>VXBQ01006524.1:34906-338504 GCA_013400175.1 Phainopepla nitens | reverse complement strand
GGGCTGCGCCGCACCGAGCGGGGCCTGCGCGGCGAGCGGGCGCTGGCCGGAGCTGGCCGCCTCCCGGAGCCGCAGGTAACTCGGGTGCGCTCGGTGCCCGTAACCCCCCGGGGCCGGTGCCGGTGCTGGTCCGGAGCAGCGCGGGAGGCGCGGAGTGCCGGCCCCGGCTGCCGCCTCACCCGGTGACTCCCTGGGCCGGTGCTCCCTGGCCCGGCCACCACCCGGCTCCCGGATTTCCACACAGGCGCATTCCTGTCCGTTTCTAGCTCGTTCCTCTCGAGTTAGGCAAAAATGATGAGTAGGATGCACTTCTTTCAGCTCCTCCCTGGAGGAGCCTTCTGTAAAGATTTTCTAAGTTTTTTTTCTCTTTGGAATCATTTCCTACTCTAACTTGGGGTGTAGTTTTTCTAGCTAGAATTTTGAATAAATATGTTCTGTGATTTTGTTAATGAGAGCAGTTAAGTGTTTCACATTATAGCTTAATTATGTGAGGCACAACTCGCTTCTAAAAACTTGGCATAGGTTCAGTGACTTGTCCATGTTCAGGACAGCAACAGCTCATTTTCTGTTTCTTTTTTCCTATCCCTTTCAGGGATAACCACAGCAATGGATGATTACACAAAAATCGAGAAGATTGGGGAAGGTAAGTATGGGGAGCAGTGAGCTTTTAAATGCTCCACAATTTGAGCTGTGAAGTGTCCCAGCAGCTCTGTGTGCTCTGCCTGTTACAGGAATCACTGAGATTCAACCAAGTGGCTAAATTAGCCTGTGGCTTAATTACGGTGGTAGTTATCTACCTCTGTAAAAGTTTTCAGCCTGCCCCTTTTTCTGAAAGTGACATGGTCTTTTTAAAACAACTGACCAGTGTTGAAAAGTGTCTGCCTTCATTTCAATGGCTAATGGTGTCACATTCCTCCAGAAGGGAGAAAAATATTTTCTGAGTCCTGAAACCAGCTTACAGTTCAGGAAGCTCCCCGATTTCTCTGAGTATGAATTTACCAGTTTCCCCTGAAGTGTTGTGCAAGGTGTTGCTTTGCTTGCAGCTGCTGGTGGGGAGTAGTATTTTCTGGATCATTCTGCTCTGACTATATAGGGGCAGTGCAGGTGTCAAGGGCAAGCAAGATGGTAAAGCTCTGTGGAGAAGTGAATTTTTAACAGTTAGTTGAGCCACTAAGAAGATGGCTTTAATGCCTTTGTTAGTCACAACCCCCCCTGTCCCTGGATTTCCCCCTGGAAAACCAGCCTGTGTTAACTGTAGAAGGCAGTGTGTTTTATGACATTCCAGCCTTATGTGGACTTGAAAGTTGGAAGTACATTGCTCTGAGGCAATTGCAAAAGGTGTGCTTGGATGTACAACAAAGCTTTGTAACCAAAGCCCTGTGTGTGAATCTTTCTGAAATAAACTAGTTTGGGCTTCATGTGAGGGATTAATGTTTCAAGAAGGGTAAAAAGAGAAGGCTTACACTGTCTTGGTTTGAGGGTTTTGCTTCTGTGAACACTGATGATTAAGATGGATTGATTTGAGATTTCCTGTTGGTTCCAATTTCAGCTTCTGCTGAGACTCACAGCACTAGTCTCTCTCCTGCACTGAGGACTGTGGCAGAGGTGTTTGTACAGCTCACACCCATGGATGGCTGGGTCTCAGACTGCAGAAGGAGCACTACTTCCATTTGCAGTTAAACCTTTAGCATTTTAATATGATGTCTCAATGGCAAAGTCATAGTCCTTTATAATGATCTTGCCTGAAAGTTAATCAGCTTGAAACTCAAATAGTACTTGATTTTATAATTACATATTCCAAATGTTCACCTCTCACACCTAGGCTTCTAAGTACCCTGTCCTAACAAATGCTACACTTCATGGGTGGCATGCTTTAAACAAACAAAAATATTGCCCAGGTAACTTAAAGCTAAGTAGTAGTTTGTTATCTAAACCAGTACTCCATTTGTAAGGACTTTTCCTACGTTAGCAGCTCGTGTTTGCAGTAACTTATTTGTACCTGAAGCTGGTACTTCCTATATTTGTTTCACTGTCTTTTTGTTCAGGTACCTATGGTGTTGTGTATAAAGGTCGTCACAAAACCACAGGCCAAGTGGTTGCAATGAAGAAAATACGTCTAGAAAGTGAGGAGGAAGGTGTTCCAAGCACTGCTATCCGAGAAATTTCTTTATTAAAAGAGCTGAATCATCCCAATATAGTCTGGTATGCATATACTGGTATTTAGCTAAACTCTTGGAGGGGCACTAGGCCCCATCAGATCATAAATTATTTTTCCACTCTACTAGTGAGGTCAGCACCTCTGCTTAATACAGTGACTGCTTTGCAGCAAATAGTTTAAATTCCATATTTATGCCAGTTTTTGTAATTAAGCCTTCCTCATGCTGACTTGGAATAGGCCATTTGACTTAAGTGTTCTGATGTTCCTCCCTGCTGTTCTATAGCAGCAATTTAGCTGTGTTTTGATGCCGTCATAGCTGGCACACCTGAGCTGTGAGTGAAACTTCTATCAGTGACTACTTGACATGTAAAAATGATTGCAGCTATTGTCTTCCCCATAGCAATATTTGCTTGCTCTTTGATGCAGCAAAATACTTGATCTTTAATGTGCCTTAAAACTGGCCAGGTTCCAGCCAGGTAGTGCCTCAGCGTATGTATGCTTGGCTTTAGGAACCCCTACACTCGAATAAGGATGAAGAAGATACTTAAAAATGTGTGCAAATCCTGCTGTGTCTGTTAGAGTCCTATTAAATATTCCCTTAAACCCTCTTAGTAATTCAGGCTCTGCTGTGACAAGCCAGCTTCAAAGAGAAGCTAGGCACCAACACCCACAGGTGGGTTTTTTTTTAACAACAGTATTTTTTCTTCAGACTCCTGTGTCTGATTTGAGAGAACATAAGTTTAAGAGGAAGCATGGAGGCTTTTATCTCAGTTTGACACTATTTCAGATACACTTGATTTTCCAGATAACAGTACAACTCACTAAGGCTGTTGTTTGAAGACTTTTAAGACTTCCATAATGGGAACCTGGAACTATCAGCTTGTATCCCTGTTGAGAGAGGAAGTGTGAATTCATGCATTTTGCAGGGGAAGTAATTGTATACTCAATTTTCAGTCTCCAGGATGTTCTCATGCAGGATTCAAGACTGTACCTCGTCTTTGAATTCCTTTCCATGGATCTCAAGAAATACCTGGATAGTATTCCATCTGGCCAGTATTTGGAGCGTTCACGTGTTAAGGTAATGAGGACAATTTCTTAACCTAAGAGGGAATTTAATTTAAAGATGACCCACTAAGCCATAAGCAGCTCTTATTTTCAGTATAATTAACTCCTTGAGGTGAAATGAAAGGTTAAATAAGCAGCTGTAGATAAGAAGATGAATGTGAGTTTTGCTTTCAAATGCCACTTGAAAATATTTTAATTACTGAGATTAAACTGCCTTAAACTAATCTTCAGAATTAATTTGTGTAGCTTTTTTGATTGATATTAACTCAATATCTGCAATGCTTTGGCTCTTCATTTCCTGTTGTGGAAACTGCTCTCCTGCTGCTGTGGGGAGAGCTAATGAAGGGAACACTTTTGTGTTGCAGGACGCTGACGTGTATTAAAGATAATGCCTTTCTTTCTTTCCTCTCACCTCATCCTTTCCAGAGTTATCTGTATCAAATTTTGCAAGGTATTGTCTTCTGCCACTCAAGAAGAGTTCTGCACAGAGACTTGAAACCTCAGAATCTCCTGATAGATGACAAAGGGGTGATTAAACTGGCGGATTTCGGCTTGGCCCGAGCCTTTGGAATTCCAGTGCGGGTCTACACTCATGAAGTGAGTTGGGACACATTTCTGGTGGTTTGGATAGTGTCTACTTGCTTCCTGCTAAGAACTGATTCTAAAACAGCTAAAAAGAATCAGTTTTTTCAAGCTTTAAGCTAACAAAACTATATGTTTTGTTATGTTTTGTTTTCCAAAACAGTTTTCCACCTCTTTGGCTGCGGTTTCACTCTAAGGTTCCAAAGCATTTTATGAATCCCACTCACAGTGAGTCAGACTCAAACTTGTTGCTCACTGTCACATCAAGATGTTTTTGCTTTGCAAAGCACTCGGGTTTGAGGGGTTTTGTGGCTGGGTGCCAAAGGATTCCTGCTCTTAGGGAAGTCGTACAGGCAGCTGCTTTGCTTTAAGTGGAAGCTACTGCAATGGAGTTGGTTTGTCTACAAATGAAGTTTGAAACTAGTATTAGTCTTTCACTGAAACTTCTGTTACTGGCTAAATTTAGCCAAAAACTCTGAATGCTGCTTAATAACAAATTAGCCATTTATCTTGCAGTCAGTTAAAGGACCTGATTCCACAAACTTAACCTTTCCTTGTTCCACAGGTAGTGACACTGTGGTACAGGTCTCCAGAGGTGCTGCTGGGATCTGCTCGTTACTCTACTCCTGTAGATATCTGGAGCATAGGAACTATATTTGCTGAGCTGGCAACTAAAAAGCCACTTTTCCATGGGGATTCAGAGATTGACCAGATCTTCAGAATCTTCAGGTATGTAAGGCTGAACCTTTCCGTGCTACCTGTGTGGCACCACACAACAATTGTGTGTAATTAAAAGTGTAATAGCACATAACAGATTTCAGACTAAATTGCTTAATATTTTGCTCATGCTTGCACAGAGCTTTAGGGACCCCCAACAACGAGGTATGGCCTGAGGTGGAATCCCTGCAAGACTACAAAAACACATTCCCAAAATGGAAACCTGTCAGCCTTGAAACTCATGTCAAAAACTTGGATAAAGATGGACTTGATCTGCTGGCTGTAAGTAGTCTGTCCTAAACTGCTGATTAGGAAACTGAGTGGGCTGTTTTGAAATACTCCAAGATACACAAAGCTGTAGTAATCAGTCATGGCTAGAAGGAAAATAGAGAGATGTTCAAGCCATCAGCAGTGGTGTGAGCCTTCATTCTTGTGGAACTGACACCTTGTGTGACATTCACTCCTTTCACAAGTAATACCAGACTATTTTTCACATGAAGCAATTATGCCTCAGCTTTTTAATAATAATAAGACAAGTACAATTTGAAAGTGAGGATGAGTCTTTTTAAAAGAGGCTTAAGTGAAGGCTTCTCCCCATAAAGTAGCCATCACCTTTCTGCTGCCAGCACTAGTTTGTGGTGTGGCTGTATGACTGCTGAGCCAGTTGGAAATGTTTATTTTATGGTAGCATGTGGGCTCATCTTGGTTGAACTTTCATTATGGTCTTAACTGAATAAACAGGGATAGAAAGAGCTGAATGTGTTGATTAGCTGAGACAAGGGACTTAGTTCAAGTCTGTCTGTACTGTCTGTCTCAATTGCCCTGAAACTTTGAGTTAAATATTTTTGGCTGTGGTGCATTAACTTTTAATTGGTATCTTTTGTGCCTAGTGTGAGTTTCCTTTAGTTCTGTGGCCAGGCAGTTAAACTACCACACCAGGCTTTTAATTGGCAAGCTCTTCATCAGTCTTTTCCATTGCCAGCTCATGTGCTGCCACTGTGGGCTAATTTAGGTTACATCTTAGGTGTGCTCTGAGATGTGCTGAGGTATAATAACATACCCTGGTTGTCCTTTGGCTGCTCTAAAGCTGCATTTGTGCAGTGCAGACCTGCATCTGGGGGTGTGGGTTGGGTGCTCTGTGTGTCTCAAGTTCTTCAGAACCCCCTTGTACAGCAGTACCTGTGTACCTGGCTTATGGCTGTAAGTTACAGAGTGGTTCACTACCCATACTGGTAATTTGGCAGAGTACTCTGAATGAAGCAGTGGTACCCAAAAAGCTCAAACGGTCACAGTTTCTCATTTTTTGTCTCTGGGGACAGAGCCCCGGTTCATGCTGACAGCCTGAACATTTGTTGGACATGTAGTTGTCCTGGATAGCTCTTGCAGCACAGTTGTCTTACAGAGATAAGACCCCTGACAGCATCTTTATTAAATCAATTTGAAATAGAATTGTTGCTGACCGTATTTACAAACTAAAATCAATGGAACAGGCAGGAGAATCTTGTTGAAACAGCTCTACTCTATGAAAAGGACCTGCCAGGGGCTCCTCTGAGCCTAGGTGGGGCTTCATCTTTCTCTTTGTGTGAAGCCAGTGGTTGGGGCTGCTGCTAACAAAGGCAAAAGAAAAAAAGTACTGGTTCTTCATGGTGTTAACATGATTCTAGTCTCCAAGCATATTAAATCCTCCAAAGTCTTGTACAGTTCTGCCTTAATCAATGTTGACATTTTAGTTTCCTATTAGTGCCTGGTGACAGTGGTATTCCTGACTGGAATTCCTTTAAGTTTCCTATGGCACTTTTAAGCCTTTTAAACCAGTAATATAACTTTAAAGGCAATAAAACTGAATAGTTTGTTCTAGAGCACAAGCTCAGATATGTAATGAAAATGTTTTAATGTTTAATTTTTTTTTGTAGACTATTGCAGATGGAATCTGTATGTGAAGGAGCTGTCTTTGAAAATGTCTTAAAAATGTGTAATTCAAATTGCATGAGTGAGGCTGAGAGTTTAAGACCTTCATAAGCTTCTATTGCCAGCATTTCAAAGCACTTGATAGCTGTCCTCAAAAACTTTGAATTATCAGGACAGTAGGTGCTAGGAAAAGCTAATGTTCCAGACTGCTCAGAGAAATTTCCTTCACTTACTCTATCAGGTGTGGTGCTGTAGTGTCACAGCATCCCTTTTTCAGAGAAATTTTCCTCTTTGAGTCAATTTTGAGAGAACCTTTGAAATCAGAATTAACTATAGGAGACTATTCTGGGTATAGGTAATGGGAACCTGCCACAAGGTAAAATTGGACACACAAGGTTAAATCTAGAGGCAGCGTTGCATTTGGCAGAAGTTCAGAGAATATAAATGCAAATTCAGAGGTTTAAATCAACTTGGAAGACTCCCTGTAGAATGAAGTGTAAAGATTAGTTAAATGTCAAGACTGAATACTGGGCAAAGTAATACTGGTTAAGTTTTGTTCTGGAAGACAGATTTGTTGTAGAGACAGGCAGCTGGTAGAATCCTGATGACTTGAATGTGAAATGGTCTGTCCTTTAGTAAGGAGAAATAAAATTACTTTGCTTGTTTTGGGTCTAGTACAAAACTGCTGAATGCTTCCTTCCTTTTCTGACCCCTTGTATGATATAAGCTATAGATTTTTTTTTAGTGACTAGAAAAACAAATTTCCTGCTGTTTTAGCAACTTCTGATGGTTATTTTAATGGCTGTGATACCCCCTCTTTTTGCTCTCATCACCTTTGTTGAGGTATTCAGTTGAAGTATTTTATTGCAAAGAGACTCAAGCTTTTACTGTTTTCTTCAGTTCTTTGTGCTTGTTGTCTACTTTCTAATTTGGATTTTGAAACTGAGTAAGTATTCTCTTATTTTAATTGTAAAGTCACCAGCCTGAGCAGAAGCAGTTTGACATCACTTTGTCCAATGTCAAGTAACAAGTGTAAGACCACTTGTCCTTGTAAACATTTAGGTCTTTAACAGCCTAAAGCTTATTCATTTCCCTCAGTAAGAAACTGAGAATTATTGCTGCTTGGTGCCTGGTTCTAGGTTTAGTTCAGTGGCTGTGGTACCCAGACACAGGCAGGGCTTGGTTATGGAACAGGGGCTTTAATGGGATTCCTCATCTTCTGAGATGTTATGCACTGCTACTGACTTGCAGGGAAAATAGACCTCTCCAACAGAACAAAGGGGGAAAATGTCTTTATAGTTACTTTATTATTGTTGTTATTATGGTTAAATATCTATCTATTTAATGTGATTTCAGCTCACATTATATGAGGAAGTAAATGTGTTTCTTTTGTTCTTCCAGAAAATGTTGATTTATGATCCTGCAAAAAGGATTTCTGGGAAAATGGCCTTGAACCATCCATATTTTGATGACTTGGACAAATCCACTCTTCCTGCTAATCTGATAAAGAAATAGGCCTTTGGACTAAATCATCCAGAGTGAAATAATTGTGATTACTTTTACTCTTTAAGTCTGTCATTTCTATGTCTGTCTTCTTGCTTTTAAGATTTGCTGTATCCAGTTTGTTTTGGTTTAAGTGTTATCTAAATGTAAATATTAACCTGTTAGTGCTGAGTTCAAACACAATGCAAATATTGCTGCAATTAATGCAGTCAACTTTCTATAAATAAAGCTTTAGCCCCAGTGAAGGACTGAGTTATTTCCAGGCCAGGGCTGCCCTACAGAAGACTGCTCTTGTTTTCTTTGGAATGCCCTGGAAAGGCACCACTTGGCTAAAAAAGCTGCTAACCCAAACTTCTAAAAGGTTGTTCCTGGTTGCATAAGAAGTTCTCAAGTTTGAGTTTTTTCAGTGGTTTTGAGTTGTTTCAGTTTTACTTGAGCTGGCAGTTGATGTGCCAAAGGACATCAGGTGTGAGATATGCTGAAGAACAGCAACTTACAAAAGTGTGGATGGCCAAAGTGCTTTTAAGTTTTGAGATTTTGAAGATAGCTGCAAATCATTATCTGAGACCAGTCCCTTGCTCTGTTTTTGTTGTATTGGAGGCCCAAGAACTTACCGAGATGTTGGCATGTGAGCTCCTAGGAATTGTAATCATAAACTGAGATGCCACGTGGCTACAGACCTGCCCATAATTAAAGCAGAAGCTTTTTAGAGCTCCCTGGCATTTAACTGCACAGGTGAGAGTATTGTCAAAAGTTGAAATAAAGTTCAAAGGTGTGTACTAATAACGGCTTGTGTGTTAATTTCCAATTGCTACCTCCATTCTTGGCCTTCAGACACAGCAGTAGGGATGGGGTGCACAGCTGGTCTGAGTGTCATTGGCTCTAGGCACTGCAGTGCTGCTTTCTTTGCTGGTTAGGGGCCAAAGCTTGCAGCACAGAGGGGAACAGTTTTGAAAGTATTTAGATTTCTAAATCAGGTGAGTGAAAACACTGATGTGAACTCTGCAGTGAGGTTTGTAGGTAGGAGCCCTGTCCTACAGCTGCTGAATCTGGACACTAAAAGCAGTGGAGATGATCACATCCATCCAGTTCATCAGATGTTTGTTGTGTGCATGAGTAGCTGAAAGTGTTAGACCTAGCTTTTGTTAATAAGCAGCATGGTGAGAGATAAAAACCACTTGGGGTGTTACCACTGTTCTCTGCAAAGTACTTCTTAATCTCTAGAAATATTGGAGACTTGTCTTAATGGAGTCATTTGATAGCAGAGCACTGAGGAAGAGAGTTTTTTTGAAATCATGCAGGTAAGTTACTTAATTGTAGGCAGTGGGGGAGAAGATTGTGATGGTTGACTCTGTTAACACCAGTGAAAGGATGCAATTTCAAGACAAAGTAGAGACCTAATTTGTCTCCATTTGCGTGTAGTAACTTGATACAGGCTTTACAGGCCAAGAGATTTGTAATTGTTGCTGCTAATTGCTTACCTTCGTGTAGAAAAAGAGGGGAACCTGCCAGTAACTGCATTAAAAATCAGAAACTAGTGCACAGACTATGTTCTGTGCTTGGAAAAGACTTCAGCTGGGCAAACTAAGTATTTTGTTGCAATACTGGTAAAGCCTCATTTTTGTTTTGTAAGTAACTGGTGTCTGTCTCAGTTTGATGTGATACGGGGAATGCTTTAGCCTACCTTAACAATTTAAGTACTAAAATCTCAACAGAGAGCTTTTCAAACAGTAACTTAGTCCAAGTCTGCAATCTTTCTGGTTTAGCCAGGCTCTGTAACAACTGCTGTGACATCACTGTAGCTCTGAAGGAGCTCTTACAATGCTCCTAGCAAAAGGGAGGGGTAGGGGAACACAATCTGACTGACTGTGCCTCAGGTGAGATCAGGTGCTGAATGTCATACTGACACCCCTGACTCACTGTCACAGCTCACTGTTATCAATGAGACAAATCACTTCCCTTACAGAAAATAACATCATCTGCCTTTGGTCACTGCCCTGGTGCCTGCACCTAGCATGTGCAAGGTTTGTGATGCTCAAGCTTTGGCCACCTAAAACTCATTTTATTCCAGTGAAAACTGGGCATTCCCTGCACTTTGGGGATTTCACCCACTGTGGGTGATAATCAGCAGAGCTCTTTATTGATACCTATTGCAGCAACTTTCTTCTGAATATTGTAAGAACTGGGGATGAAATTATTTAAAAGCAATATGCTCCTGTCTAAAATCAAGTTCTATAATGTAATGTTGCATCAGTATTGTCTCTGGTTCCGTGGCTGCTCTTGTGTACTACTAGAGCACAAGTAAACCCCAGCTGAAAATGATAAACTTAACCTGGTGTTTGACTTCACTTGCTTGTCCTCCATACCATTTGAAAGTGATGTAGGTGAAAGATGTTTGTGTATACAAGAACAAGGTTTTACACAGGATCAAACTGAGGTTTTGGCAGTGGTTTGGGGTTTTTTTGAAGTTGCTGAGTGCTAGTGGGCTGCTCAAGTGTGAGGTGGGTGTAAGTTTTATATTGTTGCAGAGGGGATGGGCAATCTACCTGCTGGAGTCAGAAAGAAGACACCTATTCAGTCCAATTGCCTTTGCTGCACTTAAAATTCCTTTAAAGCAGCAAATGACTGGGAACTTACTGGTGTTCCCATGTTGGTATCTGGGGTTACTTCTGAACAGCCAGTTTTGAACAGCACTATTTCCTTCTTGGTGCCCACAGACCTGCACAAAGGTATACCACTACCACTGGCTCTGTTTATTTTATATCGGGTTTGTAAAGACTGAGTGGGAATAAGGAAACACTGATATACAGGCTCTACTTTCATTAAGCCTGACTATTTATTCTGCACCAAGCTCCTTGTCTTATTTTCTGACAAGCTGCATCAATTTATGGAGTAATCTAAGAATTTCCTATTGCTTTGACCACCAGCTGCTCTGGTTTATATCTGTTGCATCAATGGCTGATTCCAGGTAATGGCTTTTGATTTTGTTCCCACTGTATTCCTCTATAAAGTATTGTCTTCTCATGTGTAAATGTCAGCAGGGTACTGGGTGTTCTCCTCTGTTGTTGGGCATATTTTACTTCAGCCTGGCTATTTCAATATATTCTTGTTGTGTTTGAATCAATAGCAGGCTCTTGATGCTGCTGCTAACAAATTGAGTGATCTCAAACATATATCTCAAACAGTACAGGTGGCTGGCCACCTTTAATGGAAGCATTGGAGGTAAGAGCTGGTCTCTCCAAATTGCTAAAGTGACAGGCATTATGCCCTGGGGAATAATTAGTGGCTTTACAGGAATAGTTTCATTCAGTTCTTTGAATTTAATGAAAACTTTTCTGCTGACCTCTGAAGGGTTTAGATTAGACTATTGAGAGGGGAGTTTTTTAAAAAAATACTTTTTCCCCCAACTATTTTAAGTGACAACCAATTGAATTCTTAAAAAAGCCTGCATACAACTCACAAACTACCTGGCCAAATGCAAGGTAAAGTGTTAGACTGGGAGCCAAAACCAGGGATCTGGGTACTTTCCAGCATGGATCCTTGGGCCTGAGGAACATGTTTTTTCCCATGACAGCTTGGACTTGCTTAGCAAGGCCCACAGGCCCTTCTAACCCACGTGGGGCTAAAAGAGCTTCCCTCTTTTTCATCTGCTCTGCCTCTCCTGCTTCTCTTTGTACAAGACAGCTAACTATCACTTTTCCTGCCAATTGTTGGTCTTTCAGAAGAGGGTGGGGCTTTTTTGTGTAAAAAAGGAGAGATTTTGTGCCTGTACCATTAACAGTCCTCATTGCCATTTCCAGCTACCCTTCAGTGCTACTTTTCTCCTCTCTTATCTATTGCTTAAGAGGCATCACAGATGGACTTTTTTTAAGGCCATTCCCCTTGACAGTGATTAGAGGAATAACATCACAGCCCACCCAAGGGCTGACTGCACATCTTGCTTCCAGCGGGGACTAAAGACAATGAGGAGGGTTATCTAACACCTGAGAGGGTCCCATCTTGACTCTTTGGAATAAGAGGAGGGCACTAAAATGCTCCCAGTTGGTGGCATGGGGGAATGAAAGGAGAGGTCAGTCCTTTTCCACCTGTAGGTTCTCAATGGAGGGTGCTGTGAACAGCTTCCTGCTGGGGCCTGGCAGGCCCTCAGAGCCCTGTGGAGATCAGGAAGGGTTTAACTAGTTAAAAGCAGTTAAACTAATTAAACTAAGGCAGTTTTAACTAGTTAAAGGCAGGCAGGGAACAGACTGTGTCTCTTAGTGTCCCTCTGGGTGGGTCATCTTTGGTAGCTCCCCACAGCATCTCAAGCTTTCTGGTGTTATCTCAGAGCTCACTCCATGTGAGCCAGTCCCTGACTTTCTGTGCTTCATTTCAACTTTTGCCATATAAGCTGTGGACAGGAGTGTAAATATTTCACAGCTGTTTGCTGAACTGTGTTTGATTTGGGCTCTGAGCCTATAACATTTTGTATTACAAATGTGCCTGAGACCTGTCAATTTTTCTTCCCACAATCCAGATATGTTTCTGAACTATCCATTAACTCCCTGGCTGCAAGAAAGGAGTGGGGGCTCTTTTCCCTTAGATTTGTCTTGATCTTTTTTGATTTTAAAACTATCATCTGAGAATTTGGAATTACAACTTCTATCAATTACCTCACCCAGCTCAGAACCTCTTCCTGAGGTGTACTGGAGCTACGGAATCCTTGGAAGCTACTCAGCATCCTTTGGTGACAGGCAAAAGGATAAAAAGAGGAACCAAAACAGTGTAGAAGATATAAAATTGGCAGATGGATAAGAAAGCTTAAATCACTTTGTGTTTCTATAAGGAAGAAAGTATTTCTTAAAAGTTGTCAGAGAAATTATCATGAATAGTAAAATAACATTTAAAAGACTTCAGGAAAGTGTATTTTTTTTTTTTAAATCTTATGGTGTAAATCTGGCACTTTTCCCTAGATCAGTAATTAGATAAATTTTATTTTCTTTCTTAGTATTTGAGGCTTAATATACACATGTATGAAAATAAAAACAATGGAACTTTAGCAGAGATTATTTCTGGAGAGCTGCAACAAGACATGTAAAGTCCTGATGTGTATTTGGGATAAAAGTTAATGTTTTCTTGTTATTCCTAAAGCTTGTGTTGCCTCTCCCCTGGCCACGCGGTGTCACTCTGGCACCTCGGTACTGGCAGCCAGGCAAGGGGGCAGGGAAGAGCAGAAAAACTCTCTCAGACTCTCCTGGCTCCATGAAAAATTGAAGGGTATTTATTTTCTGGTAGGCAGCCAGGCTGAAAATAATATCTGAATTGAAACCCTTTCATGAAACATCTGGGCAGTTAAATTTTTGCAAACTTCAAAGATGTCCAGTACTGTACTGACATACTGATTTCTCTCTTTAGTGAAGAATCACTTAGGCTAATGCACAAAAGCCTCGGTAAAAACCGTTTCATGCTGAAATTAATGACCAAAATCACTATGCTTAATAAAGCAACTATCACAGGAGTGCCAGTCAATATAGTTAAACTACAACAGGCTCATAATCAGTCTCTCAAATCGCTATCAACTGTCCACAGTAGCCAGTTTTGCAGTGGATTTTTTTGAGGTCTGCATGCTTAATCTCCAGATTTTCCATTTTGGATTTGATACGTGTGTGCAAAATTGCGCCTGCGGTTTTGTTTTGCAGTCTGTCCTTTTGCAAGTACCTTTCATAAGCTTGACTAGATTCTCTGCTGCTAAATAATAGTAATAATAATAATAACAATAATAATATAGTCACATTTATAGCAGTTGAGTGAATCTGGTCCTCAACACTGATTTCAAATATAAGGTCTTATTTTTACTTGTTGATATGTGTTTTCCTAAATGCAAAAGCTAAAAGCAGAACTATGTCAAATACTTCCTCGATTACTTGATCTGCTCTTAGAGCCATGGGATTATACAGTCACATGCCTGGTAAAATTCCCCCCAGTGCTGGTACATGAAGCATTAGGATTTTCTTCTCTCAATGTACAGAATGATGTACAGCTAAATAACCACCGTAAGTTTACACTAATAATTCTGTTCACTGAGCTGCTGGAGGCAGAAATGCAAGAGCTAATGTGTAGGAGCTGTACTTTGATAGTTATTCTTGGGAATGAAAAAACACAATAAGAATTTCCCAGTTCTCATTCAAGTGCCCATAATATGGTCTAGGTAAAATTGCATTTTACGCATAGTAGAAGATCATAAATAAATGTAAACACACAGCAGGTGTCCCTCTCTTATGCCATGTGGACCTGTCAGAGTACTTGTTCTGCTAAGCAGGGAAAAATACTAAAGCAGCTGCTTTATACTGGAGAGATTCTCAAAGAGAAGTAAAATCACACATAACATACCCATTTCCATAGATAACATTAATTTTACAGACAGAGATTGAGCACAAAGAAAAAGAAAGTCTTTAGCAGAATCTATCATTAACTTAACTCTGAGGGTCCCCATACATCATTGTTCAACTCCTGGAAACCCCAGCCAGGGACTGACTCTGTGATTTAACTCTTCCTGCACATCTCCAGCGCCCCAGAGCTTAAGCCAGGCTGTGCTCCTCTGCACCAGGAATGCTAAATCTCATGTTCAGGGGGTTCAGGATGGCTTGCAGTGCAACACACACACAGTCAGCTGCAGCAGAGGCACTAACAGTGCTTGAATGTGCTGAGGGAGCTTGAGACAGCACTAACTTCTTGCTCAAAAGCTACAGGAAAGAAATGTACGGAAGATGCTTTTTTTTTTTTCTCCTCAGAAAATTATTAGATGTACTCTCACTGGAGTCATCAGATGGCTACTGCCATGTACAATTAAAACTAGACTGGTCCCCGTGAAGAAAAAAATAGAGAAATAAAGTAGAGTTTAATTTGCTCTTATGTCAGTAAGAATTAAAAAAATGGCTCTGACATTATTGTTTGCTGCAATGAAAAAATTATACATAGTATTTTATTCATCTATGTAAAATATTTTTTTCATGTAATGTTTTCTTAGTTAAGAATAATCCTGGCTTAGAAAAAGACAAGTTTATGGGTAACAAAAAGCAGTGCTTGTCCAGGTTTTCCCTTCTTCAAGCTTTGAACAGGTATCAGCTGTTTTAATTAGCTTTCAACACCTTTATATTGTCATGTGAACTGGGAGTACTCTGCATACATGTAACAGTTACTTTAAACAGGGAGCATTTGCAAAGCAAATGATTGTGTTTGACAATTTCTCTGCAGCCAAGCAGCATTAAAAATGGTTTTGCTTTGGTTCCATTGCTTGATTTGATTTCTTTAATTTCTTAGGATAGAAGTAAATGGCCTTAAAATCCATTTGGTATTTTGAAATATGGAGAGCATCTCCCAGCTGATGGAGCCACCAGGCTCAGCAAATACGCCTTTGTGTCTAGGGAGGATGGACAGAGCAGGGAATTTGAACTTTGGTGTTTCCAGCACCATCTCTGCAATGAGTTTTGTGGGAGTGTGGCTGTTTTCCTGGGAGAAGATAAAGCAAAGCTGCAGGCTCTGTGCCTTCCATTTGTAGATCTCACATGCCAATTTTCCTCCTGAATGTGGTTATTACATTTACAACACAACACTCGGCTGAAACTTCAAGAAAACTGGAAACTAGTGCTACCTCCAGCAGAGAGCAAAATAAACACGTTCCTGCAGTGTGTTTTTCCACGGCCAGACTCAAATTTCACATCAAACAAATCTAGCAAGTGACAGGTCACAACACATGCCTTTAAAATACCAGAGGAAGGAAAGCTTCTTCAGCAGCAACCAGATAAACAAAACCAAAGCCCCACAATTCTGAGCAGCCTCAGAGCAGGTTAAGGGCATTTCCCAGGCAGTTTTCAGCTCAGTAGCCAGCCCACAACCAGCACTGGTTATTCTGCAGTCATTCCTTATGTTGGGACAGGGATTTGGCTGCTGTCTGGATCTTCAGTTCTGTACTGAAAGTATTCTGTTACTTCAGGTCTCCTGGGAAAAAAACAACCAAACAAACCAAAACTAACATGCCACTGCACTTCAATTGTGGCTTGCTAAAATGGAGGAGGAGCACACAAGGAATAAGCTCACAGGCTTCCTTGATTTACCAAAGGCATGGTCAAATGGAAAGGTTATTCTGGGACATGATATTACCCTCAAGCAGCTGGGCTACACCAGGTGATATGTGCTGTTAGCCTATGACAAATGAGAGGTAATCCAAGTTTAGTTCTTACAGAAAACATATTTTAAAAAACACCCAAAAAACAGTCTGGCCTAAGTAACTTGAGCATTCAGAAAGTTCCCTGACCAGCGGGAAAGTTTCTCACCATCTGGCTCTAAAATTTCAAAGTGACAGGCTGAAAGCATTTGCCATGATTTTGACAGTGCTTGACTTGGCCACTTTAATAAATTGGCTTCCAAATGGAAGATCTTTCTATTCAGTGAATTCTCTTATAAAGGTCCAGAAAGACTTTCACCTATTGAGGAGTTCAAGTCAGCTTTTCAGATTTTACCCTTGGGATTGTGGAACAAGAGCATGTGACTCATACAGAAGAGTTTCAGGCTATGGGAGTTACATGCAAGCTGGAGGAATTGGCAGAGTCATAAAGATTTGTCATTAAAGTAAGTGAAGGTTTATTATTATTACTTTATTGTTATTATTTTAATAATTTCTGGCTATAAAATTATGAGCTATGTGATCTCAATTGGCCCCAAAAGACTTTCTGACCAGATAAATGAGTCAAAGTGAGACATCAATACTGGAGGCTTAATGTCCTGTGGCTACGTGGGATTATCAGTGTGTCTGCTCTCATTTAAAAGGCTTCTTGTTTCAGAGAAGTGATCACAGCACCAAGCCTGACAGAGTTCAAGAAGCATTTGGATAATACTCTTGGGCAAATGGTGTGACTCTTGGGATGGTGCTGCGCCGGGCCAGGGGTCGGACTCGGTGACCCTTGTGCATCCCTTCCTACTCAGCATATTCTGGGATTCTGTGATTTTAAAGTCTCTAGGCCTCACAGAGAGACTGCAAAATAAATATCCCCACTGTTACAGGAACTAGCTGTGCTTGATTTTGGCTTGTCAGCCTGGATCTGCTGGAAGAATTCAACCACTGCCTTGTGCAGAGCACCTCAAAACTTCCACATCCCCACAACCAGCCCCCTGCAAGGGCCCAGAGGGAGGGTGTGAGGGTTGGCTCAGCTCTCCCCATCAGTGTGNGCAGAGTCATAAAGATTTGTCATTAAAGTAAGTGAAGGTTTATTATTATTACTTTATTGTTATTATTTTAATAATTTCTGGCTATAAAATTATGAGCTATGTGATCTCAATTGGCCCCAAAAGACTTTCTGACCAGATAAATGAGTCAAAGTGAGACATCAATACTGGAGGCTTAATGTCCTGTGGCTACGTGGGATTATCAGTGTGTCTGCTCTCATTTAAAAGGCTTCTTGTTTCAGAGAAGTGATCACAGCACCAAGCCTGACAGAGTTCAAGAAGCATTTGGATAATACTCTTGGGCAAATGGTGTGACTCTTGGGATGGTGCTGCGCCGGGCCAGGGGTCGGACTCGGTGACCCTTGTGCATCCCTTCCTACTCAGCATATTCTGGGATTCTGTGATTTTAAAGTCTCTAGGCCTCACAGAGAGACTGCAAAATAAATATCCCCACTGTTACAGGAACTAGCTGTGCTTGATTTTGGCTTGTCAGCCTGGATCTGCTGGAAGAATTCAACCACTGCCTTGTGCAGAGCACCTCAAAACTTCCACATCCCCACAACCAGCCCCCTGCAAGGGCCCAGAGGGAGGGTGTGAGGGTTGGCTCAGCTCTCCCCATCAGTGTGCAGGGACTGGTGCCCCACAGCTCCCTGCTGAAGGGAGCAGGTCAGTCCCAGGGCCACCTGGGCTGTCCCATGCCTGACATGCAGGGGGCTCGAGAGGTCAGTGAGCAAACCCTGCTCGCAGTGACAGGGCAGGTGAAGGGAACAGACCCACATGTGTTCTACAAAATACCCATCACTCTCCTGGCAGGAGGCATCTCCCTTACAGCAGGTAAAATTACAGCACTAGGAGTGTTTACCTGGGCCACAGAACAGATTGGCAGAGCATCCTCAAGAGCTTCATCATGCTGAAGAAAACACACAGCTCCAGAGGCTCTCAGATGGACACATCCAAAGCATGCCAGTATCCCCAGGAATTTCTTCATGTGTTTAGTCACACGCACCTATTCCCTACAAACCCACAGGCTGTCACCAAATGCAGTGTGTGTGACATGGGCAGATACAGCTACATCAAAGAAAGGCTTCTCCAAGAAGGGATGAACCTCCTCCTCTATGGGAGGCCAGGGAGCAGACACAGAGGAGTGTTTGCCTTCTGTTGTGCAAAGGACAACAACACTGAGACACTGAAATCTTTCCTCAGGCCTTGCTGCCTGATGGAACCAAGGAAGAAAGGTTACATTAGAACAATTTCAGGAAAATTTCAGCTGCAGACTGAAAGCAAAGCAGCAGCATACACAGAAGGATTAAACACCATTATCTCTTTCTCTCATGATCAACAGAATTCTCTTCCCTTTCTTCCTCAAGATCCTCTCCTCTGAGATGCCCTCTTTGAGATCCAAGTTCCAAATTTTAGACAGGGCTGTAGCAGATGACTCCACAACAGAAGATATCAAAGCTTATGAGTAGGTTTACACTATGATGTAAAAATATTTTTCATTAAAACTCTTTTCCTTCCAAAATGAAAGAAAGAAGGCATTATTGCACTTAGTATTACACAATTTCAGCAGAAAAAGATGGATATAGCAATTAAAACCTATGCTGAACTTAGTAGGTTAAAGCCCACTGAAATAAAGCCCAGAGGAGGAGGAAGAGGAGGGGAGGGGCTGCAAAGGCTTCTGGGGAACAGGAGGGCTACAAAAACTGAAGGGGCAGCAGAGGCACTCCTTCAGAGTTTTTGGTTGCTCTGAAGGGTGAGAGAAGAGTGCTTAGAGCCAAAGGAAGGGGAAGGTAAACTGCTTCATGCTTCTTGGGCTTAAATGGATCTTTTTCTTCTATTATGCATGAAGTGTAAGCTGGTAAAGGGGATTTTTGTCTTCCAAAAGCTGTAGGAACCCTTTGCATAAAGTCTTCCATCCCATGGCACTTCAGTGGTTGCCTGCTCTTAGCAGTTAAGGTCTGTGTTTGTTCAACCTGTATGTTTGCTTGTAGCCTGAACTAAGGGTTCTTTACAGCTCCTTCTGGCCAGTTCTGATATCCAGGACTTCAGCTGGCTATAAACCTTCTGCTGGTTTCACTGGGGTTGGCTTGTACTGGTTCATGATACTGCTGGATGCCTCTGGTGAGAAAATAGTTATAAATTCCCATCATCTTTAGACTTCAGTCACTGCTCCCTGCTGCTATACTATGCTGTTGTGCTAAAGAAAGAGGTGTTTAATTAAGGAATAAGTAGTAAAAAATCTAATAACTGGAGAGATGAGCTGCTGTGTGGGATATCTTGAACACAAATCCCATCTGGTCACTAATAGCAGGGCAAATGCGTTGCTCAAAGCTGTAAGAGGGAATTGTTGTTGTAGCTTTGTACAATGAGTGAGGACAAGTAGGTGTGGGGCTCTGTGCAGCTGATGTACTTGCAATTAACTTCCACAGAGTACTTTTCTATTACTTTTTCCCTATTCAGGGAGGTAATCCACCTACTTAGAAGAGGTGTTGTGGTGCTAAATTAATTAATCTTAGTAATATGCTTTTATAGCACTGCCTGCTCTACTATGAAAAAGTTAATGATCAGTTACTGCTGTTGCTTGAATTAGGCTTCCAGCAGCCGATTCAGCTTTTAATTTACCCTCTTTAGATGCTGTTATGCATTTTTTGTTTGACATGTTTTCCTCTTCTCCTGGCAATCCTCAAAACCCTTACAACAAACAGATAAAATATCCCAAAACAGGAAGCGAGGCTCCTACTTCTGAGGGAATATGATGCTCTTTCACAACCAGCCACACAGCTCTGATCTAGCTAGTGATGCAAAGGCAGATTTGATCTGAGGCAGGCTCCAATACTTACAATTCAGCAGAAAGCAGAGCCAAGAGGGAGCCATCTGTGCAGGTGGAACTCATCCAGAGGGAAGGGTGTGAAGGTTGTCCTAATGAGCTCCAGGCTCCCCTGCAGCTGGAGGTCAGAGGGTGACGGGACAAGGGGGAGGGCCTGGAGCTGAGTGTGTGCAGGAGGCTTGCAAAGACCCTTCTCAGCTGAGGTGAATGCAGGTGAATCCACTCATGGGGATGATTCTGCATCTAATAAAAAGGCCTAGTTTCTCCTCCTGTTCCCTACCATGAACAGTTCAGCCTCCTCTAAATATTCTTCTTCTTTTTCTTCCTACCAGTCCAAAAGGCAGTAAGTGTCACAGTAGTACCAAGGGCCTAGTCTGCCCAATAGGATGCCAGAGAGGGCAAGGACAGAAGGTCTTCCTGAACTTTAAATCCTCTGAATCTGTCTTTAGTAAAAGCTGTGGGTTTTGTTAACCAGATTAGTTTAATAACAATAGACTCCATATATACTCCATTGACAAATATAGTTGTTCTCTCTAAGGTTTGGGTTCCT
This sequence comes from Phainopepla nitens, assembly GCA_013400175.1. Taxonomy (NCBI): domain Eukaryota; kingdom Metazoa; phylum Chordata; class Aves; order Passeriformes; family Bombycillidae; genus Phainopepla; species Phainopepla nitens. The sequence goes on along the minus strand of VXBQ01006524.1, from coordinate 317,996 downwards.
ATTAAAAAAAAAACCACTGGTCCTAAGCCTCACATAAACATGGCTCTCAGCTGAACCTGGGCACTTCCCAAAAGGCATTTATGGCGGATCAAGTGATGTGCTGAGACTGAAATCTGTGTATCACAATATCTGGCAGATGTGTGTTGCCTCTTCATCCTTTCACAACAAATAGTGAGGACAGGGCAGTGTCTGCTGGCTCTGACTGTGCCTTGCTCTGTCCTACCTGAGGTGCTGTCAGGCTCTCAGTCACTGATGGCACTTGCACAAAAACAAGTGTAACTTTAGCTGTGCTCTGATGTGAGCACACCCACAGCTAGATTTAATCACACTTGTTGCCCACACCTTATAGTTTACAAAAGGCTTATGTTCCAAGAGGGAGAAGAATGTATAGAGAGGAGAGAAGCACTTCAGTTTTAAAGGCAAGAGTAGACAGAGCCTAAACTTATAAAAATACATGTAAGAAATACATGGGAAAACATATGTAACTTAAACTAAGGGCATGAAGCCAGAAAACCCAAGGACAGCACCTTAGAGGGACAGTTGCAGTTTTCTGTTTAAAGGGTCCTCAGGTTTTCTGGACAAAAGTGAGAAGCTCCCACTACAGGGAAGGTGCCAGGCTCTACTGTGTCTGCTGGAGTTGAGAATTGAACTGGTGTGAAATGGCAGAAGTCAGCAGGTCTCAAGTCTCATTTTTAGGTGAAAAATTGCACTGTGAAAGCAGAAAGATACAGTAAAAGAAAACCACACAACACTGATCCACTAGCCAGGAAAGAACTCATCAGAGACATCTAAATACAACTTCACACACTTCAATGTGTAAACCACTCAACAAAATAAATTATGCTATGCTGGCAAAGTAGTAAAAGGCCTTAAGAAAATTGAAAAAGCTTATAGCAATGAAGGATTATTCCCAGTGCAATAGAAGGAATGTGTATCACACTAAGTGACGGTGCTTTGTCTGTGAAAATCAGCCAAGTGAGGAAAAGCAAGGCTGAGGGCAGACAGAAGTGATGCTGGACACATATTTACCTTGGCTCTCTGCAGTCAGCAACAGGCTCAAGGCCATACTTTAAGCAAGACATATCTCCCTCTTTCCCTACTACTGCTGCTCACAGCAGGGATTTCTTTTGTTAGTATGCTACTAGGTAGCTCTAGAATTGGAAACTGATTAATTCCCAACAGGCAAAAGGGATTTCTAGAGAGCTGGGCAGTAGGTGACCCCAGGGATCACAAGAGCTGAATCTACAGCATCACTTAGGGTGCTTGTTTAGGACAAAATGATTCAAGATTATTTTAAATCCCCAGCAGACACTATTTATGCTGCATCTCCCCATGTGATTTAGCATCGTCCAGAACAAAAGCCAGCATTCACTGATGTCTGAGGCTAGATTTCATTAAGAATATTGGGCAGGACTAGTACCTCTCAATCCCAGGAGCTGATGCCTGGGTGTGGCTCCTGTGCTCAAAGGGGTGTCTGTTTTGCAGTCTTTCAGTCCCACAGTCACTTCATGGATCTGACCTCTTCTGACCTCCTCTTTGGCACACAACAGTGTAGGAACACTACAATATTCCACGAATAGAAGGAAGGAATAGAAGGATAATTCCCTTTACTTTTCCTCCTCCCTTTTCATGGGCTAAACCTGTACCTGCCATCAGGCAAGTGATGAGCTCCTGAACTGACTCCCAGTAGAAGCCCAACCTGTACAAATACAAGGGGCTCTGCTGCAGCACAGGGAGGGGAACAGCAGGTTTGGGTCTCTGTAGTGAGGCAGAAGAGTCCTTAATCACAATCTCAGGAACAGCCACAAGCAAATGACCAAAGTTCTGCTCTGCCCTGGCTCCCGCTTCTGACAGCGGCCAACAGCAGATGCTCCAGGAAATATGAAACAAAGGTAAGCACAAAATGATATTTGGTAGTACATTCCCAACTTTCAGTGCCTTAGGCTTAAGTTCTGAAGTAGAGGTGATGAACTGTATTTGATAGGTTTTTTTCCCTAAAGGTTTCTTTTGGGAGTTGTGTAAGTTTCCAGCCTGTGATCTCTGGTAAGAAATTTTGCAGTTCAGCTGACACTGGTGTGAAGAGGAGCTCTTGGTTGTGAATGTGCTTTGTGCTAGTTTCATTTGATGCCATCCAACTTGCATGCTAATGGAATGCTTAGTTACTCCCTGAAACCCTTTCCACCTTTCATAAATTTGGGTTTCTCCAGTTTCCACCTCAGGCTGAGCACAGCCCTCCATGTACTACAGACGGCTGCTTTCTTGGCTGGCTAGAAGGGCTAACTCTTCCTGAGGAGCCTGCTGGCTTCCTACAGTAAGCCAGTGCACACAGAACTCAGAACTAATACAGAGATTGTGGCAGCCTGCCCTCCCTGGGCCCAGTTAAAGCCTTGTCAGAGAAAGAGGATGCTCAGGAAATGCCAAGTGCCTGTATCAAACGGTTTTGACTTGGTTAGTGCTTCACTCAGCTGATGCTAAATCAGAAGATGATGATGTAGATGACTGCTGAAGGGACAAGGGGAAAATGTGCTGGCTAGATTTTACTTGCTAGGTATTGCAACTGAGGCCAAAAAGGGAACTTAAAGAGATCTGTCTCATATTTATGTATCCCTGAAATAAAATAGCTGAGGAAGCAGTCACAGAGAGACCAGTTGACCCTGTAGCTTACACATGACAGTGCATTCAAGCATTGATTATGATCAGTTGTACACCTAAAGAAGAGGAGAGATCAGGGGCGGGTCTCGGTCATTTGCATGACCCTGGCAAAACCACTTCTGTTTCAACTCTGCTGAATGATAGAGAAAACAATCCAGAGACCAGTCTGGCACAACTTTCAGATAAACATTCAGGAGGTGCAAAGTGTGCTGGAGTGGTTATGGGTGCTTGTTAGTGCTGGACAGCCGGCCAAGATGTGGCTTGGGGAATATGCAATAACTCCATTCAGTGCAGGTGGTGCAGTGAAAGCACACTGAGGTGCTGTGTTAACCTGCTGCCATCAGTGTCACCTGGGTTTATTATAAGCATTTACAACAATTAGAGGATCACGAGAACTTTCAACAGTGGAAGGTGATCAGCCAAAGGGTGTGGAAAGAACTCTGTTGGATAGGGTTCTTAGGTGGGCTCATTGCAAAGGAGCACATGGCTAGGTGGGAAAAGCCTCCTTCTTGCACTGAATTCTTCATCCCAGCACTTCTGGAGCAAAGAGATGAGCACTACTGGGTGAGACCAAAGATTTTTCTGTCCCTTACACTGTGTCTGACAGTGGCCTAAACCTAATGCCCAGAGAAACGAAGAACAGCATGACCAGTTAGCAACAGCTCTTCTGCAAACCTCCAGCTATTTGTTTGACTCTGGATATTGCTCAGTCAGGCATGTTTTTCTATGCATTATTAACTCCCAGCAAACTTCTCATCCATGAACCTTTCCAGGTTACCCGGGAACTCAAAGCTCTTCACACCCCCAGTGTCATGTGGCAAGTTCTGCAGCTTGACTGCTCTGCATGGGAAGTCTGACAGGACTGAAAAACAGCTTAGAAGGGCTGAAAGTTGCAGTGGGTGAGACTGCTGGATTTCTGTTCAGTGTCTGGGTACCAGATTTAAGGAAACAATCTTTTGAAGCCCAAGGGGAGAATGTACCTCTAGGATGACACTCCCCAGCCCAAGTCTCTGCATTAATGGGATGGGCAGGTGTACAGTGTCCAAACAAAAGCCATGGATCCGGAAGAGAGCAGCAAGGCCATTAAATCCCACTCCTACAGCTGCAGCAAGTGCCTGCCTTTAACAGATGCATGGCAGATGGGCTCCCTGCACCCCCCCTCAGTGCAGGGCACAGAACGCTTCCTGGAGCCCTGCAGCACCTACAGTAGTGCCTTGCCAATTAAGTAGCAGAAAAAATTGAAGGTGAATAATTTCATGGATTCTGACAAACTCCCCGGCACCAGCCTCCTTGCCCCTCTGTTCAGTCACAGAGGAGCAATCTGTTCTATCAACAGGAAAATTCTGCCCAGCAATGCCTGCACTGACCCTCGGTCACCTCCTCACCTCCAGACATACTGGAGGCCTAAGCAGCAAGGAAAGCAAGTCTTTAACTTAATTACCCAATTATCTTGAGATAATCACCCAATAATCTTTGGATACAGTCATTTTTTATTTCTTTTTCCTCCTATCTTCTTAACAAATAGCTTCCATAAAGCAAACCTTGCTGTGACTACAGCAAACAAACAAACAGACCCCCCTGAGCAGACAGAAAACCCCATTAAGGGCAGACATCAGTCTACAGCTTGTTACCTTTCCTACCCTGGAGAGCTGAGAAGGGCAGGACTGTGCAGCTGTGGGAGCTGCAGCACCTGCCAGAGCTGCACTGTGCTCAGTCAAAAATCACCTCTGCATGCTTTGGACTTTGCTGTCCTTGGCCAGCCAAAAGGAAGGGGGAGCAAAGCTGGGGAGCACCTGCCTCAGCAGAGCAGCCTGAGGGAGTCATTGAAAGATGAGCGGTAAGTGTGTGAGTGGTCACACTTGCCTGAGGCTCTTTCAGAGTGCTGTTGGATGTCTTAAAGACTGCAGGACTGGTGACACTGCTCACATCCCCTGCAAGCTGATGCAGCTCTTCCTGTCCAGGTAGAGCTCTCCTGTTGCTGTGCAAGAGCAGGAAGGACTCACCAAGATCTTCCCACCCAAGAGAGTCCCCAGGGGCTCCTCAGAAACCCCCTTTCTTCAGAGTGCTTGTGGGAAAAGGCACCATCATCTGATTTTCAACACATGATGAGACCTGCCAATTATTTAGAAACTCACCCTAGACACTCTGTAATCGAAAAATGTAAATGTGATACAAAGGGCACAGGGATCCACAAACCTTTACAAGAAGCTGTAATTGAAGACCCAGGAGAAATATGTAAAGAAATTTCTTTGTAATATGTAGTGCATAACTAATATTTAAAATATTGGTTGGTGGATGCAATCACATCTGATCATTTAGTCAGAATGACCAGCTTATATTTAATGACTAAGATGCAAATTTAATCATATCCTCATAAACTGCTAATTGTAGGGGGTTTTTTATAACCTGTGAGGATAATTTGAATACACAGTACTAATACTTGGAATGCCACATAATCCTTATTATACAGACATAAATTTAAAAAATATTAATTCCAATGGGGACTAAAGAATCCTTTCTTTTTTAATGTCAAAGGCAAGAAAATTTCTTATGAAAATCTTCCCTGTGAAGTGGCATCACCTGGCTGCTTATCTAAAACTTTAGGTAAATGCAGGATGGGGGGTTAGACAGCCCTCCATGGCCTCAGACCTCTGGCAATACAGAGGAATGGTACCCAGCTTGCCAATTCTATCTAATGGTGGAGGCTGCTCTTCTTTAAAGCTGAAAATCAGAGCTGCTATCTCCAGGGAATATCCCCCTCCCAGTTTAGCATCCTCAGATGGTACCTGAAATACTCCTGTCCATGCAATCACACAGCTCATTCCTGTGTGTTCAGTCACTCAGCCTCTGAGTGTTTTTTGCAAATTTGTTAATTTATATTATTTTTATCTTGAAATCCCTAAACAGGCCAATACCTGGCTGTCCCAGAGCCTTGTTCGAGTACCTGCTGCCACCTGGAAGAAAACTGGCTGGAGATCATTCCTGTGTTTGGATAAGGTCCTTGCTGTTCTGGAATATCCTTCAAGATGGGACAAAACCAGATGTGTGATGTCCAGGAGGTGGTACTGGACATCTCTGCAGACCAATGACAGACTGTGGGGTACCAGTGAACAAGAAAGGACTCGAATTAGCAATCTACTGTAATGTTTCACTGTAACCTGTGCCCCCCATGCTGTGGGGGTGGGATGCAGGACCTGCCTCTTGGGAATGTTTGGTGCTGCAGAACATCCCAGTGGGATGCTGTAGCTATCTGACCTGCTTACAGAGCAGGTGGGAGGCTGAACAATTTTAAAGGAGCCATCACAAGTCTGTTGTCCCATGCTAGTCTAGCCCTGAGTCACAGCTTTACCTTTTCCGTATGATTTTCTCTAGAGCTGAGATACATTAGCATAACCATTCTTGCATCTTCTAATGTTCAAATTTTCATCTTAGCCTCCTGCAGCCTTGATCCAAAAGCTTTTCATATTTATACCAGAAATCAAGGTTTTTATGTAAGCAGCAGTGAGGGATTTCGTTTGCATATATAAATATACAATAGTCTCACTACTCTGGCTGCTAGTGCAAAGTGAATCCATGACATGGGTTGTGTTCTCTTAGCTAAAGGCAAAGGCATAAGTTAGCTGACAATGAATTATCCTATTGTAGAGCCTTCAGGATGGGGATTATCACTGCTAACACACTGTCTTATCCTGCATGCAGTACACAGAGCTAACTTCTTTGGGAGATTTGGAACACAGGCAAGAGATAATGTGGAAATTCATTAGGCAGCACCTCAAAGCCCAAAGTGTGTGTATGTGTGTAGTATCTCATCCATTTCAATGGGAATCTTGCCTGCAGGAGAAGTAAACTCATGCAAATGCTGTTAGATCATTTTAATAGACCAAAAATCTAAGGGGATTCAGAAGTGGCAAGCAGACACCTTAAAGACATCTCACTGCATAGCACATACTTTGGAATCCAACCCAGAGTAAACAAATGCTGGTCTATCCATTGACAAGAGTAGAAAGACTGTGATTTAAAAAAAAAGGGACAGAACAGGGACAAAACTGTTGTTTCATCTGACAAAGCAAATCTCTTCACCAGACTGTAATCCTAGAGTCTGGAAGAACTGAAATATGTCACCATCCTGGAGTTTGCGTACCAAAATTAATCCTATTTAGTACATCAGATCTTTATCTAAACCTCTTTGTACAGAGGATGACAGACTTGACCCTGAGAAGGATTTCCAAGATGCCTTCAGTTGCTCTATCAGTGCTTGTTATTTGAACATGGAAAAAAGAGATCCCCCAATTTTACAAATCAAACACTTTAGGCATAAGCTATTCTTGAGGGCTATCTGTAGGCAAGCTGCTGAAGCTCTAAGGTAATAAATCACTGTGCTGCTTTTCTTTACTCCCTCTGTTAGAACCATGCTTTCAGTGCTCAGAAGGGATTTCCAAATTACTCTCTTCTAGAAGGCAACCCTTTGTAACATACCCACACTTTTCGTACTGTCTAGCTTACCTTTACTCACTGTGAGGCCTGATCTGACTAAAGGACTGTGAAGAGTAGGTCTTCAGGGAATGAAATCGGGGGTTGTGGCTGAAGTCTGGCCACTCTCATCTTACAAGAATATTTCTGGCATTGCTGGGCTACTGGTGGGTAGGAAGCCACAGAAACTGGTTTCTGTTGTGGCGCAGAGAAACTTGCTGGCAGAAATTCTGTCTTAAAGAACAAATAGGAAAACATTGTTTCTAAGAGGCAAGATGAGACTCCCCAGAAACAAAAACTTCTTAATATTGGTCTTAAAATTTTAAAAATAATACCCTGGAGAGCAATGCTTCTGATTTGCTCCTTCCTCCCATGATACTGCATTTATCATAAACAAGAGAAACATTTTTACACCTGGCATCACCACTCTTTCTTTTGAGCCCGTAACCTTTACTAATGCTAAGTTCAAAGAAATAAAATTTTGCTTCCAAAAGTAAATTAGATATGTAAAATTTTCATAAATTAGCACTTGGAAAAAACCCACTGTACTGAATGTGCTTACTTTCAGTATCATTGGCATTGCTTTGTGATTTTTAAAGCTCTTAACATGGCATTCTTTGCATGATATCTTGCAAAAACTGTCTAGAAAAGTACCAACTTTACACATCTATCAATTAAATAAGCTGTATTCAAGGAAGGTGGGTGCTGAGGGTTTGCTAATACGTAATGAGGAATTCTGTAAGATGGTTGACAACTGGCAGAGAGAAAGCAGGGAAAACAGTGTTTGTACAAATTTTAGAGCACACTGAAAACCTTACAGACATCCTGCTGTTTACCTACATTTCTCCTCCCTGTGTCTGTCATGACCAATTAGTTTCATGTCCCCTGGGTAATATCACGCTAATTAAATATTAGAAACCATGGGGAAAAGTGGAAAAGAGGTTTGTTTTTCTTTTGCTGTGCATTTTAACAGTGAGTGACAAACACCAGCCTTCCAATATCGTATGCAAACTCTGCACTATCTCCTTGTGACATTCCTAACCATAAATCCTAATACATGCTATGCAAAAGTTCAGTAAAATTCAATGAATGATAGCATAACTGAATGCTTACAGGCAGCACTAAAAAGGGAAGGATGCAAGGCAAAATTAAGACAGTTTCTTGAAAGAGCTAGAAGACAATTTGTAACTAAACACTTTTATTGACTTTTTTTTCCAAAATAAAAAACACAAAATAACCACCAAGATTAAAGGCCATAGACAGCATTAACCAAATGAACCAGCCACTTGGTTATAGTAGCTGATAACTAGAATAACTGGATATTATTGCATATACCTCAGGTTCATTTATATATCCATTACAGTTTGGCAAGATTACAATCATACAGTAGCTTTGGTTGTGTAAAACCTAGTAGCAATACTTACTTAAAATGTGACTGGTTAACATTTTATGACAATAGTTATTTGTCTCAGTCTTGACACGTCTTCTCTCATCCCATGTTCTTGTCCACATTGCCACTGACCAAGAATTAAGGAGACATATTTGCAACCATCACTTATAGCCCTTCTTTATCACCCTGTGGTGATGAATCTCAGAGGGGCAGGAATCTCTCACTTGCTTTCCTCATAAAGGTTTGTAGAGCAGCCTCTCCTCCCGTGCTGGGTGCCTCCCACCACCCAGCTGTGGTAGCCTCAGCCCAGCATGAGGCTGTGCAGAATGCAAATATGTCGAGGTGTTTATGGCTTTCAGGCCAAAGCCCTTCCTGACCTACAGTGCTGGGGGGTGACTGTACTGCCTTGCCTTTGGATACAGAGGAAAAAACCACAAACAAACAAACAGCTTTTCACATTGGTGTGCTGAGCTGCCAGCACAGAACAGTATTAACAAACCTAATACACAATACTACCTTGGTTACAGAGTTGTGCCTGAGACACTGCACAGGATTGCATGTGTATGTTCTACAGTCTATGTATTTTAGTTTTGGTCTTTTAAAAAATGCTCTCATCCTTGTGTAATCTAGTGTAACACTGCAGCTTTAGAGTAATGGTTGATAAAAAGTCATAAACACACAGGCTATTTGGAAACACTGGAAGCTTTTTCTTGTCTTGCACCACTTGTGCAGAATTCCTGCCTTTCTGCCATCAGTCTGCCCCCAGCGTTCTGGGAACATCTACTTCCACAGGAAATATATCACCTGCTTAAAAATAACCTAAAACTCTCAGTTCTATCTGGGAAAAGCTAGAAAAGAATTTGGATCAAACTGAAGGAACCTTGTGTGTGAAGACCCTTCTTCACTTCCAAAATGCTGGAACACTAGATAACATCTACTTGTTTGTGCAGCCCTTTCATTTGCTTGCACTGAAGCAAAAAGGAATTCAGCATGAGGAATGGCTGCATGGTGAAGATCCTGCAGAACAAGGGAACTGCCATGCAGTAATTCAAATGCAAGCAGTGTAACTGCTTTTTGCATTCAGATCCATACCTGTAAAAGGATATAAATTAATAAGCCCTTCTAAATGATTTTAGAAATATCCTCTTTGATCTAGACATATAAAACCTCTGAATACTTAGAATCACTAGATTTCACATGGCTCACATAGTCATAATTATTTGCACTTACATGGCAAATATTAGAAATACATTTGCCTGCAGTTGAACAGGTAATTATACTGTCTATTATTCAGCTGAGCAAAGATCAAGCACTCTATATCTTGCAGTTATTGGATCTTATTCTAACTCTTTGCTTTAGAAAGGGGAAATAACCATCTAATTATATTACCAGTGCATAGTACTCAGTTTGAAAAAGACAACCTATAGTAGACTAGATTTTTTTCCTAAGATGACTTTTTATGAGATAATCTAAAAGCAGTCTCTTATGACTGAAGATCGTCTATTTCACTGTACTCGCATAGTAAAAAGAGTTAAAATCTAATTACAAAGCTGCTACATGGTTATTTTGGTGGTCTGTAAAATAAAATGGTATCCAGAATTTTATCTGAACAAAATACACCAGACAGTATAAAAATATTTCCCAACTGGAGATTGAAACATTAATGCTGGATTTGGTTTTGTTTTTTTTTTTTTTTTTGTATAAAAAGTAATGTAATAATGGTTGACATTTATCTGCTTACCAGTCAAAAATATACATATGACTTCAACGAGCTGTTCCAGGCTCATTTTCAGTGAGCTTGTGCTTTTGATCCTAGCAGTAATAAATGCACACGTGGAACACAGTTTCCTGAAAACCTGAACTGTATCTTATTTCTAACAATAAGACTAATTTCTGGCTATGGATTTCCACTTATTTGCTTTGTTCAGGCAACTACAGCAGAGGAATTCCAGAAGCACCACTTCCGCTTTGAATGATGTTTGTTCAGTGCAACATCTTCCTTTTCTCTCTCCTTTTTAACTCTCTGGTAGTGATCTTCTTCCTTTAAATACCACACAGGCGGCCACCGATGCCTCTCAAAATATTCTTGATTATCTGATTAAAAAGAAACAACGAAAAAATCCCCAAATATGCCAGTAAGATACACGAATCCCAGAAATGTCTTGCAAAAAGCTATGCAGCTAATCATTTATCCATTCTCTATGCTGGCTTACTTATCAAGGATTCGCCTAGTTTCCTCAAATGCCTTAAGTGTGAAAAGACTCTGAAAGTGGTTACACACAAGAGGCATTAGTTCACCAAAAGCAAGGCCTTTATAGAGTGTTCCTTTTAGCATCACTGCATTAGGTAAAGAACATGACGCTTGCCCAGCAATCAGGCTAATGATTATGACCTTTCTCTGCAGATAAGGATTTATGAATGCTGTTCAAGATAGCACAGAGGTTTGGTCTCATGGCTTAGCCACATGACTTATCTTTGTCTTTATGTTTAATCAACTGGGTAGGGAGAAAGAAGAGAGAAAACGGATGAAAACTGGTGGGGAAGTTGCCCATACCTGAAGATTTAGCTTTGATTTCCTTGCGGAACTTGGAGCAAACGCTGTTGTAATTGGTGCAGATGTAGTGCAAGCACCAAGCTGCCAGCTGGTTAGCATTGTGAAACTGTGAAGAAAAACGAAGAGCTTATTCCATTTCCTGGGGTTATCATTCATTTTGCAGCCCCTATTAACCAGCTACAGCTAGAATGGTCCCAGCAGATGGTACCTGGCCGTATTCTCCCAGGTGTTCATTCTGACTGCCCACTCTGATCTCAGGTTATAAACATGAGCTAGGTGCTGGCCACAGAGGATATTCTAACAGGAGTTAGAGATATTGCTTCTGTCTCCAACCAGGAGAAGTAAATAAAAGAAAAATTGCTCTTCTTAAAATAAAAATGAAGTGAAGCAAGCTGCTTTCTCTTGGGAGAGGTTCAGTTCTGGTTTTGCAACAGGATTACAGGTATTGCATGGAGGGTCTCGAAAACAGCTGCAGGGAATCGTGCATGGTGGCCAGTGTTTTAGTGCTACTTCAAGCCAAGCTGCAGCTGACTCAGTATGAAATAAAGAATATTAAAATTTAAACAATATTTTAGCTTGTTCCACTGTAGCTGGGAGTCTGCTGCCTTTTGGGAAATAGAGGTGTGCAGTTTAGCTGTGAGCTGAGGGCTCTATCTTTTAATTATTTACCAGACTCAAGAGATACTGAAATGCATTTGAACATAAAGAAGATTTGCACATACTCTGAATTATCAGATGATTGACTTTAAGTAGCCAGTTTAAGTATTCAAGAAATGTTGTCTTTGCAGTACAGGTCTAAATGCAACACCAAGAACTGAATTGAAAGGAACACAAGAATCAATCACCATTACAAAGCTGAACAGCTTAATTACATTGCTTTTCATGTCAGTGTACCATGGTCATGAGAACATGGAGCTTGGAAGTTCCACAATCAAGACAAACTAAAATATATATCTGAAAGACAACTCCTCTGAGGTTACTTAAAGGGATATTTTACCTTTGAACTAATGGAAAAAACCTTCTTTAAAAAAGAAGATAAAACAAAGTTTTATCGTCATTCACTCTCAGAACTGCAGACTTTGAGCCACTTAGAAGCAATGCTCAGAACCAGCAGGGAGCTAAAAGCACGTGCTGCAGCTGACCAGAGTATCTTCAGAAGGCTGTGTACACTGACCTGAGCCAGTTCCAAATAGGAGAGGACTTCTCCATCTATGGCAATGCCGCTCATGGAGGCCTTTGTCAGCTCTTGCACTGCATGCTGCTCTGTTAGGGGAGAAAACTCATCACTCACGGGGGAAACAGTCATATTGCAAGGTAACAAAGAACCCAGACAGCATGTTCTCCCTCCTCCTGGTGTTAACCAGCGTTATGCAGGGGCCACATTCACACAGACACCCTTAGCAAGCTGAGATTTGGGGGAAGTCAAATTCTGACCTTTACAGCTGTGGCTGAAGATGTGGTTCATAACCACTTATAGAAAGACAAAGTTCAGCAGCCACTAGTCTCTCTCTGGCATGGGTACAATATTCAATTTAAATTAGAAATATGGATCAGCTGTCTCATTTCAGCCATATAAAGTTTTTAATCAACAGTGCACTTGCCACTGAATTATTTATTAATGAGTATACACACAGCACTGATAGAGAAAAGGTCACTTCAGACCCTCTTTAGGTTTTCAGATCAGCTGTTCCTAGGGATTCAGGTGAAGGCTGACCAGCCCCCCCAACAATCACCTCAGTTCAAGATTCTTCTTAACCCTTTCCTAGAATCTTAAAAGTCTGAGTGTTTTTTGGGAAACATTGGCAGTTGGTTTGATTCTACTGGGTTCAGTTTTTGGCAGTAGCCTTTGGACTCAAAATTATTTCACTGAAATAATTTTGAGTCCCAATACTGTAATACTGTAGGTATTTTTACACTGCAATTACCTTAAAAATACCCAAAACTTCAGCTAAAATGTGCAAATAAAATCTGGCAATAAATATTTCGTCTATCAGAACCAGTAAAGACAAGAAACACAGTCCTGACGCATAACTGTAGGACAGCCAGGTTTTGGTATGTGATTAAATTTTGCCTAAATGTAGTCCTGTAGGTTGGTGTGGCTTTGGCTGAGTTTTGGTCTTGGTCATGTCTTCAGAATAATGCCAAATTACTGACATAGAGCAAAACAAATTAAACACAATAACACATCCCAAACAACCCCAGATGTCTGGGTTGTGTATGGATTTATTTTTAAAACTTAAGTGGTATTTTAACTTGTAACTTTTTCTTTAAATATGGGATTGAAAAGGTTTTCTTCCTGAAATGAGGGTTGAATCCCTGTAGATATTCCAAAATATCCAATTCTCATCTAGTGAAAAGGGAGCTAGACAGTATTTCTAAAAACATGATCATCTAGATAAGTTTAGAAGTGGCTCAGTTACTCTCTCTGAACAGAAATATAAAGTGGAGCACTTCATTCATTACTTAATGGAAAACCCAGAGTCCTTCCTAGTTTTAGATAAATTAACAACAGAATGGATATTACAATCCACAGACATTATCCTCAATGTTAAAGAGAAGATTTACTCTTTTTGTTTTTAAAGCACAGAAAACTTAAGTGTTCTGAGCTGGATAAGCACAAAACTAAAAAAGGCAAGAGAAAGGCAAATACATTTTTCTGTGTGAAAATATCAATTTACATTACAATACCCCTCTCAGAAAAAAAAAAAAATTCTCTGACACTTGAGAAAATCTTGTGTTTCAAAAACCATTAAAGCACATTTCAGCTTTTGCAGAAGAGATTGCATTGGACAGGGCCACAAATTGTTACCTGCTAGAGCAATCAGGTGAGGAAGGCAAAACCTATTTGCCAATGCAATTAACTCAAGGGTGTCCAGTTCCTGACTGGAGGACAGTTGCTTGGTATACAAGTAATCTAAAACTGCTTGCATGGAGGTCTTGTTTATGTTGGGCAGAACTACCTGGAAAAGATATTTAAGAAAAGAATTTATAATTATTAAGGGATTTTCATATAGCAGCTATATTTCACTTCTCTCACTTTGCTTGACTGTCCCTTTTTCTCTTCAAGGTATTTCAGAAATGCAGGGAAAACATTCTTCAAAGCAGAAATTTCCCATTCAAACTCAAGACACTGCCAACAGGTAAGCATTTCTCCAGAGTCAGATCCTTTGCCAGGTTATATCCAAGCTGGAATTGGATCCATATCCAACAGTGAATCTGTTCACTGCTCTCCAGCCTGCAAATTGACAGCTACACTGAGCACTTCCCACGCCAAACCTCCCTTGGTGGACTGGAGGAACGCAATCTATCTGCTCCTGGCAAGGGATAGTCTGAGGATTCTGAGAATAACAGAAAACAAAGGATAACAATAAAACCACCCCTCTCAGTCTTTTGGTAAATAACCAAATTATCCAGGTAAACAAGGTTGTGAAGGAACTACGAACTGAAGAAATGAGGAAAAAACAAAAAGTAAGCCCTTTTTGCCCCACACATGTAATGAGTGCAACCAGCATGGAATGAAGCTACCAAGACTAGGACAAAAACTGCCTAATTTCTCATGCTAAAGCATAAACCTTTCAAGCACATCAGCCACTCTGGGATGCAGCTCAGTTCTCCAAGTGAGAGCAGCTAGCTGTGAAACTCATTCATTATTGATATATTTTTGTTAATGCAGAGAACTGTAAATTTAATGAACGAATTTATAAAATTTGCCCCAAATAAAGGTAATATGTAAAAATAGATGGTTTATATTATTTGTAAACCATTCAATTCATATCTACCTATATTTTAAAACCTCCAAAAGCATTACTGAATGCTTTAAACTCTACAAAAGGGAAGCTAAATATTTTAAATAGGAAAGATGAGCTAAGACTGTGAAGCTAATCATTAAAAATAGGCTGCTAGAAAATAAATGCATATTCTTCATTGCCAAATGCTGCATACTAGAATCAAACTATGTATTTTTATTGAACCACTTGTTGAGTATGCCTCTGGGAAAGGAATTATGTTTACAGCTGTATTAGAAGAAGCCAGAAAAATCTAAGTAGAAAAATATCTATCAGAATATTTAAACACAAAAAACTTGAACACTTCATATGAGCATAATTGTATGGAAAGCAACAAGAAAACCAAAGAAAAGAAGCACCCCAAAAAATGGGTTTTAGCATTTGAAAAACAGACCCTGAAGGAACATGAAAATACAGGGCTTCTTCTGCAAAATCTTATTCAAAGCATTGAGATCTTTTAAACTGTATTGCATACCTGCTTTACTCCAGAGTAAAGGACGTTACCATAAAAGATGATGCATTACAGAATCTATTTTGAGTTTCTAGTAAAGTTAGTAGAACTTCTCCTAAAGTTATCTCAGTTCCTACTGTGAAAAAGCTCCCTTTTCTAGTTTAACACTCATATGTTCTTTAACC
Source organism: Phainopepla nitens (assembly GCA_013400175.1). NCBI lineage: Eukaryota > Metazoa > Chordata > Aves > Passeriformes > Bombycillidae > Phainopepla > Phainopepla nitens. Next base: position 302,509 of record VXBQ01006524.1, on the reverse strand, counting down.
CTTTTTTACCTTTAATTTCTTTATCAATGTCCCTGCCCCAAGTATTCTTTGGAGGGATTTTAATTATATAAATATATATTCACAAAATCTAAAAAAATATTTTAAAGAAATTCACAAATTCATACTTAATTTCCTTCCCCCTATTTAATATTTTACAGGACTTAGAGTTTAAACACACACTCCAGTTTTGGAGGAGGACTTGTGCACTGGAGAAAGTATGTTGTCTTCCTGGGCAACCTTATTTAATGCCTTAAGAAGAAAAGCTTCCCAGGTTTGCAAGGAAGAATAAATCCCTGCTTTTATGGATTGCTGCAGCCTTTCAAACAGATGATGCTTCCATCATCCTAAATCCATCAGACATTGTAAACAAAAGAGATGAAAATAGACAAATACCTCACTGTTGGAGCTTTCAATAAATGATCCTCCAAACATAGCAGACATCCACTCACAGCTGCAGATCAGCAGTGGCTTGTGGGCCTTGATGCTTCCATCGTCCAATTTAAATGTCACATCTGCCATGGGAACAAAGGCACAGGAGTGCTGCAAGTCTGTGTTTAAGGTGCAGCCTTGTGTCAAAAATGTATTTCACTTGCATGCTGTTAACCAAGGGCTTCCTTCATTTCCCATGACCTCCACCTCAGAAATAACTCTTGCATTTTAAATAGTTAATGAAAAGCCTTGATTGTAAAGGGGGGATATTGGATGTTCAACATTTCTGAATTGGGTCGCTTATTTAAAAGCTTTGAGTAGATTTTGAGAAATGAAACTACAGAATCCCAGGCTGGAACAGTTGGCCTGAGTAACACTAGAATTTTGGGGTCACCCCTCCTCTCAGAACAATGTAAGTTGTCCCAGTGTTTGAAGTCTATGAAGTGACAGTAAGGTGGATGAGAAAAAAGAATCGTTCTCTTCCTGCTAAGCGTGTATTTACTTACCAGAAAATGTCCCTTTGCAAAGGCACTCTTTTATCCGATTAGCTTTTCTGACATGAAATGCTTTAGTAATCTCTTGATTCATGAAGGCTTCTTTATTCATAATATTCTCCACCATCATTCGCAAGTCAAATACCTCCAAGATTTCAGCAATCTGAGCCAGTCTGGTGAGGTCTTTTTCGTTTTCATCCAGTTGGCCTGTGTATAAAAACTGCAAAACAGTTTTAAAAGGTGCGGCCTGCACGGACGAATCCATTCTTACCACAGTTACAGGACACGTCCGCTTTGAGACAGGATTCACTTGCATTTCCTTATGCACACTAACAAACCCCTTACCCCAGGATGACAGAGATCTTACTGCCGAGTTTGTTTCACCAGATTCAGGTTCTAGCATGTTTAAAGACTCACTACTTTCTGGTGGGGGAATTGTAACATCGGGAGATTTCAAGGATGCCTCATCACTGTCACTGTTTGTCTCAAGGTGACTTGTCAGGACATCCTTATTTGTATTTTCTTTATTACACTGTGTTTCATCCAAGTATGGACTTTCCTCACATTCCATTAAGAAGAGGTCATAAAACTTTGAAGAGGAGGTAGCTAGGTAAATCTTGTGAGCAAAAATGCAGTCCTGCTCCTGAAGAACAAACATGACATCTGCACACAGCGGGCTGTCCAATAAATATCCAGCTTCATTCATGCTCGGCACGGGACACTCGGGAATTTTGATAACTGGAGGAGGGGCTTTTGGAGGTAGGAATGGAGCCTGAAGCAAAGGTTTTTGGACCTTCTTCAAATGAGATTTCCAGAACTGCAGGTGTCTTCTGGAGATCAGGGCAGCTCTAATTGCATTGTCAAACACATCTTTAATCCCAAACTGGTCAAATACACTGGTTTCATAGTAGGGTATCCCGAGTTCCTTGGCAACCTCTCTGCCTCTCTCTGGTGGCAAAATGTCTCCCCTTTTTATAGGCCTAGGATTAAACAAAAAATTAATCTTGTCACACAAAGTTACGCTAGAAAGCAAGGAATTTTACCAGATATTCAGCACTAAATCTGAGATAACTAGCATTCAAATCAAACAAAATATAAAACTAAGCACCCAAAGTCCCTTGGAAATCTACAATCATGACTCCACAGAGTTTTAGAATAGCACATACTTGTAATTTCATTTAAGTTCGGTGGTGTCTTTGCAATGTTACTAAATGATATGTAGAAATCATTTACACAAAATGGAGCTGCCTCGTAGTTATAGTGAAATTTACAGTAAAAAATTTGGTAAGATACTTGAGAATTTTCATTATTTAAAGAACCTCCTAGCACCCCTTACTACTCAGATATTCTGTCAGAACCTTTCTTTGTATCCATCATTTAAATACAAATGGAAATTCTCATGACATAAAAATTGCCAGAAATACAGCTAAATATAAAATGGAAATATTTCTTAAGGTCATGCTTTTTAAAGAAAATCATAGCAGCCTATGACAAAAGAGTAACTGAACACACACTGCAAGAGATAGGCCTGTTTTGGCAGAAGAAGTATTATGTGGGAACTCACGAATTTCCAGAGCAGCTCTAGTACATGATGCAGGGTAAACACACCAGTAAAAATTCTGGGCTAGGATCCATTTTCCCAGCAAAAACATCATCTCCCCAGAAGACGTGACCCAAGAGTGTGTTCTCTGAGCCCACCATATTGGGCAGACACGAGCTGGCACAGATGGAACACGCCCCAGACAACAGCTTGCTGAGTGCCAGCTAATAAATAACCAGTTCAGGTGGCAGAAGCCTGTGCCAGACATGCAGAGCTCTGACTCAAACTTACTAATGGTGAAATCAGGGAGGAGGATAAGGGTGGAAAAAGAGTTTTGAAAAAAGACCATTTCCTTTTAAAGAGTCAACCAAAAAGCCCACCCCACCCTCACAACAAAGACATGTTTAATAAACAAACAGACCTATAAAAATCATATTGCTAAGTCAAGAGTTTGACTGCAATGCAATGCAAAGTTTTCTAAGGGCCCACAAAATATTAATTTAATCTCTTTACGGAAATTTGTTATAATACAGTCATTAATTACACAATCGTGGATATTATTTCCGTGAATCTGGTCTCATTGAAATTCCCATAAAAGGAATAAATTAGAAGCAAGCCAGTTATTGTGGGACTGCTGTGGCTAAATATGTGAGTGGTTGTATTTTGTATCTGGGAGAAACAAAGCCTCTCTAGAACGACTCCCAGACTCCTTTTTAATCTCAGAACTTTTAGAAGTTTAATTTGCAACCATTTCATTATTTGCTATGATATAGGATTACATTTACAAAAAAAAAAAAATTGAGAATGAATAAAATTCGAGTAGAATCTGCCAGTTTAAAACAGTACCTGAAAACAGTGAGAGGGTAGGATATGATACACACGTTCATGGAGAAAGATACATAAGCAAATATTCAGTAATCATTACCATCTCTGTCTTACTCTAATGTTCTGCCACCCAAAAACGTTTAGCTAGCCAGTGTGCAAAAATTTTGTGGGAAACTTAATAACTGTGTGTGTTAAAGAACTAACAAACTCAGAATATAATTCAACAGAATTAAAAAAAGCAGAAAGCACATATATTCTCATTGTACAAAAAAAAAAGGAAACTAGGCTCTCCAGTTTCTCTTTTAAAAGTGTCGTACTCGATTACCAAGGAGATTTTTTTTAAAATTCTTATTTTTGTTTAAACTTTACCTTGCCAAAGGCCGTCTGGCTCTGTTAACAGCCTCGAGATCTGCATAGCGGAGATCCAGCTGGCAGCCCACCAGAATGACAGGTGTGCGAGGACAGAAGTGCTTGATTTCTTGATACCACATTGTTTTCACATGATTCAGGGAATTAGGATTAGCAATTGAAAAGCACAGAACAACAACATCAGACCTAGAAAGGTAACAAGAAAATACCTGATGAAAACCCCACAAATGATTTTTTGCTGCGGTTTCACCTGTTTTCATTACTACTCCACTCTGCTCTTTGACAAACACGCTAACACCCAGATGTCAGGATACATGTTCGTGGAGAGGTTTGAGAGAAGCTATACATTTCACCACAAAAGCATGGGAGCACAAAGCCACATACCCAGGAAGCACTGCCCCTCCATACCGAGATGGTCCCAGCATGTGTGAGCGGAGCACTAAGAAGAGAGGTAGGGCTTTCCATTCTCTACTTTTACACAACAGTTACTCACAGGCTGCCATTGCTCCAGAAATAATTCTGCTGACTGGACACCCAAACTGCAGTTCAAAGGTCATTGGTGCTTAGGAATTAGAGAGGAGCTGTGCAAAACTTCAGGACAACCACACAGGCAGACATAGATCACTTCTGAACTTGTCATGGAGAAATACCTTTACTGCACTGTTTGAAATACTGAGGTGGTCGCCTTTGCAATGTGCTTTGCACAGCAATTCTCCAATGTCTTTAATAAATAACCTGTTAGAAGGGCAAACTACTGCAGAATGACCACTTCTACAATATCAGCAAAAATAAACATTACAGAGAAAATAAGGTCAGTAAACTGTAGAATAGGACAGTGGCTTAAATTAGAGTAAGCATGACAATATTTGCAGGCTTTTAAAGGTTTCTAAGAAACCAGAAACTACTTCACTAAATAAACTTGCTATATAAATTCTAAGTATGAGGATTAAGGTTGACAGTTCATCCACTGAACCACTGCCTGACTCTTGTCAGAGATGGCACCCAAAGGCAGAGAAATGATTGAATACCAGTCTCAGGGCATACCTAACTAGGGGCAATCTCATTATTTATAAATAAGCAGTTCTCAAGCTCTTGGGTCTCTTATGGGAAAAAAAAATAGAAAAGAAAAGAAGAAAAAAAAAGTTGAATTTAAACTCTTGAGAAAAATTGAGGAGAAGGGACATTTTGAGGAGGCAGCTTACTGTTACGGAACTGTCAGCAGGATAAGCTCAGCAATACCATCTCTATCTCAGTTCCATTATTCTTTAATTTAGCACCAATGTGTTGTATCTGCACTTTGTGCCATGTACAGGGCATCAGCAGCAGTGAATCTTAACGTTCACCTTTTAAATAATGAAATACCTCCTCAGTAGTGCCGCTTTCTACATTTCACTGAGGGCATAGATACATCCAGCTATTTCTAAAGATAGCTGCACACAATACGGAGACTGCTGTGAGCATCAATTTAATGCAAGAGAAATGCTCCTGCTCCAAATTTCTGTCTTATATAAACTGCAACACATCTGTCATATCTAGGAACAAGGCCTTTTCAAACTGGAAAGTTCTCTAGTAAATAGTGAAGGGCTAAGCAGCCAACACAATGGTCTGCTGCATAGGTGAGGCAAACATGCTTTAAACTCAAACTCGCTCTATTCAAGGTCAGGTAAGAGTAAAACCTAAACCCCAGGAGGCATTTGCTCAGCTCCCAGAAAGAGAAATCAATATACAGATAAGATACAAAACACCTCTGTGGTACATGTATTCTAATGTGGTAAATTGTTGTTTAATTCAAGGCCCTCATGACTGCTGGAGTGGCAAGCATTGGCTGCCTGGCTGCTCCTAACTACAACTAAGCATCTTAGAGAGACAGCCTCTCCAGCATCCTGCAGAAATTAATACCTGAGCCCAGTAATTGCAGTCACGAGGATCCAACCCTCCTGACTTTACAAGCCACAAGACACACATCCCATCTCCCAGGAAACCAAAAGGAAACAACTCCAGCAGGTGTTCACAGGCAGGACACAGCAGTTCCCCCAGGTGCCCGATGCTGGGCTAGGCACAGCCTGTGCTCTGGAGGAGCCAGGGGTGAGCTGTGTCCCTGGGCAGGCCCAGAGCACCCAGCAGGCTGGCCCCAGCACAGCCCTGCAGGTGTTACAGCCCTTGCCAAGGGAGTATCATGTTTTTGTCCCCGTGGTTTTTGAGCAACTGCTCACCTCTGACCTTTGCTGGGCAATCGTAAAACAGAGCTGAGCAAAGCTGGGTTCTTTGTCCAAAACTCACTGCACTGCACTAACAAGACATTCTCACCTTACTGCCTTCCACAGGAAAAGAACAACAGAGTAAAGAGGTAAAAAATGTGATTTGCGAATTATTTATCCTGTGTTAAAACCTGGACTTCCCCATGAAACAAAGATTCCTGAGAGTTCTGCACTGGGCAGAGATAAATTAATGGTTCTGTGCCATAAACAGGACGGATGGGAAATTGCTGGGTAGTGGCAGAGTTCACATGCTGAACCAGCACCACAGCTGGCTCTGCTAGCTCAGAAAATACAGTCACTCTATCATAATAAATTAAGTTTTCATTCAAGTCATAAGTACAATTTGCACTCAGTACAAACAGGAGACAGAAATGTATGAGGAAGATTAACCATCTACATAGAACTGTGAGCATTTGAGGAAACATGTCCTTTGAAAACTCTAATTAAAGTACTTATGATTCCTATTAATGTCAAAGGCACATTTACAACTTGCTAACACCACAGTATAAAGTTTGGTTTGACATTTGCTCATAAAAAGCAGACCCTGTCAGGTTAAAATAATGCATTAATATTTTCTAAACATTAAAAATTTACCAATGTTATTTTAATATTCTCAGGGAATGTAAAAAGGTATGGTTTTTTAAAAATGCCTATTTTATTATTGTTTTGGTGCAGTTACTTTTTGTGTTGGTTACCTAGAGAATGAGAAAGAAGAAAACAGAAGTAAACTGTCCTGATCAACTCAGGGCAAACACCAAAATACACAAAAGGGGCTTGTAAGACATATCAGCTGACTACTGCCTCCAGAAAACAAATAATGAGAGATAAATTCACAAAACAATGGAGAAACCAGAAACACAAGGAAAGGTGGGCATTCCAATCTTACTGTTGGTTATTAAGGAGGCAGCTTACAGATGAGAACTGCATGCTCTCTCTTTAGAGAGAACCAACTAACTTTCATCAAAGACACTGAAAAAGAATAAATGAAAGAATATATGAACCATTTCTTTACTCCTGGCACCATCATCTAAAAAATACCCCACAAACCAATGGTCAATCAGCAAAACATACTGAGTTGAAAAAAAGTAAGAAATATAGTTATAACTAAATTTCAGCTGAAGCAGCATATTTAGAAGAAAAAAAATTCTTTCCAGGTAGCAGTGGGATGTAAGAATGGAACAGGAAAAAATCAGAAGGAAAGTCCAAAGTTGGATCCCAAAATTCATTAAAAGCGTAATTCCTTGAAAGTACTGCTGAAGCCAAGGAGGAAAAAAATCCAGAGAAGATGAAAAAGTGACAGGTTTTGGTTTGCATCCAGTATGGAATGGCTTCTGAAGTCAGAGAAGACATGGATACTGGACATTAGGAGATGCATTTCTTCCTCTGTGGAAAAAATATGGACTTTCTTTGGGCTATCACCAAAACCAGCCTCCTTCTCTTTTTAAAATTTAAATTAAACTATCAAGAAATGTGAACTGGCAAGTTGTTGTTGCAAAGTTATTGAGAAGAACTCATTTAAAAATAGTCATAACTGGTTCTGCAGAGTGTATTCCATAGTCTGACATGTTTCAGGAAACCCAGACTGAGATCCTGAGACCCTTGGAGTGAAAAACAGCACAAGAAATCCACCTAGTACCTATTCACAAATAAATAATTCACTAAGATCAAGATTTTAACAGAAAGTAGCTTCCCACACTTATATCCAAATTTCCAAAAGATTTTGATGTTGCCTTGCAGCCTTTCAGTGAAGAGCCCAAATGCCCCCTTTCCATCCAGCCTGACCTAGGAAAGCCAGGCAAAATGGGAAATGATACAATACCACAAATAACAACTGCCCCATACTTTTTTATTCCTTACAGAAGGCTTATAGCCTTGGAGGTGTCCTATTATAGATAAATCACATATACATCACGTTGAGCCTGTGGCCCATCAACAGCCATTTGGCACACACCTTTCTAAAGAAGGAAGGATTCCTAACAGAAATTCCATAGCAACCTCTTTCTACTCTCAGTGTGGAACCACGGTGGGATGCAGAGGAGAAAAGTAGATCTGCATTAATTTCAGTGGCCTAAGTATATAAAGCTGAATGAAAAAGCCTCAAATGCTCACGTAGGTAACAAAAGAAGAAAAGAAAAACAGTGCACACACACAGCATATCAGAATGAAGTTACTGGAGAAAGCGGTCTCTGTGAACCTCTCTGCTTATGCCAGTGTTTCTTGGGCCTCAGTCAAACTCAAAAGAGTAAAAAATCATAACAAATATATGTATATGTTGTAAAAATGGTTTTTCACAGTCCTTCATGATCACATGATGAAGAACCTGAATAGCTTATAAACCACTGTAAAGTAGAAGGGGAAGATCACAAATTTGGGTAGCTGAAGATGATTTGAAGATACTGCCTATCGCTTTTTTGTGGCAGAAAACATAACAAAAGGAAGCAGCTGAGCTGAGAGACATCTGAAAGTAACTGGATTTGCCATCAGCTGAGCCTTTGCTAGTAAAGCAAGAGATGTCCTGTGTCTGCTAAGTACCTCTGCTCCAGAGAGCCATCTCTGAGGATCCCTTCCAGCCCAGGACAGTAATGGCTTGTGAGGCACAGGGAATGTGTGAGCTTTCACAAGGCACTTCTGAAACCTCAGACCTTCTCTGAAGAAAGGAGGGGAGCTGCTGGCCCAGTCTCAGTTCAGGCACCAGCTGCTCCATGACAGAGAGCACTGATCTAACTGAAGGCAGACCAAGTAACTCTGTGAAGCCACAAACCTCACCCTAATCTCACTGAATCCGATGAATGCAAACAACATTTTACATCAAAGCTACCTTGGTTTTGTTCTTACAGAAATAGCAACATCATTGTCCCTTGAGGAAAAAAAAAATCAGAAAGAGGGTGGTGGAAGTCTTCAGAGAGCAGTGATAAAGCCCTGTTCTCAGGGACTCCTTTCAGCAGCATTCAGAAGATGTATTTTTAGGGATTCAATTACATTGAAGTAACTGGTGAAGGGAATTGTAATCACACAGAAGAAGTCAAATGCATGTATGCAGGGAACCCCTGCATACATACAATACCCACAAGGCTTACAAAATCCATTCACAACAGAGGAAATACTCTAAACATATCTGAAGAGGTTCTGTGAGTAGTCTAACAGCAAGACTCATTCACATTTGTAAGTCATGAGGAAAAAGCTGTTTTCTGTCCATGCTGTATGAACAGATTTTGTTTGGTCTACAGCTCATATTTAAGTTGCAAGTAAATAAGTCATCCCAGCTGAATTAGCTGACAACCCTCATTCATGGTATTGAGAATAAATATTTGATTGGGACTGAATTAACTCTTTGCAGGTTTGTGCTCATGTTTACACATACTAGAGCTGCATGTTAAAAAAACCTAGGACACAGAGGCTACTTATCAAATTAGCCTAACTTGTTTACCTGGGGGAGGGGGGAAAAGAAAAGGATGCAAAAAAATTGGGAAAAGAACTACAAGCCAGCTTCTAGAATTAGTTTGAACATGATGATATGTTGACACTCTAATTCAAAACCAGATTGGACAGGAGGATGGAAGACTGTGAATCCTGACAAGTTGAAATGCAAATTAAGATGATTTGTCTTTACACTTGCCTCCCAGAGAAACTGCTACAGAATAACAACTTGGGCTTTAAATGAAGTTCACACCTCATCTGCAAGCTTAGAGAATACAATAGCACCAAGACTAGATTGTTATTAAACAAAGGGGTGCCTGGGAGCTGGAAATCAATACACAAAATCATAAGCAAGACATTATCATTTTTACAGCATTTTGGGACGATTGTGCACCAAATGAAACCCTATGGGAGATTATTCATTTCCAAAACTAAAGCACACACTTTAGTCTAAGGGGGAGAAAAATGTCATTCTGTAAAACTGCAGCAAATATTTCCACAAGTCTCTGCAGCCGCATCCCCCTCACTCCCTTAAGCTGTCAGGAACTGTTTCCTAAAGCTCCCAGAGGAGTGTGATTATTAAACTAAACACCACAGAGCAGAATGCAAGCTGATCTCACCCTCCATACTCCCATTAAAGGGATGGCAGAGAAACAACATTAACTGTTCCATCCCCAGTGGCATTTAAATGCTTCTCTCGTTCTGTCACACAAAAACAGTGGAAACCAGATTCCTTTTCTCATTCTCTTTTCATGTTTCTATCTGTGAAAAATAAAGTTAAGAAGGATTTATCTGTACTACAAGTCCTATTAACTGTTCACCCTGTCATCTATAGCATAATCTATTTATGTAACATTCTCTAAAACTGTATGGAGCAAATTTTTCCAAAGCGAAGCAGGCGAGTTAATGACTTTCTGGTTCTTGTTACACCAGGTTTAGGACAATTAGAGGTCTTGGCTGAATGTTTGCTGGAGTAAGCCTTCCCCTGCAATAAGGTGCAGATGCACAGAATTTTTTTATGAGGACCAAAGGATTATATTATTATATGATCCTTCAGACAATCAAAACACAGGGCACTTGCAGGTGTAACCTTGAGCAGTTTGGCATAAAATAGGCATTTCACTGTACTGCAAGATTGGACACAGCTGACTAGACTGCAGCTCAATGTACAGAGGTGACTCAAAATAAATTCCTATAAATGTGAACATTCAGCACTGGAAAATTATTTTTAAAATATCAACCCAAATAAAATACTAAACAGTCTGCTTTAAATGCAACAATTACATTTTTAAAACAACCAAGTACCTAAGCAGTGCTTACAATTCACAGCATTTTAAAACTGAAATTCTGAAGTATTTCTTTAGAGTTTCCATTTACTTTCTTCATTAATAGACCTGCAGAAAAACCACTAACAGGACAGCAAACTTCCAGAACAGCCTTTTAAAAGCTAATTAGGATATAGCAAACCTCATTCTACACAAGTTCAGTTCTGCTAACATCACAAAGGAATCACTGTGTTCATATGCTTAATCCTCGAGACCTCGAGTTCTTCACGTCCTCCTTGGCGTTTGCAGGATTAGAATCTAAGTATGTTGTTTCCTCCCTCTCCTGTGCTGTCAGTAAATCAGACCATGCCTGATTCTGTTTTCCTAATCTCCAGTAATCTTCTCAGTGACACAGTATCTGTTGCAGAATATAGGGAGGCCACATCAAAGCCCAACAATGAACGGAAACATGAAGTTACATCCAAATTTATCAATGCAGGCTCCACTTGCTGCCAAAAGGTAAAACAGTATCTATGGACATCTTCCAGTAAATATTAAGGTAAATATTACCCTAAAGTCTGTAACTTCTCTCACAAAGCTTATTTACAAACAGTACAGGTTATGCAGCCCAGATGTGTTGCCACTTTAGCTCCTGACAGAAAATTCCAGGTAATTCATGACTCATGAAAACTCAACTAACACAGTGCTGTACACAAAGGAGAGTTTGTACAAACATAGCCCGAAAATTTAATGGGTGGATTCAACCAGCAGAACCCTCTACAGCATTTCTAAGGGGTAGAGAATAGAAAAGACCATCCTTCTTCTAATTACTTGTGTCATCAGGCAGCACAGAGAGAAGGAAAACAGCAAGACAGTACATTTTGGCCACATGCAATAGAAAGCTGGGGCTGACACTCTACAAAGGGCATTCTCAGTTGGAAAAAAAACGTGTCTGTGTGTGAAGGTCTGACCAACTGAAGTGACTGAAGCAGATATGAAAAAGTTATGAAAAAGTTCAACAAGGTGAAGAAATGTGTGAGGACTGAGACCTCTCAAATGTAAGTTATGAAAATATATGTCCAAAACCCACCTTCAGCTCAGTATTTGCCTAATACAGCTGTTCTCCTGTCTGTACTGCCACAAGGCCAGATCTAATTAAACAAACCAGAAAGACTATCACTGGCTTCAGTCCTTGCTGAAACTATGCTGAACTTTTACATAAATATATATATACACACATATATAATACATGCTGGAAAAATCTAGATCACATTAATTTAAATATATATTTATTATATATGTAATTTTTTAGCATTTCCAGGGTTGATTGATTCACTAACAAGCATTTTATATTTATAGAAGAAAAACCTCGGCTTTAATTAAGGAAATATGGAAAAGCCTCATCTTTCATGAATCTAGCTCTTCTCTCAAGAGGTTAGCTGCCCATTCAACATCACAGGTTTTAATAAAATAAATATTTCATTGACTGAGAGTGATATTTCCCAACATGGCTCCTTGTTTCTTGCTTGTTAGGCAATTATATCAAACATTGCTTATACAGTCAGAGAATGCTCATGTTCAATTTTGTGATACTATGATCTTATTTTGGAGAACGTTCTTTAAAATTCAAAATAGGACAACAGTTGTTGACAGAGCTTAGCAGGCTGTTCAAGGAAATGTAGTGTAGTAAAACTATGCTGCTTTTTTAAATATTTATATCTTTTTAATCCTTGCAGCAGATAATCCTCTTTGCAGTGGGCAGGAACATGAATACCCGTGATTGTTAAGTCTTTGCTTTTCAAAATTCAGATTTATTTCTACTCTAAAATTTGAACGCAAGTATTTCTTAAAATTTTGCTCGGATCAATTTACCTTCCATAAGCAAAGCGCCTGTCTTTGTGGTGGTCCCCAAAAGTATCCCACAGCCTGAGGGAAACACTCACTTCATCCACAACATCTCTTGAGCGTTCAAGGACCTAGAACAGAACACACAGAACATTCTCTTTCCCTCCATCAAATGATTACTTTTCTAATTCACCCTTCAAAAGGTCCAAAACACACTAGGTCAAGGGTCTATCTCCTGCAGTTTTTACCAAAGGATGTATCTCATAAAACTATTTCTCTCCCTAAAAAATAGGTTTGATAAAGAAATTACTTTAGAACGAGAGTTGTGTCAGACCACGGCTGCAGTAGAGGTCACTCTTAAAATCCCTGTGAGCTCCTGCTGCATCCTGGCAGGGTAAGGCTTGCCAACAAACCGCAGCAGCCCCCGCTGGGCCTTGCACGCCCGCGGTCCTTACCTCCTGGCACACGCGGTACTGATCGATGGCCCAGACGGTTGGGACGTGCGTGGCCAGCAGCTGGTACTGAGTCAGGGTGGTGTTGCAGGCTCTCGCGCAGATCAGACGAGTCTTCCCCACGGCGTTGTCTCCAACCACCACACACTTGATAGTTTCAACGTTGGGTCTTTCGTAGTCCATGTCAATGTCCATTTATCAAAAACTGGAACAAGACAGTTAAACTCATTTTCTACTTCTGTGTGAAAGCAGAGCTGTTTAGAATCAGAGCCTTTTACTTCCACTTCTTGAGAGATGCCTGGAGACTACAAACTCATAGGGAAAAATGTGTAGTAAACTGTCCCAAAGTAAGCCAGCCAGTCCTTTAAGTACTGCTCGGTTATGCAAATACACAACTATTTGGACCACGGTGCCTTTATGCTGTTCACATGCTATTTTCACTTTGGTTTCTGTAAACACAAGCCTGTTTGCAGAAGATAGATGTTGGTGAAACAAGGACGGCTGGCATAAACTTAACTCTTGCTAAAACTTTTTATGCCAAGAGTAAAAAAAAGCCTGGGCATCAGTGGGTTTAACCTGAAGGATACCAGTATAAACCTGCCTTCCCCAATCCTGCCCATTCAGGATTTGATTTAGGGCTGTCCAGACAATACTGCTAACAGCAAGTCACACAGATGGCTTTAGCACACAATAAAACTCGCTTGTAAAATGACTCCAGAGACTTTTTGCTACAAAACCACAATTTCCATTATATCCTGCAAGTACCACACACTCTTAATCGTCCAAGGAGAAGTTTCTACAGATCATGGAACAAAATGAAACCAAAGAGCCAAATAGGAATTTGCAAATATACTTATCTATACCTAGAAATTCTTTCTGATGTGAAATGGAAAGTGAAGAGGCTTTTTTGAAGATACTGTCCTCATGCAAAGTTATTATTGAAACTATTTCCTTAAATATTCTATGGCAATATATTGAACAAATGCCTGGATACAAAGGCAAGCTGGAAAAAATGGTTATTTGAAAAGCTAAAACCAACTCATGCATGTTTACTACAGTCTGTCATTTTCATATGTGGGATCATAGTTTGATATATCTGAATTTGGTTTTCTAACGTCTAGCAGTCTGCTGAGCAATCTGGTCTCTGCCAGGGAACTGTAATCGAGGAGGGAGAAAAGGGAAAATGCAAGTCACAAACCTTTTCAGGAAGGCTTGCCTAACAATTATTTCAGCAAGGAACCTACAGCAATTTAATTGACAAAACACAGGTCATCATCTGGATTGATGGTGTCCTCTTTTCTGAGAAGAAAGCACTATAGATAAAGAAATCCAGTGATTTGATTTAATACCTTTTTTAATATTCACATCTCATTCACACTTAAATATTGAGTATACATTAGCTGTCAAAATAACATATTCCAGCTATTTTGGTGTCCATTTTTCACTGTCAGAGGCACTATATGCTGATTTAAGAAAAAGTCATGTTTATTAACTACTAGCCAAACATTGATTTTAACTGTATTGTTTTTCATTATTTAAATTGATGTACACCAAGAAACAAAAGTCTTTGTTAGAACCCAAGGTTACCCATTGAGATAAAATTTTGAGTATGGACTGTGCGCTAATAACTATAATGGCTAAGGCGCATTTGTAATCTTTATTTATGTGTGGAGGGAGGAGTTAGGGACCACACAGACAAGGTGCAAGAGTGATTTTTGCCACTGCTGTGTCACGCTGACGTTTCCACAGACACTGAATGCTTCTGGAAATGCTGCAGCACAGACTGGCACGTGAGAACACATTTTGCAGTTATCCTACCGCAGACTGCAATGTGGGCCCAGACACTTTGCATGCTGGCACAAGTGCATGGTTGCACAAGCAGAGCTGTGCAATGTGCCAGATGCAGAGCAAAGAGCACGGCTTTGAACACACACACACCAACACACACATCCCGGGGATCGACCGCACGCGAACCCTCACGGCCTCGTGACACCGACCTGCTGCGCCCGCACAGGGCGTCAACTGCTGAGGACACAGAGCTATTTAGAGACAGCCTTGATCCCTTCACCTGGCCTGTAACCTGCATCCTGAGAGGTTACCAGTCTTGAGGTAAAGCACTCCAGAGGCTGCTTCCAGTTCCCTGTCTGCGATCCAGCCCCAGCTGCCTGCTGGATGTAAGCTCCCATGAGGCTGATACCTGGGATGGCCACGGGCCCCGTGCCCTCTCTGTGATTCCAAACACAAGAAGAGAACCAAGAGCTAACTCCTTGTTCCTCCTCAGCATCCATGGGAGGGACACAGTCATGATATAAGTACATAAACAGTACTTTTTTTTTCTCCACACTGCAGAGAATGTGGCATGTCCATACACCATGGCCTCGCAGGCAGGGCCCCAAATGAATAGCAAAACCCTGAGAGCTTTCAGCATGTGATCTTAAAAAGTTTCAAGTCTGAGAATAAACAGCAACCCCCTTGACATATTATGTGATATTAAATTACTTCATATTTTATTCATGCATGGACTAGACATCACAGATGGAATGTGGAAATGTTTACAAGGCTAGAAAACAAAATGAAGGAGCATGGCTAGCCAGTGCGTCTGGTTGGTTTTAAACTATCAAGCAGAGATGCCAAATAATTTTTTTCCCAACCCAATATTCGATAAAAATGCTGTTACAGAGATTAGCTGTGGTATTATATAACAGTTTGATTTTAAAATTCTTCCGAAGTTCTTAAATGGTAATTCTGCAAAAATCAATCCATCACAAAATATGTATTAAGTACAGAGTCTGGAATCTTAAAAAAATTTCCAAGAGGATAACAAACCCAGTTTAAAATTAACAGGCAAATCTAAATAAAAGTAACTAGATAAATCAGTGCAACTATCTGAGAATCCTAGAAAAGGAAAACATTAAAAAAAATTAAAATTACTGAGGTTTTAATTTTCTGATATACTTAATAACTTCATTAGAGCAAAGTTATCACAGGACTCAGGCACAGCATGCCTGAATGACCTGCTGTAGATCAATGGCAATCTAATGAAGATATTTTTAGCATGACTCAATACTGCACAGGACAGAGATTAAAATAAACTGGCAATAAAAACAAAAGTAGAGCTCTGTGGCTATGTTAAGGAAAGTTCTTAAGTACCCTCCAGTATCTATAATGTAACTATGTGTTAAAAATGCAGATAATTTTAACACTAGTCTTCACAAAGAGATTAAAGCCAAAATAGCTCCTGAAGAGACTGACAGACAGAAGCCCACACAGATATTTAGACACCTCAAGTAAAACCAGATGTTAACAACAAATTACAGTATAAACAATTAGCAAAACAAGTTGAAAAAATGCTTACAAATGTAGCCAGATGCCTTCTGGCTACTGGAATGATTAAAGCCAGGAATACACACAAGATCTAAAAAATACAGCCACAGTTTAGTTTTTTTAAAGTAGTCTCTAGGTTAAGCTGGTGCTAAACCCATTATATAATCACACTGATTAAAAATGCTGAACATGTATTTACAAAACTAGAATTAAAAAAAAACAACCCAGCAATAGGACAACTAGATTTGAGCTCTGAAAGTCTGGTAATATCTGGGAAGACCAACTGGAACTGAAACTGAACTGGTCAGACAAGAACAAAGCAGTGAATATAAAGATTAAAAAAGAAGGCATAACATTCTAAGATCAATGAAAAACTAGCTAAAACCAACCTACAACCAGCAATACTTTAGTTTACCAGCAAAACAAAGCAGGCTAAAACTATGAGGAAAGTTACTGGAAATGTGACCAGTCCCAGAAAGGGCACTGACAAAAAACCCAGAGAAAGATAGAAAGGCCATCAAATGAGGTGCAGCATGGAACCTACCAGGGAAAAGGTCTGATCAGAAATCATCATTTCCAAAAGAAAGGAGCACAAAATTCAGCTGCTTAAACCAGTTCTAAAGAAAGATGAGCAGATGGATGGTAATGGAAAAAGATACCCGTAAGAATAACACAGGATCTCAAAAATCTCTTAGGATGTTCTATTTTTACATTGTCACCTGTGATTGTTTGCAGATGAAGACAAGACAGAGGCAGCCAAAAAAGCAGGAGATGTGAGCAGACTCAAGATCTAACACAAAGCCATTTAATTCATCCGCTTGATCAGCAGATAAGAAATATTCCAAATTTATTTCCAAAGAAATATAGGACTACTGCTTTGAACCACAGCTTGCAGATGGTTATGGTTGTCAATTTCTTTTTCTGTTGCTTCACCTCAAATTGCTGTGGGGTGCTTGGTTTTTCATTTAGTTTTTCCTCGTTGCTAAATGGGTTGTTATAATTATCACTATAAAACAGTTGTGGTTGACATTGCATGTGAGTTGGTCAGCCTCAATAGTGAAACACTCCCTTTAAGCAGGAAATTTTCCAAAAGATCTGTAGATGAAGCACATCACTTGATTATCGAGTCCACTGGTACACAGATTAAACACAACAGACACACACAATCCCTTTAACTCTCTATATTAGTGTAGGAGTATTAATATACAAGAGATAACCAGATCATAACCATGAAGTTGTTTTAAAAATGCAGTTTAATATATATAAAGCTATGACTGCATTTTTCTCTGCTAGAAACAAGGTGGATGAAGATCCAAACCCAACAGCAAGTTGCCCGTGGAGGATCAGGAATCCACCCCTGTGAATCTTTAAATACCCAGTTTGAAATGTCCAGATGTTTAAAATCCTCACTTAGCATATAGAACACATAACCAACAGTAGCTAATTATCAACCCTTTTCTCTTCAGCACAAACAAGTCACAAAACCCACAAACAAATCACTAAGAGTGTCTACATTAATTAGTGATTATGGGATGATCCTGCAGCCATTTACTTCTTAGCTCTGTACTTACAGGACCCCTCAAAGCAAGCATTTTGCTTAGCTCTTGTGCTAAGAGCAAACTCTTCAGATGACAGTTCAGAATGACAGAACCTTGCCTGTTCAGTGGAATTTTTCTTCAAGCTATTCAATGGAAAAAAAATTTGAAATTAATAATTTCAACCTGTGCCAAGTAATTGGACCGAACATGCAAACCAGGAACTCCCTCAAACAATTAAAATGTCACAAATTTACTAAAGAAATCTAATGGAAAGAGACACCAAAGTCTAACATGACTTAATATGAATGGTGGGTATGGGAATTAGATGAAGAACTCAGGCCACCAGTAAGGCAATAAGATCATCAAGAATTATCCCCAGAAACCACCCTTTCCTGAAACTCTATGGAAGTGCATTTGTAGCTACTCCATATTTCAATCTGTTCTGGATATGTATTTTTAGTATAGTTTTGGAGTGACTCCTTCAGAGAGCCATTAGGCAATATCACGTCAAAAAGAATATAAAAAAAAATTACAAGACTATGCGACACTCTTGCCTCCAACCCCAAGTTGCAAAATTACTGCTTGCAACCATGGAAACTGGGAGAGGAGGTACAAAATGCCAAGTTCTTCAGGCTCTGAAATCACTACCTTGCAGTGCAGAATCCCAAGGCACTGGCACGCTGGCAGGGACCAACGAGCACATGAGCCAGAATAAGCGTGTGAAATGTTCATTCTCAATATATAACCTGCCATGTGTTGTTTCAGAATATTTAGTGGATTAACACAGAAATGCCAGGGGACAAAGCGGGGGGAACTTAGTGTTCACTTGTGCAAGAGCGTTGAATTCACAGACAGCTCTGATTTGGGGAAAGGTTAAGGGCCAAAAGGCTGTTTTGTGGCTTGGCTCAATTTAATTAATGAATTTAGGGCCTCACCAAGTATATTTGTGAAGTTAATCACAACATGGGATCAAACAACAGATAAACTACCAGCTGCAAAACATTTTTTACATTAATATTCATATTTTATTAAATCATAGGAAGTCTGTTGAGGAATGGTTTCAAAAGGAAAACAATTCCTGGTCAGCATCAAAGAACTAGCTGGCAACAAAGGGCAGTAAGACTCAAGGTGGGATCTGATCACTAGGTCATCAGGGGACAAAGGTGGGCATGAGGCATATCAGGCTGGATTCTTGTCCAGGATGAAGCAGCATTACTCTATTGCTATTATTTAAAGTTCTGGCAGTTTACATGGAAAGACTGAAGAGACTACCTCAGAAGGGAGAAATTCAAGATTAACTCTGGAATTTATCACCTGCTTGCCCTACCTGGTCCATCATGAGAAGAAAACGACAGATACACCAATGACTGGGGAAGGAGAAAAACCCTTCTATGCTAAAGCTGACCTGACTGCAAATGCAAGACCCTGGGCTCTCCCATGGGTAGAAAGGCAGCTGATGAAAATGTTTCACTGCACAAGGTGATAAATGAGATAATCCTGGCTGTTGCTCCCCACAAGAGTGCAGGTCAACAGAAACACCTTTATCTTCCACAAGGACAGAACCTAGTTCTTCTACCCTTTGTCTTCTGCCCTGGATAGCTTAGGGCCAGTATCAACAAAGAAATAAATCCCTCAGAATGCTGCTAAAATTTGATACAGCTGGAGAAGTTAAACACTGAGGCTGTCATCAAGAGAGACTCCACTTGGCTTGCCTGAACCAGCTTCTTTCATGTCAGCTTTTGATCAATAAGCATTAGACTCATTTCTGGATGCTACCTCTTACTTTAAGACAGAAGTTCTCAGAAACTTCCATTCAGCAGCCACAATCCCCACTCTATCCCTCAAGTTTTAAAGGGAGTGAAAAATTGACCATGGCTTCACACAGGAGCAGCCCCTAATGATGATGTAAAGTTGAAGACAGAACAGATGTCTCTGTGTTTGCTAGAAAACTTTTCAGTCAAATGATCACCACAACCCTCACAGAAATTGTAGAGACAGGGAATAATAATTCCTGGTTTGCAGCACCAGACGTCCGTCACTCTGCCCTTTCTCTGCCTACATGACTCCAGATTTGTTTGTTTCTATTTATTATTAGGATCCTTCATCAAGCCCAACCTACCTCTGTGATGACACAAAAACTTTTGATCAATAAGAATGAGCATTTCCTCAGATGCCCAAAAATCAGAGATACTAGTAAAACACAAATTCTTCCCACATAACAATGTGTAGAACAGATTGTCCTCTGCTGAGGGCAAGACAGCTCAGTAGCTGAAAATGAAAGCATTCAATTTTAGGTAGAATAACAGATTCTCCTGAGCCTCCTCAAAAAAATGCAGCTGTTTTTGTGTTATACACACTCAGTCTATCAGATCAAATAGAGCCCCAAATGTAGGGTTCAGCATTAGACTTGAGCAATGTCAAGCAGCTGACAAGTTCTTCAGGAAGACCTGAAGGGCAGAAATCAACAAGCTGATTACACTGAGCAGCTTACATATTATTTTGACCTGTGACATACCTCGGGATATCCTCTGTGATGAGATCATTGACCTAGAAATTAATCCACATGGCAGGTGAAGGACGTTTAACCATTTCAGAAACTTCATGTGTGGGAATCTGGGAGGAGTGTTTTTTACATGGTGGCAGAGCCTGCAGCACTGCCACTCTTCCCTTCATCGATTTTCCAGAGTCTACCCCGAGAACAAGTCACTACACAAGGCAGTCCCTTGTGCCTCCTTTTGCTGCTTCTTTCTTGGTGTGCACAGAGATGTGGAAAACAGTGCCCATGGTGGACCCACCCCTGGAAAGGGGGAATCATCCCAATAGCTGATACATGACTGATTTAAGGCTGGCACTTTGGCTTTGCCTATGCATTTTGTGAGGATTCCAGATATACCTGGCTACAACTGACTATTCATTCCACTCACCAGAGACAATCATAGCAGACACAAGGGACTAGGCAGTGACCAAGATCTG
This sequence comes from Phainopepla nitens, assembly GCA_013400175.1. Taxonomy (NCBI): domain Eukaryota; kingdom Metazoa; phylum Chordata; class Aves; order Passeriformes; family Bombycillidae; genus Phainopepla; species Phainopepla nitens. The sequence continues at coordinate 281,780 of VXBQ01006524.1, read as the reverse complement.
GCATTGCTGTGGGTCATAATCTGTCACATCATCACAAACGGAAATTAACTGTGGCTGACATGAATAAAAGTGGCTGAGAACCAAGTACCTGAAGAATGGACAATACCCATTGATGGTGATAACCATCACCAAACAGCTGGCATTTTTTAAAGCAGCCATCCATAAAATGCACAATCCTCAGATCAGCCCTCCTTCTGTAACAGAAAATTATGCTGCAGGAGCTGAATAAGAGTGCACCACTAACAGCATGTTAATTCAGCTCAAGAATACATTTTTGAAGCAAATATCCCATGGTTTGGTTCCCATTAGGTGCAGCCAGAGTGCATAAACTGAATTCTGAAGAGGAAGGCGTGCCACTCACCAGGGGTAAGCATTCAGTCCATGGGACCAGATTAAAGGCAGTCTGAAGTAACACCCTTTGTCCCTGAACTGTGTGCAGTGTGGACAGTGGGTCCTCAGCATTAATTTTTTCATTCCCAGGTGCCCTGCTACTGCATCACATGATCCATCAGTGTAGATAGAGCATCAGGTGCTCTGATTCCTGCTTTGGTATTTGGATCAACGAAACTGGGGTAAAGCTGCAGCTGAATCCTTAGCGACTGCCATGCCCAGAGTATCTGAGATAACAAATCAAACTCAAAGCTTAAAGGAAGATGGGTCCCTGGAAAAGTTTGACTCAACACTACTAGGTTTCATGGCAATAATCTCCATGAAACGCCTGATTTTATTCTTCTGTCATTAAGATGCTTGTGCAGTATTAAACAACTGACACTGTAGCAGAGGTTGTTAGTGATTGGACCCACCATGAAACAGGTGTTGACGCTGTGTGCTGTTCCTAAGCAGTGTTCCTAACAGTACTGAAAGAATAACAACAATAACCACCAAATAAGGCATTCTCACAGCTTTTGTGCATTTCTGTGGGGAAAATATTTATCCAGCTTCCCTAGAGCTACAGACAAAGAATATTCCAGAGACACTGGTGGCCTTCTAGCACAGAGAGCTGTTGAATTCACTTTCTGTACTTGTTCTCTTTCCAAAAGATAGAATCGGGCTCTTGCTTGTTGAACTTTATGTGACATTTCTTATGCATTCTCTTTTTTGTTAAGCAGCGATCCTAGAAAGACATTTTATGTGATTTTATTCATTCCCAGACATTATCACCACTAGGAAAACTACCAAAGGAGAGTGAGACCTCATAATGACAACAGAAAAAACCCACACAAGGACCTAAACACTGACAGGAACAGCAAACACTTCAGGATGGCAGACTGCAGGTAAATGCTATTTTCAGATCATGGGTCAAGTTCTGCACTTCTGTCTCAAATGCAAATCCAGCAACATTAACAGAACAGTGCAGGAGGCACATAGATGTTTGCTTGTAATGTAAAAAACTTGTAATTGGGGTTTACTTGTAATGTCTAGTGCCACACAGAGACTCACGCAGAGAAAAAAATATTAAAAAAGAAGAAAGAAATTGCTATCTTGTGTCTCATGTCAGACAGAAAGCAGAGGAAAACAGAAAAGTAGAATAGTGTTGGATGGGAGGCAAAGGGAATCCCTATTTTTATTTCATGACCTGTCTGTAATGCCAAGGAGCCCCAGCTATGATCACACACACTGCAGGTGCACCAATTATAGCTCATGCACCACTCATTCCTTCAGCAGAAAGTTTTGAGCTCTTTTATGGAAACCCATTCAGTGATCCAAGGATACAATCATCCAGTCTCTGAGCTGCTCTGCAAGTCTGCTGTATGCAGCAAGGATGCTCCAGCTTTTCCTTTTCCTCCTTCCCAAGCACATACTTTGCTCTACAATGTTTGTATACTTTTCTGGCAGGACGGAAGGGAGCAAGGGAGGAGCACGTCAAACACCTGTTGCTCCTTTGCTTCTCCTCCTTCAAGGCTTCTCTGTCCTTTCATCCCCTTCAGCACAGGGTAACATCTGGATACAGGACTTAAGCATTTTTCCAGCAAATAAAATGTATTAACAAAGAATCAAACATCAGGATTTACTGGTCAAGTGATCAGCTCTTCCTCTCAGCCTAAAGCTTTACAGTATTTATGAAGCTTGGAGTTTTAAAGGGCAAGAGTTTTAGAAAGCTTCCCAGAGCTAAAATTAATGTTTATTTCTTCTTGGATAAAAATACTCCTGCGTATCTGAGCCTGTCCCAGATCTTATGCTCTTTAAGTATTATGTCACTTAGATAAAGAACCCTAGTACAAATACTGAACTCACTTTTTTTTCCTTTTGTTAATAGTGTGTAGATACAGCGTATACCTGAGACATAGAATCAGGTCTGCAAATGCAACATGCATAGAAAGAAAAGTATAACCTAATGGAATAGGACCTCAGAAAAATACTGAAAAGAAATGAAACCATTCCGTTTCCATGAAGTGTGACTCCTGATCCTGAAATACGCCCTGTACTGAAATATTACTACTTACACTGAGCAGTCATGACAACTCTTCAGTGTAATCCTAACAATGGTAGGTTTCTCCCCACATGCATTGTTTTTGCCTAGAAAGACCAGCAGCTAAAGGACTCCCCTTAAGCACACTGCAAAAGCTAATTTCCACCTCAGCTTCTCTTACAGCTCAAGCTATTACAGCTCAAGTTGAACATTTGGCTTCAAGTCAGCTGTGTGTCCTGAAATAGTACACAAACTGAGGATGAACAAAGTCATTGAGACTATTCTGGCATCACTTCCTTGCTCTTGCTGTGACCATATGCAGAGCCTCAAGGGCTTTCTTTTATTATCATAATTTTTTAAACAAGTATATTGTTCCCTTCAGAGTGGTGTCTTGACTAATAGACAGCAAGTTCTCCACCTAGTCTGCCTTGGTATGTCCAGTGACCGATTTCTCTTTGCTCTAGATGTCAGATGCCAAAATACCCACTAAAGTCTACTACTGTTTGTCTCCACGGCCCCTTGCCATGGCCCACAAATGAGTCCTGACATAGACACCTGATAACCTGTGCCACAAGACCCCCCCCCAACAGCCTCCTGCTGTTGTCACAGCAACTCACAGCAGACTCCAAAGACACAGCAGGGGGAAAGAAAGGGGAGGGGGAAAAACGAGGGAAAAAAGATATCCTTCGGGTTTTTACTAAATGACACTCAGAGGTACGAAGCGCCAGGAGGTTTGTGCTTCCCGTACACATCATACTCCTCTATTTTTGCCTTGCATCTCGTGGTCACGCTGGAAAAGGACGCCGGACAGATCTGCTTCATCAAGTACTCAGCCCTCTCTGTCCTCGGAGGAGGGGAGGATGCCACCAGTTCCTGCTCTCTCCCGACGAGGCGGGAGAGCACCTGCGGGCAAACGGGACGCGCGGGGCGCCCCACCCGCCCCCTACGGACCCGCCGGCGGCCAGCCGGCCCCGGCCGCGCACACCGGCAGCCCGGAGCACGATCGCGCCCGGGCGNCGGCCCGGCCCCGCGGCGGCAGCCGTGACGTGCCAGCCCCGCGGGCTATTTCTAGCCGCGGCGATTGGATTTCATTCATGAAACCGCGGCCGCGCGTAAAGGGGCGGAGGATGGAGCCGCCCCCGCCGCATGCCCGCCCCGGCCCTGCCCCGCGGCCCGCAGGGGAGCCTTTCTGCCATGACCTGGCACGGTAAACGCTCGGACGCGAAACAACTTCAAAACAAAGCAACGCCCCCCATACACAGTGTTTATACGTATACACTGTAAATACTGTGAACACAGACACAGGGCGAAGGTCCCTGGATGGCCTCCCTAGAGGCCTCCCTGGATGATGCCCTAAGTAGGACATGCGATTTCTTACTTCAGGTGCTGCTGCTATCTTTTGAAATCACTTCTCTCTATTCTCACCAGTGTTTGAAGCCTTCGTGTAAAACACACACATCACAAAAAAACAACAACCTCCCTTTCTCGTTCAGTGACAATCTAGACTTGATGTTTTCAAACCAAGGAAAGCAGCTCAAGGCCCTGTGTGTTACAATCCAGACCTGGCTCCCTCCTAAAACAGCAGTCTCTGGCTCTTCGTTTACCACTTGACATCAACAAAGCTGTCACTAACCAGTGAGGGGCATGGGCACAATCACTGCAGCTAAGGACAGTTTTTGACATAGCTGTGACTATTTAAAAAGTAGTCACTATTCAAAAAATATTCTCTTACAGCAGCCTAGACTCACATATTGCACAGTCTCGTAGCATTAAGACAGAAATTTGTTGGAAAACATTATAAAGTTGTTTAAAACTCCACTTAGAAGAATAGTTATCTGTACCAATAACAGGTTAACAGTATCCAAATGCGTTTGGTTATAGTCAATTACTTACATTTTTCAAATACCCAGAAGCCAAACTAACATTAACCAGGTCAGACTGCAACAATTTTCAGTTGAGTACATCCATGTCAGGACAGATTACAGTTTGCAACTACATATCAAAGGAGGCTCTTAGGGGCAGAAGAACAAGGTGCATCATTGCAAATACTAAGTGTTACTCTCCTAGCTTTGCACAGTTTGGAGGGACAAGACAAATGCATCAGAAACTAAAACAATTCTCACTCAGACATCTACTTACAAGCAAAGAATTATCAAGTTGATAATGCAGGCAACAAAAAGTTTAAAAAAATAAGTCAACAGATTTAAAATGTATAGTATAATTACCTTCTGTTCTTTTATGTTTCAAGTTCTATGGGAATTTTTCTTCTCTACAAATGAGGGCTAAATTTTTCATTCTGTGCAAGAACAACAACCCCATGCATCCACTTGCCTCTCAGATACACAGTTTTCAGGAAAACAAAAAAACTCATGTTCATCCCACTCAATTAAGGAAGCTGAGCAAAGCAGCGTTATACAAAAGGTTTTCCTTTTATTGAACTGTTTCAGCATGGCAATTTTTGATTTCTTATTGGTACCTTTTTTCTAAAATCTAAACAATTATTTTCTGAAGACAAATTAGAGCTAGAACCCATGTCTCTATTAAAAATATGTTGACTATCACTGCTGAAAACAGTGAGCGTTAATGTGAGAACAGTTAAGTTAGCATCACGTGAGAGAAAACTGATACAAAGCAACCAGACTTGCCATGATATTGACTCAAGAAGTGTTGGACTGCAATTCAAAAAAAAATCCCAAACCAAGCCAATAAAAAACCCACAAACCTTTAGATCTGATTCCCAGCTCTTTACAGAGCTTTTCTACAGGGGAAAAAAAAAGGAAGAGGACAGGAAGAAAGTGTTATTTTTAGTACACAATAGTAAATTTAACAGAATACAGCAATGACAAAGATTAGTCAGGTGGTTAAAAGGGGAAAAAGAGAAAGAGGGTGTTGCTTTTGATGGGGATAAAGAAAAGGTCTCAAGTTTCTTCCTTTTTTCCTGTTTCATCAAAGGGTGATAAAGGTTTCTGCTGCTGTGGAAATAGGTGCATGCTACTATATCATTTCCATTTTAATGACCATCTGCAACAATTTTTACCATTCAGTACTTTCCCACTACAAATGTAAAACTTCTTACATAATTCAGATTGCAGCTTTTCCAGCAAAGTATAAGATAAAACCCCAGGACAAGCAGAAGTTCTCTGTTCTCTGATACATAATCCTGTATGGAAGCATACTTACATTTTCCCAAACTTTTTAAACAAACAATTTAGTTTTTGACCATAAACTTGAGTGACACATTGAGAAGTGGTTGGAATGCATCTCTAATAGGGTATAGAGCAACTGACAGTTTCTAGGCTTTGGTACAAGAAAGCACAGTAATAAACCACAAGTACTCCCACTGACTTTGCATAAGCATTAAAAATACATGAATGGTAAAGTTTTACTCATTTGGATGTTTAAGTATTCTAGGTAGCCAGCTAGGATTTTTCATTTTCATTTGTTTGTTTTCAGGGAGGAATAACAGCTAGTGGGAAAGGGAGAAGGGAATAAGCTCTGTCTTTGCAAGCAATCCTAAAGGACATGGCATTGGACCATGGTAGCATTTAACTACAGTCTGCTTTTGCCAAGTCAATACAGCTTTCCAAAACATGTTTATGGGCTGCCAAGTGAGCTCTGTCACTGCAGCTCAGTTATGTGCATTAAACACTATCTCACAACTGAGAGAACAACTGGATAAAAAAAGACTAAAATAATAATTAAAAAATGCATTCACTCCCATGGAGAATTCTACGTAGAATTATCTTAGTTTTGCTAAATTAAAAAACACATTTGAAAGCACAAAAGTAAATTCACATCCCCATATGTTCAAATGTATTATTTTTCACTCTGGGGCTAAACTAACCTTTTGGTTTCAAGACTGTATTTCTCAGATGATTAAAAAACATCAGGAGAGAGAATCAGTTGTGCATAGACTGTAACTGAGTTTACAAATAACCTTTCTACTCCTGGATCTTGAGACCCAGTTATTTCCAGAGGCTGCTCCAACATGGAGTATTAGCAGAATTCCTTAAGGAACTTTCTACCAGCTCAGAAACACTAAAGCTCAGTGCCCTCAGGCCCTTCCATCCTCTGCACTTCTGAGACACCAGAGAAAGGCTCAGGAGGAGACAGGTTGGAAAAATACCAGTCAAGGATAACAGGAAGCACAGGAAGAAGGGACTACAAGCACTTGGCTTAGCTTCTTTGACAAACTCTTCTGGAAGGGGAGCCCATGCTTCTCACCATCCCGTCATAATGTAAGTCTGCTGCATCTGCAGAGGATCAATAGTCTAAGCACGGTAACTCTGGGATTTAGATTTTACATTTCTGTTTATCAGCATTCTGAGAAAGTCTACATCCCAGATCCAAGGGCTATGTGGAAGCAAGAGGCTCTTCCCTGTATCAGAGGTCTAGGTAAGGTCTGCTTAAAAAAAAAAATTAAAAATGTTGTGATGTGGCTCTTTGCTCCCTCTGAAGGTCCCATCAAGCTTTTAATTCAGGACAAATGAGATTATTTCCCTTCTGCTTTAGGCAGTAACACCCAAGCCCAAATGCAGTTTCCTATGACAAGCTACACCAACAACACTCAGCAGAGACAGTTACAGAACTGAGCCTGTTCACTAAAAGAAGGCAGGTCTGACACTGCAGACTGCCTGGGACTGTCCAAACCCAAATAGTATAGGACATCCTAGAGTTTCTCCCTCTCCCTTATATTTGAATGCAGGGACCTTTCATATTAGAAAACTTTAGGAGTAAGTTTAGATTAAAAAAATGTTAGTGGAAATAATTTAAATGCACAAAGAGTTAAGTAAAACAAAATAAGTTAAATTGTCCTGTATGGGCTCCACATTGCATATGGCAATCTCAGAGGGACAGAAGGTGCTCTCTACAGTACACGAAATTTGCTTTCAACAATACAAAGAGAACATGAGTGAATGTTGTACAACCAAAATAAGGAAACGTGGTACTTCAGTCACGGACTTCACCATCCACCCATTGTATGTAGTATATGTAGTTTCAGCCAACTGGCAGCATGTGAATTAAAATATCAGAATTACCCAGCTCCTGTCATTGAAGTCTACTTTTCCCCCGCAATTAGGCTTACAGACTTTAATGACGTGGTTAGATCAAAATTTCTAACTACTTTTATAATGGTTTAGGGTGTACTTCATTAGATTTTATCCATAAAAATGCATAAAGAGAACAAATGCATTGAATAAAACTATGTAAGAATATATTCTATAAACATTGAAATAAAATTCAACTTGTTTCCTGTCAATACAATTTTTGTATTAAAAGATTTGCATTCAGGGCTGCAATTTACCCTTGCCAAATGCTCATGCATTCCTAATTAGCTTTCTTTTCAAAACTATTGTACATTGTACCCAGTCTGTTCCTCTCTTTGGTTAGCATTTGACGTAAGGTGTCTCTATTTAGTGACATCAGCATCTGCTCTCAGCCAGCTATGCAAATTGATTAGGCCAGTTGCATTGCTTTTCCTACAATCCCACATTTGTCTTAACTCCCAGTGATGGAGACATTTAACATACACAATGATACTTTCACTGTGTTCATTAGACACCACCATAGACCACTATGCATTTATTTCTTAGGTTTTGTTTCAGTTCTTCATTGAATGCTAAGCATAGTGCAAGACCATCATCGCTTAAGAAGCCTGCAGTGCACCAGATTTTATTAGAGCATTCTGTGAATGATATATAGCACCAGTGGTTTGCCTTATGAATTCTATTTCCCCATTCTTTTTCACTAGAAAAGGGATATAGAAGGCTTAATATAGGCATACATTTTGAATAGCTGAGTAAACAGAGAAGAAACCATCTACAGAAGGAAGATGTCAATACTTACAATTTGGAATAAAAATTAAATATCTACTTTTTTTTCAGAGGGTTACATTTCCACAATGCTTTAGTTTTCAGTCTAATTATGTGTAGGATATTGGCTTTTGCATTTCCCTGCTTCTATATTTAATCATGTTAATTACAAGACCCTGGTTTTCTGCACCTCACTCCAAAGCAGAATATCAGTTTAGGTGGGAAGAGTCCTCCAGAGGTCATCTAGTCCAACCTCCTCCTCAATGCACAGCTAACTTAAAAGCTTGGTCTGGTTAAGGACAGGCAGTCCTCAATCTCCAATCCACGTGTTCCATTGCTTAGCCACTCACTATGAAAATGCGGTTTTTTACAACCAGTGAGAAAATTTTTTCTTTACATCCACCTTTCTGCTACTTGTGACTGCTGCCTTTTGTCCTTTTGTTGTGCAACTGTGAGAAGATCTGGTTTCCCCATAACCCCTTGTGAGTACCTGAGGTAGTAATTAGATGCCCTCTTAACCTTCTCTTCTCCAGGTGAGATAAGCAGCTCCCCCAGCATGTCTGTGTACATCTCATGTTTCAGTTTCCCCACAGCATTAGTGGCCCTTGGTTGCACTGTTTTCAGCTGGTCAATCTCCCTTTGGAACTGTGAAGGCTGAAACTGAGCACAGTTTCTCAGAAGACACCTCACAAGTGTGGAGCAGGGGGGAATAACCCCTGCCCCGCCCTCCTCAGGGCTGCCTGAGGCTGAGGGCAGCCCCAGACAGGGCTGTCCCCGCTGCTGAAGGGCACTCAGCTGAGCCAGGTGTGTCCCAGCTGTTCACTTGTGCTGTCACAGTCCCTCTGATGGCCCCTTCAACTCTAATAAACTGCCTTTGCCGCTGCCCTTCTCTTTCTGCAGACTGCAGGGTCTGCTCTGAAAAGGGAGCAGGTTCACTTGAACACTCCTGGTTTGCAAAGTTAGGTGTACCAGGATACAATTAAGCAAAACAAAATTTTGGCTAAAAAGAAGAACAGCAAGAGAAACAGCTGAGCAGTTATATAAGAGTCTCCCAAGGGAAGAAGTGGCAGAGTTATGGCTCACTGCATTCCCAACCCAGAGAGGACAAGGCTGTTTTAAGAATTGGTTCTGTGGCAGAGTTTTGTATCACATGTGTAATGTTTTCTAATGGGAGCAATTTTGCAGCAGCTTGTATTTGCTATATTCCACACTTCTAGCTCCTCAGGACTACAACATGGATACAAAAGATTTAATCAACTTATAAAAAAAAGTTCCAAACAAAAACTAAATAGGAAAAACTGACTAGTAGGATTTCTTCTTGACTGTGTCATTTCGCTGTTTGGCAAGGGAATGAATCTGGAAGTAATAGTGCTGGCATCTGCATAACTGTTCAGAGCTTCTTAAAATGTTTCTGCCATCTAATCAGATGTTAATGGAATGGAAAGAACTCCTTTGTGGAATGAAATAAGAGTCACAGCAAACAGTCAGCTGGGGAAGATTTTCTGTCTGTCTGTCTGACCTTGTGGCTAGCTATCCGTCTCCATCTCTCCTCTGTGTAGATCAGTCAAAATTCACTTGTCTCTGAGTACTGAGTTTCCAAGAGATTTTAAACATCTTTATACTACAACTACAGGTTTTCAATGACATACACAGTCTTTGTTTCTCACTCTTGATCTAAGCTATTGAGCTTTAAAAACCATACATAAATGGATCAGCCCTTTTTCTTCCAAGCATTATAAATGCTCTCTCTGCCTTTTGAGGGATTGCATAAATCACCTATTAAAAGCCTAGTAGATTTATACACAGGAGGATACAAAGTGTAGATCAAATTTTAGAAGCTAAAATACTGGTCAAAGATATCAGAAATTCAACAGGAGCAATACACAAATAGAGATCTCTGCAACAGAGTGCCATCCCAGCTTGGAGTTGCTTATATTGGTGGTATAAAGAGGACAAGTCCTGAACACAGATCTCTAGTTACAGGAACTGGAGAACATCGGGTAGGGGTGGTGAGGGGAAGAGAAACAAAGTGGATTTTGTTGCCTTTTTCACAGCTGCCAAAGCCTAGTGTTACCAGTCTCTGAATCACTGCTTATATACAAGAACACCAGCCACCAGCCATATCTGATCTTTATAGGTTGTCAAACCAACAGAGCAGGATTAAGTAGAAGAATCAAAGGCAGCTTAATCTCATCATCACTGATCTTAGAGAAACAGCCTTATTAATTATCTACAACTTACTCTTCTGCACCTCTGTCCCACAGCGAGCTAGACACAAAAGTAAGTTATGGTTTTAAGAGCCTGTTATAAATCCTTCTGAAACTGTTGAGGAAAAGCCTCCAGTGACTCCTCTGGGCTTCAATTCAGGGAGTAATTCAAGAAGAAAAAGTCCACAGAATTAGTTGTTACATGCTTGTCTAGAAAGATGGTAACCTTTCAGCTACCTAAAGTAGCTGAAACAAAACAGAAATGAATGAAGCACTTGTAACTTTGCTATTTTTTCACTAGGTTGTTCAAAGAGTGTACTTCTGTGGATTACAATCCCCCCCAAGATTACAGAAAAATTCTTCATTTATTTTGAACAGTGTGATTCTGCACAGTAGCAACAGGGATTTTATCAGTTCAAGACCAAAATTCAAACTTTGTTACATTCTCCATATTTTATACCTTGAAACCACTCACTTTTTGAAAGAGAAAGCTTTTCCAGGAAGGTAAAACCTTGTGCCTCTTACCACCACCTTAGACCAGTTTACTGACATGATTTAGTCACACTAGCAAAGACTGCCTTGCAAAGCCTGCATTTTTGCAACACAACAAATTCATTGGGTTACAATTGAATTTGTTATTTGCAACACAACAAATTCAGACAAGATTATATCAACACGAGGTTTCTACTGTCCAAATGCCACTCATGTATTTCAGTGGTTTACATCAATATGTCTGAACAAATTAGTTACCATTTTTTTGTTTCCCCAGTGAGTTGTCATAAACCCTATGCAGAAAGAATATTACCAGGGTTGGTTCTGATGGATATCTTTCACTCCTTGAAACATTTCCTATAAATTCTAGCAAAAGGGTGTAGCTGAAGGATAATGGTAATTGCAGAAATTGCAGAAGAATGCACACAAGTGATCCATACAAGAAAATACCCTGGTGATTCCAAGTCTAAGAAGCAGGCAATAAAGACAGTTTGCATGTTTCACCACAGGCTGCTTGATGAGACTTCCCTAATTATGTTTATTAGGAATAGTTACCAAGAAGGATGTCTATTCTTTTAAATGCTACCATTCAAAAGCTATCAACCATAAAATCACATATTTCATGCATATATTTGCAGTTTTCACAGAGGGTGTAGACACTCCTTCCAGGACCTGCCAAAGTATCGCTGTGGCAAGTTTGAACTACAGACTAGGCACAAATCAGAGGGCCTAAAGGAGTGTGTGGATACTGTGTAATTTGCAAAGTACTGAGTAAAAGATATCACTTTCCAATTAACTTCCACTCATAAGTACAGCATTTAAATATGTCAGGAACAGAATATACCTTTGTAAAATTAAAAACAAACTACAACCAGCAGCAGCAGTGGTTTTGAAGCTAATCAGGCATTTAGGGAGCTTTAACAAAATCAAGAATATCCCAGTTCCTTGAAATTTCTCATTCACGCATTGCTTGAAAGTCATATTGCCAAAGCATCATGAATTCTACTAGCAGGGGTTTTTTTCTCTTTCAAAAAAGTAGCAAGACATGTAGCACTCTATTTTTAAACTTTTTTTACAGGCTTTTCCTAGTCAGGCAAGAGTTCTTTTCCTGGGTAAAGGCAGAAGAGAATAACTACAAAGGTATTCATCTTATTTACTCCCATACATATTGACAAAATTGCTAGAGCAGGGTGCATTTTGTAGCTTTATAAAATCCTCAAGAGAATTAAATTCCTCCCACACCTTGTCTCCAAAATATTTTTTTCAGGAAAAAAGTATGAATTATTTACAGAAGAAATTGCCCATAAAATGTCATCAAACTGCATCTGTTACAGAAGATAAACATTTCTCCACCATTCTGATTTTTTACATTAGGCTTCTAGCTGAAATTCCGATCTCCAGCTAAAAGACTATTGTATTGTATAGTAAGAGAAACGTTTAAAGTTCCTTAATTACAATGTTGTCAGTGGGGAGCATTGTTGCAAACACATAATAGAATCAAAAGAACAAAATTCACTGCTGGAGAAATTCAATGGAGACAGCTGGATTGCCTCACGGAAAGCCTGACCCACAAGTATTTTCCTTAGAACACTGAGAAGTATTTTATTAAACATTCTTCTGTATTTAGTGACTAATAATCTACATTATTGTCATAAGCTCACATGACAGTCAAAAGGATGTCTCTGAAAAAGAAGTGACAAATTCAGGAAGTTGAAGTGTTACAGAATAGCCATAAATCAAGAACTGAAACAAGGGCAGCCCCACAACACGTGAATCCATCTCAAGTGTAAACTGTACCTGTTGCTCAGGACAATTCCTGGAACACCTGCCCATGCTGAGCACATCTAGGAGCCCATGCAGAAGCAAATTTCACCACTGAACAAATAGCTGAAAATAAAAAGCAGCTAAAGCTCAGATACTGTTACCATACTATGCTTTTGTTACTGCAAATCCTGATTTTGAGGGTGCTAGGCCCTTGCTTCCAGAAGTGGGAGGTAATTCCAGCTGGCAAGAGAATGTTCTGGTTTTATATCCCAGTTTTGATTTCCTGTGTTGGGTACCTTGATGCTTAAGCTCCCTGAATCAATGGACATTTCAGAACTGCATCATTTTTTATTTCCTTTCCCACCTAACTATAACAAATTGTTCCTGATTCTGCGAAGGTGTTGTGAAAAACAGTCATTCTCCTTTATGTAAAGCACAGAAAATCCTATTATAAAGTTAGAAACATGGATTTCAACAGTATGATAAGCAGTGCTAGAAAACATAAATTCAATTACGAAGATCAAAAGCAATGAACAGCAACACTGCCCTTCCCCTCACACTTGAACCACCCACACAAGGGTCCTCCACATTTCTAATCTCTAGTCACAAGCAGTCGTAAGTCTGAGAAGAACTAGTTCAAGCAGTTTTAAAATTTAAAATTTCTTCTGATAAATTTAATTCTTCTGAATCTTACTGTTGCACACACACCCTTCTGCTGGCTTTGCACAGTCCAGAACTTTGCATTTACCATTCTGGATTGTCAGCTACATTCAAGTGCCAGATTGCACTGTAGAGGCAATCACACACGTAGCTATTTTATTCTACTGACTGTGAAGACAGTAATCTCTGAGAGAGAAGTAGCTTCTTTACCCAGACAGCTAAATTTACTACTACTTGTCTCATAATGCCTCGAGTAGTCCAGAAGCAAATAAGCTGTGACTGGGATATTAAGGAATAAACACCTCTACAAAGACTCAAAGCATTTTCTGACTCAAGCACACACCCTTCCAAAAGTTAGCTTTTTTTTTCAGACCTGCAGATATATTCTCTTTGAGAAGTGAAATCAAATCAGAGAAACATCAGGAACTGGTATGGAAACAGCAAGCTTCTTAGAATATTGTTCTGTAATTTAGCTACATGAGCTATACATGTTACTCAGAATTTTGAAACAGTCTGGGAAGCGAGGCTAACACTAGGAGCAGAGGTGAAAAGAGATATCTGGATTCTTGGGTGTGCCATTTCCCTCAACAGGTACTTTTTGATGGTGAGATGAGTCAATGCATATTAAATCATTCACAGCATCACTGTCCTGGTTTCAGCTGGAATAGAGTTAATTTTCTCCCTAGTTGCTGGTACAGCAATTTGCACTTGCTATGAGAATGCAGATGACGCACTGATGTTGTGGGTGTTGCTCACTCCAAACTGAGGACATTTCAGGGCCTCGTGCTCTGCCAGTGAGCAGGTACACCAGAAGCTGAGGGGGAGCAGAGCCAGGACAGGTGACTCAAACTGGCCGAAGTGTGGCCAGTTCCATACCCTAAAAGGTCATGCCCAGTATATAAACTGGGGGAGTTCACTGGGAGCTGCCAATTGCTGCTCAGGGCTAGGCTGGGCCTCAGCCAGCACATGGGGAGCCACTGCATTGTGCACCACTTGTTTTGCTGGGGTTTTATTTCTCTCCCTTTCTTTTATCTCTCTTTGAAGTCCAATGATTATTATATTTTCTTTCAGTTATTAAACAGTCCTTAGCCCATGGGTTTTACCTTTTTCCTGATTCTCTCCCCCTCTTATATAATGAGGGTACATAAGCAAGCAGCTACATGGTACTTAGCTTCTGGCTGAGGTTAAATCATGACAATCACAACGTGCATATGTGTAATACTGTATACTGGCTTTCAGGAACTACTGCATTACCTATAAAATTACTTCTATTTTTATTCACAAAGTATATGCTTGTCTTTGATGATGTCCTGAAAAGGGCTCATTAAATTACTAATGTAACTATTAAAGCTATTAAATTACCAATTTTGAGAGATCAATTCAAAGCACATGGAGATAATCATAAATCCTAAGTAAACCAAGTGTCTTTTCACTTCACTGACCCTCCCACGAGGCTCTGAATGCTAAAATGTCTTTCTCCTGACAAGATTAACCCTTTCTTGTATAATCCTCCCTGGCCAAAACAGTAGAAGTAGTTACTCTTAGGGCTCACAAAATGTTCTGCTTGGTAGTACATAATGATGAGGGAAGGAGGGATGCTTGGTTTGTGTTTACTTTTAGAGCCCAGGGGGGGAGATTGCTCTCTAAGCTTTCTGACAAGATGCTTATTTTTATTCACATTGTCACTATGTTTTCCCATGAACAAATATTTATACTTCAGAGGAAATGTTTCAGTAACATGTTTCAGACAGGATAAGCAACATGTTCACTTCCCTTCCTTTTGTTATGAGAAAGCAATTTTGCTTACAAGAGGAAGTAAATAAATCTATTCCCCAGAGATGCCTGGGAAGGGGTAATTCTTGCAGAGAACCCATCTCGAAAACACTGGCAGCATGACATTAGGTCAGTGTTAGCTGACCTATGGAGGTTTCATTTGCAATTGCAAGAAATGAACACATCAGAGATTTATTGTTTCCTTTGTTCAGAGAATCAGACCATTCCTGTGCAATCCTGTCTTAATTAAAACATTCTCCCTTCTGACAAATTTTAGTAGCATCTTATGTTCCTATCTGCATTATTATAATGTACATTTAATACATATGGCAAGATATAGATCCATCTTTTGTTACTACTTCTGAACATACAACAGACTGAGAAGGCCAGTGGGTGAAAATTACCTAATTTCATTGACTACTCCAAATTGTGAGCAAAGGGTTTGACTCTATGATCTCCTGAGGTTCCTTACAACCTGAATTTTCCCATGATCCTAAATTAGGGACATGTATTTGGTTTTACTAACTTACACACTTACTGCAGGAACTGTGAAGATCTGTCTGTGATACAAAAGCAACAGAAAAATACAGCTGTAACTCAGGCGGGCAAAAGCCCCACTATTCCCTAGGCTGCACAGAGCAGGAACTCAGAAAGCTGCCTGGATGCATGGAAAAGTACCTACATATTTGTGGTACAAACTCTTTCTTCATCCCAGGATCTCACTCATTTCCTGCACCTGCAGTTAGTCTGTGTAAGTGTTCACTCTTGCAAATCAGACTTAGCAGCTTCCGTTTCTTTGATGCTTGGAAAAAAGCTTGACATTGGGTCAAAAGCTACTCTGTGCAGAAGCTGCTCATTACCAACCCTGCAGCACCAAGCCTTTACACATTTGGTTTTATCTGCTGGAATATCAGAACAAAGCTGACTAATCCTGTAAATGAAACTATTATTTGTAGGAGTTCTCAGTTAAGACTTTTGGGACAAAGTTTGTGAAGACACAGAGGTTATAACTCTAAAGCACTCCACCAAAAGCTGCTGGTCAGAAGAGTGGTGACAGGCAACACTAAGTGAAACGAGTCAGTTGTTCTTTTACTTCTCCCTGTCAGTACTTACCTCACATGAGAAAATGTTCACATCCATTTTTAGCAGCTTGATCAAAAGCAGAATTCCATTAAAAAAACTTCATGCCTTTCTCTTACTGTGGCACACCTAATGAGGAAAGAAGAAAAAAAAAATAAACCTTACTATTTTCAACCTAAAATTACAACACATGCAACAGCAACAACATCTTTTATGATCCATTTTATATTGTAAAACAGGCCTGATTGGTCAACAAAACAGTCTTTTAAAGTTTCAAACAGGTAAACTGGGTATCTTTACTAAAACACTCTGCTGCAATGCACTGAAGAAATCATGGATAGCTTGATGAGCTTTTGAGCATAACTGGAGATTGACACAACTCTGTCAAATAAAGCTTGTTCGTGAATAATTTCTCTATGGAATTAGATTAAAAAACCCCAAACCTTAGGTGACACCTTAGGTGTCAGAACCTAACACTGCTGTATCCCAGTTAACCAGATCCTCTCTCTTAGGCAACAGACCCTGAGGAGGGCTTTTTTGGCTATCTTCAAGAAGGTGACAAGGTTTTAAAATATGAGCTGACAGCCTGATGATACATGAAGTGGGAATTCTGTGTTGCTTCTCCCTTTGGTAACAAATGAAATTAATGATAAATATTCTTTGCTGGGTTTGGTAAATGCCTACTTTATTGTGGCTTGGTTCCCATCCAGGAGCAAGGTGGAGGTTTTCCAAGAACTGAAGGTGGGAACAACATTGATTTCACCTCGGCTGCTGCCCGAAAAGCAATGCTCAGTGGCACAGGTAGGTCTCAGAAGTTCATGCTAGCTTGAATAGCAGCAGTGAAATGCAGAGTCTTCAAATGAACAGAGTAGTGGCCCACTGGGCATTTCTCCCTTCTTATCAGGATCATTTCAGAGTTGAATTTAGGACTGAAGTTGATTTCTCACAGAAATTCCAACCCTCAGTAGATACCCAGCCCAACACAACAGAGAGAACAAACAGAAAATGAAGTAACACTTTATTCCACCTTTGTGGAATAGACAAGCCACAAGAATTGACACTAGAGCTAGAGGCATGATGTTTATGTCCTCTAGGAGTCCTGCCCTTCCCTTTGCTACTTATCAATAAGCACTGGAGGGGCAAAGAGGTATCAGTCTTCCTGAACTGCCATGTTTCATGCAGCTACAACTGTGGAGAATCTTCTCAACATTTTTTCTACTGTGTTCACCCTTACTTTCTCCAAGGCAGGCCCATACATCTCCCTTTGTAAGCCAAACAAATAATAGGCTTAACCCACAATGAAACAACCCCACAAATTATTAATTAGTGACATCAGCATACTCAGGGCTCTAAAACTGTTTGAATAGATACTTTATGTGGTACTGTACCCTTCATAACTGTTAACTTGTTTCCTGAGTATTGCTGGCAGATTAGCAGTAACTTGCACCTTCTTTCAGTACACCCCTTTTCAAAAAAACCAAACTAAAAAGAGGGCATCTGGTTTATCTGATCATAAACCCAGAGCTTTTTATGTTTTTACTTCGCTGAGATCTCATTAACTTCTAACAGCCTTTCTCTGCTTCACCCTCATTAAAATCCACAGACATGACCTCCAAGGATATATCAAGATCCTTCTTACTCTCAAACAGACATGTAAAGCCCTTCCACAAGCTCATTCACAATTCTTTTTCATCAATCATTAATCACTTACATTATTGTCCTATTAAAGGCCATATTAAGACTCTCCTTCTTGCTGAGATTTTTTTTTATGCTGTAAAGTCAGAGCAGTTGTTTGAAGAATGTAAGCAGATAGAAATGTAGCTAAACCTGATTTTCATCATTACTAAAGCATAAGCCTAAAAGTTCCACTTCACAGATAAAAGCTTATGGCCTTCATCCCTCTGCTCTCAGTCTTCCACTTTCTGGTTTTGAAGATAGTTGAGTTCTTAATTAGCATTGTTCTACCCTATTACAACTCCAAAATACAAACATCTTTCATACCATGGTAGCGGAAGCAGGACTCTCTCTGTGATGATGATCTGCACTCAGAAGAACAGAGCAGCTAAAACTTACATGCACCTTCCTTGCCAGAGTCTCGAAGAGCTCACAGCTGAGGAGAGAGCTGGCTTGCTGTGACTGTCACACTGTGTGCCTGCAGAGAAAGTATCAGTTCTGGTCGTGGCAGTGCACTTCCTTCTCTCTCCCATCTGCTCCACACCCAGGCAGGCATTACCTGAACTAATGCTTACCCACAACAACAAGCACACCGTGATACTGTGTGCAGGACATGCAGCAAGGTCACCGTGGGCTGAGGCAAACTAAAACCTGCTGGAACACAGAGTAATTCAGTGAGGGATGTACTTGCATGGTGTAATTCTCCAAAGGGGAGAATGTATTTTAAATAGGCAGGAAGGTGAGGAACAGGAACACCTGCTGCAGGCTGGCAAGTGAAACACTTGCAGTGCAAACCAGGCCCAGAAGGAACGCAGAGGAGGCCAGGTGGAACACTGGGCTCCCTGGATGACTCCTTGTGGCCAACAGTCATGTCTAATCTGGTCTAGAAGCCTCTTCTGTGATGGACAAGACACCCCTCTTACACACTGACACTACAGAAAGCCCAGTTTTTCCTTCAAATCCACCTCAGCTTCACCTTTGTGTTGTTCAGAAGCCTTAGCTGATCCAGCCCCAATCCTGTTTTGTTTGGTTTGTTGGGGGTTTTTATTATTATTATTACCAAAATAACAATATTGCAGAATTTTATCCTTTCAGGATAATTTTTTTACGAGTTTCCTTTAACTAGCCCATCATCTCTGTGTATTGGTTTCAGTTTCTGTAACACCACATATTCACAGTACATCTGCCCCAATTCTCTTCAACAAACTTGGAGAGGTTACATGGAAGAAAACTGCTTTTAAGCCTTATGTTTCTGACTTGCTTAATATGGTCTCACTTCAAACTTTGGCTTTTAAGCGTTCAAATACTGGGAGAAGCTTAAATAAAAGAAAGAGCAGAACCTTAGTTCATTTTTCTAATCTTTACTATGACACACCTCACTTGCTCTACATTACATGGTTGAACAGACAGTAGAAATGTTATTTCCCATTGATACCTAAACCAACATTTCCTCTCAACATATTTTCAAACCTTCAAAGTTGTTGGATCCATAGCAAATGCAAGCATTTTGCCCTTTCTATTTCAGTTTTGGCAAGTATGATTTTTTCTCAGGTCTCTCAGAGAAAAAGGAACTTTCTCCTGTATTCATTACATAGACAACACCATGATGATGTGTGATATAAATATTTCCATTTAACTAAGTACGAATGACAGCATTTGGTGTGAAGTTGACAATCAGGTTCTAAAAGAAGACAGGATATTATGATTGCACCTAACCCTATCTTAAGGGCACTCCCAACAGCTCGGTTAAACAGCTGCTAAACAAAAGTGCAAGTAACTCTAAAGCTCTACTTTCCTATGCTCCCCAAGCAGGGAAAAGTTTTTCCCTTTTCTCATTCCTTTTTTCCAAGAGCTGCAAAAGAGTTGGGCTAGGTATGGCCTACTGCTTCTCCCTAGAGGATCTCAACAACTGCAAAGAAGAGAAAGAGCTCTTTGACATCATTCTCCTGCTAGGTCTTTTTGGGAGGTACGTCCTTCTTTATAACCAGCTTGTCTTGTAGCCAGTTCTCTACGTGCATTTGCACTCTGTACCAATTACAAATTTCATTCTTGTAATGCAGAGAACCATTAATAATTTAAGATTAAAAAGGAACCTAAGGGCAGGAATATTCCATTTTTGCTCACGAGATAGATGGTACGCTGCTAGTATGTCAACTCAAGTTATCTTTGTGCATGCTACGTTAATTCAGCAAATTGCTTTTCAAACACAGTGCATGCAGAAAGTGCCTGGAGATTCTACACTAGAAGAAAGTTTCATTTTTATGGCAAATGTGCCAAAACAATACCCAGAAAGTGAAATACAAACAGATTTTAGTTTTGCCCATTTAGTTTTCACAAACAGGATGAATTTTGTAAAGCCACCCGCAAGAGCGAGTAAAAGTCACACCAGGTGTAGTGATGAATACCCCAGCGCCCCGCCTGCACCGTGAGAAGCCAGAGAAACAATGAACACGTCTAACGGTATGGAACGGCTCAGGAGCGATGCAGCCGGACCGCCTGACACCCGAGCGAGCTGTCAGCATTTCTGACCTTACCGCGGGAGGCAACGGGACATCAGGGCGAGGCGGGCAGGTGCGGAGACCTTCCCGCGGGGCAGGAGCCGGGGCTCCCGTCAGGAGCTGCCCCGGAACGGGGAGCGCCCCCGGCCCGCCGGTCCCAGNCCCGCCGGCCCCCCCCCCGCGGCCCCCCCCCCCCCCGCCGCTCCTTCCTCCGCCGCAGCTCCGCCGCAGCTTCCCACAGCGTGCGGCCCCGCTGGGTCACCCACAGCGACCGGCGGCGGCGTCCGCCCGTCCCGCGCTCGCCCTCACTCCCTCGCTCCCTCACTCCCTCACGCCCTCACGCCCTCCCGCCACCGCGGCCGCAGCGGCTCACCTGAGGGCGGAGCGGGACCGGCTGGGGACAGGACAGAAGTGACGCTCAGCGGGGTGCGGAGGGCAGTGCAGTGTCTCNGGTGCGGAGGGCAGTGCAGTGTCTCGGGTGCGGTGCCGTGCGGTGCCGTGCCGTGCCGTGCCGTGCCGTGTTGTGTTGTGTTGTGCCGTTCTGTGCCGTGCCGTCCTGTTCTGTGCCGTGCCGTTCTGTGCCGTGCCGTTCCGTGCCGTGCCCGGAGCGGAGCGGGCGCGCGCGTCCCAGCCAGCCAGCGCGGTCACGTGAGCNNNNGGCCGGGGGTCGCCGCGCCCCTCACGGGACTCCGGGGCTGGCGGCGGCGGCGGCGCGCTCGCCCTTCCTGCCCTCGGGAGAGATCGTTTCCAGGAATTGAGGGGCTGCGGAGGCAGGAAATCCTGCGGGGCCCCGTGCGGGGAGCGGCCGCGATGGCATCACCTCCGCGCGCGGGAGGGTGGGGTCCCCAGCCGCCTCCTCCCCGCTCCGTGTGAGCATCCGCACGATGAAATGTGGAACTTGACTGTGGGATCAAGGTGTGTGTGCCTCCCTGAACTGTGAATGCTCCTGTATTTAATGTTGCTGACGAGTCTGACGAGTAAATCCCACCGCACTGCTCGCCTCAGTTTCCTCACACAGAACTTTCATGCTAAATCATAGCTAAAAAACAACGCTCAGACTGCTTTCCGTCCAGGATGCCTGAGGACATTTTACACTGTCCTCAGGGTGTCTGACCTCTCTATCAATAAAACGCTAGCAGGAGCCTTTAAAGAGAGCAATAGCGGTATGCTGTAAGTAATCCAGCTCCATAAAGCATTTAAAACGGTTCTAGAATGTATTGCTGAAATGCTTAGGTAAATTTGAGAAACTGCCCGGTAGCCTGGTTAAAGGAATTTTCTGCTTACTCAAGGTCTTGGACTCAATTTTCCACCCTGGGTCATCTGTGCTGTTGGGGAGGATTTGGGAGGACTGTGGGGGCCAGGTACTCAGCCCTCGTGCCTCACGTTGGTGATGTTTAGTGCTGGTCACGGGGAGTTTCTGACAGCATAGCCCTTGTGAAAGGCGAAGGGCTAAGATACAGGGCCTAAGGACAGCAGGAGCTGGCAGTATTGCAGCTAGAGAGGCGGGCTGGGCTTGCAGCCAAACTGCTCTCCTGTCTGAATGGCAGAGATCAGGCATTCTGTGCAGAGCTAATGAACCTAGCCCCCATATCACAAAAACCATGAGAGAAGCAGGGTTCGTTGAATCTTCTTCCTTCTTTTGATGATTTTTATTTCATTTGCTTCCCTGTGGAGTCATGAAGGCTTGAAATGTACCTGCTGTATACTGTACATGCTGTAAGCTGTATCAATAGTGCAAGATACATGCCTGCTGTATCAGGATGCTGAACTGTACAGCAGGGGGAATTAGTCTGTATGGAGCTCTGTGATGCCATGGACAGACTGTCTCCAGCACATAAATGGACTTTAGACTACTGTCAAGCACTAGCATACTCTGTGCTTTATATTCGTAAAAGAAATGTGGGAGAAGAATCACAGGCTTCCAGGAGCTGAGCCTTTAAAATAAATGACACTGGTGTTGTGAACTCCTCATTAAGTGGACAGAAACTGTTAGCAACTTGGCTAAATGTAAAATTTAGAATAAATGACTGAAAGATAATGACCTTTGTTGCATATGTGGTATCAAGGACAAAGAAATATTGCTAGGCCATAGTTATTCCCCAAAATTGGAAGGACTGGTTTATTTGGGAAGGATTTATACAAAGTCCTGGTAACTCACATTTAGAGCCTCAAAGAGGAAATACTGTGCTTCCACAGTATTTTCATGCAGAATTTTATAGTTGTGCGATTTCACTCTGTACAAACAAACTGTCGAAATTCCTGTAATTTGTGCTAGAAACACACTATCATTTGCAAGGCAATTGGAGCAGACGGCTGAGCTCGTAAGGGTTATCATCTGCATCTGTTCAGAGGACAGCCTCCAACCTTGTATTGGCTAATATTTTTAGGTCTGCTAACTAAACCCACATGAGATAAAAGTCCACCCACGCAACAGGTTATATAGTTTTTCTTTAAATCAGCTGCATTTTGTAGCATGTGCATTTTGTGAACACTGAATGGCTTGATTCTATTTCATGTATTTCCTTCAGCACTTGAAAATGAATTTAGGTTGTTTGAAAGGTTCTTGACTGACAGTTTTAGAAATTGAACTCCCGTGTTTAATCCTAGACTGAGTCCAACACAAGGAAGCTTCTCAGTTGTATCAGAGAGGAAACTTTGCTAGTCTGAGGATAGTGTTATTTACTTACTTTCTCATGCCAGCAGAGGCAGGATTTCCTGGTTTTTCACTGATCTATAGTTACTGGGTGTAGGATATTTTCATTACATTAAAATTATGCCTTAGATACAAAGACTGTATGTTTAATTCAGGAAAAGAAAAAGCAAGTATTTAGTGAATCATCTGCCCTTTAAAGCACGATAATTCCATTTCAGCTTTAAATTAATTAGGCAGTAGTAGGGCTAATGATCTTCCCAGAACGCTTGCTCTCTTTTCACCAGCTTTCATTTATAGTCCTTATTGATTTTTGGAAAATTATTTTATGCTTTTAATACTGTGCTTATTTTTGTGCAAAATTACAGGTGTTGAATCTATAAGCAGAAATGGAGTGCCATTATCCTTCAAAGTGCACAGGGAATAGATGAAGAGAAGCTATGTAAGTTCTAGGCTTCCAGAAATGGAGGACAAAACAATTTATGAAATTTGCTGTTAAGAATAATTGTTGGCTGACAGTTGTATAACTCTTCTGACAATATCTCTTGAACCCAGACATAAGACAGACTGATAGCAGTCATGATGTCAAGACTGTGATTTTTTCCTCATTCACAGAAGATACTGAGATGACAAAAATGTTTATGATTGTGAGTTTTTTCATTGCAACACTGTTATCAAGCTGCAGTTACGTTAGTCTGTCTATAGCAGCTCCAGGTGACTCATGGCTTTCATTATATGTCTGAGTTCTTAAAGGATAAAAGATTTTGGAGAGGTAAATTTTTTTTCTGCAGAAAAATGAAACAAAATCTGTTTTGTGACAGTAAGTGCATTTGTACTCTTCAGTGCTCACGACATGTTACAGGATGGAGGTAAAGAGTGAGCTTTCTGAAATTCCTCTCAGCTGTTTTCCACCAGTGCCCTGAAGTGACAGGAGTCCCTGACAGTGACTGGAGCACAGACCTTTGTGCTATGCTGGAGCAGGAAGTGCTTGTGGGCTCAGTTTTGCCGAGTGACCTGTGGTGACACGGGAGGTCATATGGGACACGGGGATGAGCAAGTCCCAGGCTTTCCAGACAAGCTTGGAAGCCAATGGCTTATTATGCTACAGTTTATGGAGCTGTTTTTACTGTTTTATCCTCTATCGTCTTAGGGTTATGACTGTGGTTGCTGTAGCCCTTTACTGCCACATCGGCCTGGAACAGGCTTCAGCCAGTGGCATTCTCTCGCTGAGTGTTCTCCAGCTCTGCCCACAGTCTCCAGCCGGCTGTGGCCAGCTCTGGCTTCCATTCCTATTCCCTGTCATTTGGTGTTCGGGCAGGTGGAGCTCCTGTTCTCCACATCTTTGTGTGGCAGAGATTGTACTGGCTTTGAAGTCTGTTTCTTTGTCCTAAGAGACATCACAATCACTTTCAGGAGCCTTCCTGAGGGCTTTCAGAGCCTTTCTTAGAACCCCTTATTACAGCTTTAGAACAACAAATCAGAGTAGTGAGAGGTTTTCTTCTTCCCTATGAGGATTTGCCAAGTCCAAACCTAAAACATTATACATAGTTCAGTGAGAATTGTAAACAGAAAAAGAGTCAACTAAAAGGAGATACACGATAACCTCCTGGTGAAGGTTTACCTCAGCCTTATAGAGTGTTATAAAAATTATCTTATAAACGCTGAAGTAATCACCACCGTGAATCACACTGTGTTCATAGTAGACAAACCTACATAAGACTGGCAAAGGTTTGTCTGGGTAAAGATGTTGACCTGGAAACTGTGAGAGAGGAAGGATTTCACTGGCAGATTGTTGTAACAGTGAATTATTTTATCCTGAGGAGAAATAGGTTGTGGAAATGTCAAATCTATATTATACAAAAGTAATGCAGAGGGAATCCATTCCTGATTTTGGAAAACCTACCTGAATCTCTCATTCCTTTAGGCTCATAAATATCAGGAGTCAACTGACAGCAGAGTTCCTGAGTTCTAGTGGTTCTCACAAATAAACATTTGTTAACTCTGGTTTGATGGACAGTTCCTGTTTATGCAGCATTGCTCAAAATTATGTTTTAATACAGTTCGTTCTTTTTAAATAAAAACCCTTATAACCAGCTTGGACAAGCCTTTGAAGAATACACTCCAAAGAGCACTGGAAAGAACAACGCCGCCAAGGAAGGAGGATAAAGACAAGCCTTTCCACTCATTTATTTTCACAGTTTTGTTAAATGCAGTGGATATTTTTAGCCACACTGAACTAGTCTTTTGTAAAGCACAAAATTCATCAAGGAAAGCTTGTATGACTTCATAATTACACAAAATTGATTCAGGAAAAGGAGATCATTGACTAATGTAGAGTGTTAAACTGTCTGAAGCTTATCCATCCTTATGTTCAGATGTAAAACTGAGGCTGAACAAGAACAGACCAAAAGGGCCCTATCCTATCCTGTCCTGTCCTATCCTGTCCTGTCCTGTCCTGTCCTGTCCTGTTCTGTCCTGTCCTGTCCTGTCCTATCCTTTTTCCACACTTGTGACTACAGAGCTCATGGATGAATTTGCTGTGGGGAAGGAGAATTGGCTAAGTGCCTCCCTTTGTGTGTGCTCCTGCAGTGTAGGGGTTTGTGGCTATGTAGTCCCTCTGTCTAGCCTGTGTTGCAGAATTTAATCCCCACTTGAAACACAGATGGATTGCAGCACTGCATAGTGTGTGTGGTTGTTTGCTCTGCCAATACAGAGGATTTGCACCAATGTAGCTGCTTTCCTAACAAATCCTCTGTACAATGAGCCAAGATCTGTGATACCATGTAGGCTTAGTTCTCAACACCCTTTCACCATAACTTTTAACCATGCAGCAAATGTGAAGTGCTACCAAACTAGAACAGCACAGTTTCACCCTGCTTGGAAAGCATTTGTGATCAGCTGTAACTCAAGGAGAGCAGGCCCATTGTGAATTAAACGCTGTTTAGCTGAAAATGTGCATTGGATTTAATCCAGCGACTTGTTTGCTGGCACAAATTCTTCTGGTGACCCTGAGTTTCCAAGAAAAAGATACGATTTTATCTCAGTTCCTAGATTTAGCACTATTCAAATGTCAAATTGTTTTGTGTGTTTCCACTCCCGATCTCAAAGTCTGGACCAGTGTGGAAGATAGAATGAGCACACCACCACCAAATCCTTATTATCTAGGCCCAAACTCCTCTTGTGCAGTGTGTGTGGAATCTCTCACAAACATTACACTCAAAAAGCATATCTTTTTGTGGTGATATATACATCAGTTCAAACGCTGGTTGCTGTAAAAGAATTCTTTGTTTCTCTCCTCACAAACACCACTTACAATACCAAGGGATTTTGGCCAAAACTGGCCAGTCTCTATAACTGCAATAAAAACAGTGCCTTCTGATAGCTCAGATTATGATATGCCTGCAAAAATGGATGCACACTTATATCTGAAATGGCCACATTGACAATTTTGATAGTTCTCAAGCTGGTCCAATATGTTACCGTAAGTATACTTCGTTGTTGAGTATTTGAACCTCATGTGAACATCTTTTTCTAGACCTGGTAATAGGCTGCCATCCATAAAAGGATATTTAACTGTAAGTAGTATTTTTTCATACTGTTTGATCTACTTTCTCTGTTTTCACTGTGTTGTTTTGTCTCCAATTTATCAATTAAAACAAAAGGGAGGTGCTTATATAAAACTTTTCAACAAAAGTTTTTGCTGCTAAAAAGGTCCAAGCTCAAACCTCAGGTTTATATGCTACCTTCTGCTATGGGCTGTAAGCACTGTGGTTCCTCAGAAGCCAAAATCATTTCTGAGACCACAGAGGACCTGAGTGTTGAGTAGAACTTCTCCTTTGCTCCATGTGCACTTGGAATCCTTATTTTGCTGTTAGCTTATGAGACCCTAAGAGAAGATAAGAATGATCACCTTGCAGTGTATCACTAGTGGATACCAGAGTTGTCTCGCTGTAAGTAAGAGAGGTCTGCTACAATGGCAGTCTCAGTAAATAATCCTTGTGTCTGGATTCAGATTCTGACTTATTTCTTGGATCTGATGGTCTGGATTTTAATTATTTGTGGAACTGGAGAGTTAAAGAGGATCAAGAAAGAGAATTATGATTTTTGTATTGCCTCTACATTTAAAGATTGTGGTATAATGCAGGAGGAAACTTTCTCTGCATTTTCCAACAGAGAGACATTGAAAATATGCCAGATGCATTTAAATGAACCTATTAAATAGTGTGGAAAATTTGGAAATATGAGGAAAAAATAAAAGGAAAACTAATTATTGCTTTCAAATTTTCAGATTTAGGTTTTAATGGAAATAGTTAGTTAATTAATTGATGCCATACTAGTATTTAATCTGCAGAGCTTCACTTGAGCTTAAGATCTATGTGTCTTGATAACCATAGAAAAGTTTTCTTCTGGATACATAACTAGGGCCTGTAGCTTGAAAAAAAGAAAAATGTGAAGACAATTTCAGTACACATAGAAGATTTTGGCAATGTCCTGTGCTTTGTTAGCAATTACTTACTCTTTTCAGACTGAGTGCATATGGCACTAAGAAAATTTTCCATTGTCTCTAACAAAATAAATCACTGTCAGCAATCCATCACTGTTTCTAGGTACTGATTATTCTTCTGCTAGAACTTTCAGAAAACACCAGATCGTTTGAAGAATCACAGTTTGAAATATTCCAGGAAAACCCAAATGTCTTGAAACCCGAGAAATGAGCTGACCAGTTAGTGTAGGCAACATTGTTACTTGTTACTTGAGCTACTTGCTCTTAAGCAGGTGCTTTCACCAGTTACAAAGAGTTGATAGACATCTTTATAAGTACTTGATAGTTTGGTTAAGCCTTTACAGGATAATACTTCTTTGCCCATGACATGTTTAGAACATATGTAAATTATTCAAAGAATTTTAAAGTATTGTATTGGAATTTCTATATAGTTCATAAATTATATATGTTTTCCATTTAGGGAATTCTATAAATTTAGTGATAAATGTCTAAGTATTTTTGCCCCTTCAATTATAGTCTGTTATGAAGAATGTAAGTTTTGAAAATATCTTGACAACTTCCATGAAGAGTTCTTGCTGTATTTTCATGTTCTGAAGATGCAGAATGCTGTCTGTGATGCGGCTCACTCTTTGTACCCTGGCATTTGTCAGTGTTTAGGGTTAACCCAATCCACTGCCATAAAAAACCATAAATGGATGTTTGCCTCTCAACACAAGTGTGCACCATTTTCTGCAGCTGGGAGTATACACAGAGCCACTAACCAAGCCACAGAAGGTACAGGGGAAAAGAAAGAATTAAATCTGGCCAGAAATTCTGAAACAGAAAAATAATAATAGAATCACAGAATAGTTTGTGTTAGAAGGGATCTTTAAAGTTGCAACCCACCTGCAGTGAGCAGGGAAATCTTCAAAAAGATTAGGATGCTCAGAGCTCAGCCCAGCCTGACTGTGAATGTTTCCAGGGATGAGGCACCCACCACCTGTGGCAGTGTTTTACCACCCTCATTGTAAACAATATCTTCCTTCTATCTAGTCTAAATCTTCCCTCTTTTAGTTTAAAAACATTACCCCTTGTCCTCTCGTACAAACTCTACGAAAATGTTTCTCCCCATTTTTCTTATAAGTCCCCTTTAAGTTTTCAAAAGCTGCAATAAGGTCTCCCTAAAACCATTTATTCTCCAGACCAAACAACAACAGCTACCTCAGCTTTTCCTCATGGGAGAGGTGTTCCATCCTTCTGATTATTTTTGTGGCCCTCTTCTTGACCCACTCGAGCACATCCACATCTTTCCTGTGCTGAGAAACATAAAAGAAGCATCCTATCAGTTTACATGTCAGCAACTAGAGCTGCTATGAGAAATTGTTACAAATTATTTCAGTTAGAGATCTCGGTTATCCCGATGTCCCTAAAAAAAACTGAGTCACAAAGCCAAAGGGCTTTTAAGGCTGTCAGTGAATCTTCACACAGAGTCAGATTCTGAGCTTCAAGGACCAGGCATCTCTGATGCTACAATCGCCAGCAGCATCTCCAGGGCATCCAGATTCAGTTCTATGGAAAGGGATATGAACTTGCAGTGATGTGCACTTTCCCTACCTAGTACAGACAAGCAGCACTTCTGCACAGTCTTGTTTTGAGACTCCTCAGCTCGTCTCATCAGCAGGTCAGAGACTCTGTTACTGGTAGCAAATCAGTTGCGAGGTCCTAGTCTGGCAAGTAAGGTGGAAATAGGAAATCAGTGTCAATACTTCACACTAGAGAAATTTCCTTTCTTTCTAACCCTGAATCTGTTTTGGCTTTTAAAAGATAACATGGTAATCTGTCCTGTCATCTGTTTATCACAGCACTTTTACTGTTAGATATTATGGCTCCCAATAACAGAAAATAAAGTAGAAAAACTTGACAAAATCTATAGTTAAAAGCCAGGTTATTTTTAAATTCAGGAATTTTTTTTTGGTGGAAAATAGATGATTTTATCTTTTTTCAGTCCAAAGTTAATCTGTGAGCCAAAAAAAAAAAGAAGCCTCAGTGACATGATCGACTGTCTAAATTACCTGGCAAGAGCATTTGTATTTTGGTATTAGTCTGGGCCATTAGAGAGGTAAACTGCAGTTTGTGATTGGTGACTGCAAAATTTGATACACAGAGCACATGCATTTGTCTGAAAATATTTCAGTTCTTAGGCTGTATTTCTGAGCTTTCAAGCACTCTGAATATTTTTTCATTGACATTTGATCCTGACAGGAGTTAAAAGCAAATGCACTGTTACCTGGATAGTGAGAATAAAAGGGATTTATATCTACTTTTTAGTGGCAGAATAAAGCAATGAAAGTGAAAAATCCTGTCGCACAAATTGGTGTAAATCTGATAAATTCTGGAGCATGGGGATTCTTTGTCTGGAATTAGTCTCTCTGATAAACTCAATGTCTTCAGTAGTTGCTGTATCCAGCACCTGGAGAACAGAACTTTACTTTTTGAAAGTTGGAGGCTGCCAAGGGAGAAAGTCAGTGAGAACTCTGGTGAATGTGTCAGGGCACCTTGTCTAGTTTATGTCTCTTGGATTACAAATAGATCTGTGAGATAGCAGAGCTGAGGAAGATACAATCTCAGGTTCCCACCTTCTGGGGATCTAATAGTGTCTGCACTGTGGCTCAGCTTTACTCAACAGTTGGCATAGGCTGAAATGGTGAGCTATTTGGGTAGGACTAGGTATTTGCATATAAAAAATTTGTCGTGCCATAAGAGTGATTGTTTATTAAGGAGTTCTTTTCTTACTAGCCTGGTTTTCTGTGAAATATGCTGTGTCTTACTTCTCTGCTGCATAATGGATTTGGGCATCTGGGATAAAGCCTTTTTTTCTTTTTCTCCTGTCTCCTCTTAGAATGCAGCAGCAGCAGCAGCCTGCCAAGTAGTTTAGGTATTAATAAGGGTACTGCCATAGGCTCCAGTTGCCATTAGTTCAAACGCTGTCTTGGGCCAATGGAGTTATCTTGCTTTCGGTACTGGAACAGTGTAGCCTTCCTGGAAATGTGTGGTGCTGATTTCCTGCCCGTGTTCTATGGGAAAAACTGACCTGTTCTTAAAGCTTTTATTTTCAGCTGATGCACAATTGCAGGCATTGTCTGAGCCCTAACAGATTCAGCAGGACAGCTTCCTTAAGGAAATATTTACCAATATGTATAAATGAAATACTTTGGGTTCGTGAGAATTTATACCCAGAGTTTACAAATGAAGTGTGATAAAGTCACTGTGGGTTGAAGGTAAAATGAGGTGTATCATAAACAAGGACTTTACTGTTTAGCAATGCCTGCATATATGGAATATTTCATTTCAGTTCATTTTAAGCACTGCACTTTGCTGCCTCAGTGCTCACTTTTTTCCAACCTGTAAATCATAGGGTGAGTGTTTGAAGAAGATCATATGTCTCAGAGCACGCAGGTGAATGGAAGGTTAAACATTGTGACTGGGATTCAGGTGACTCTTGTGCAATCAATCCCAGTGATATGATACTCAGTCAAAAGAAGTGACAGTCATGGGGAGAAAAAAGGGAGGAGAAAGATGAAGAGGAGGGTCCTGAATATGTTTTCAAACATTGCATTAAAAGGAAAAAAAAAACCAAGGACCTGGTCTTTAATTCTTGGCCAGAGCTGGGTCTTTGGCAGGTATGAGGATGTGCTGAGTGCTTGCCCAAATGTTCAGGAGCACAGGGGGAAGGGCTGCAGTCCAGAATGCCTCTGTTCCCATTCTTCCTGAGGTGGAAGGCAGGGGGGGAGGGAGCCAGGACCATGGCTGTATCCTATGAAACAGTGACTATTTATTTGCATGGTCACAGAAGAGTCAAATATATTTGCTTTATGCATCTTGGGCTATCTGGCAAAGCAAGGGATTATAACAAGAAAGAAAACATGGTATTTTTTTCTGCAGTAAGATACTGAAATATGTCAAAGATTTTGATGTTCATAAATACACAAAGAAGCCAATATTTAGATAGTCCAAAAAAGATTCTAAGGGAGATTTATAAATTCTGTTCCACATGGAGATCAAGATTTAATGGGCCAGTTCTAGCAATGCTATCCACATAGGTACCTTTGTATTGTAGCTAAAAGAAATTGGTTTAAACCTTAACCTGGGAGACAGAAAAACCCTTTGCATTCTTTTCCAGTTACTGTTTCAGTGAAGTGCTCTCAGCATATTGGTAGCTTCCTAATGGTTAGCACAGTTTTTGTATTCTTGCCATTATGTTCACAAATGTATACCTGATTGGGAAAAAGTCTTTTTGAGGGAGAAGAGGTAGTGGAGGGTGTTAGTGGAGAAGGCATGAAACTTCATATTTCCATAGGCCTTTGGAGGGATACCAAGAGTGATTTAGAATCTGGGGAAAGGTGGGACACAGGGACCATGAGGCAGCTGTGGATGAAAATGCACTCCTAAGCAATTCTGCAGTTCTGTTCAAGGAGTAAGAGGTACAAAATAAAGGCATGAACCCAAAGTCATGTATCATCAAGTCTATTATCCTCTTAAGAGTGAAGGATGGCCTATGCTCTCCCTTGCTTTCTATCTTGCTGCAGCACTGAGCACAGCTGAGTACATCTGCTGTCGCACCTGACATAGTTACTGTGAGAACAGTCAGGCTCCAAGGTCACTGCACACCAGACACTGGGGAAATGTAAATACTGTTTGTCTTAGAAAGATGGTAGAGGTGGCTTGTACCCCTCCCCACCCTCCAGTAAACCACTTACCTTTTTAGCACCCTCACAGAGGAGGTCTTTGATTACATTTCTTTTATTTAGCTGAACACCATAACTGGGTGCAGCAGAGCAGAAAGGACATATTAACTAACTAGGGGAATAACAGTATTCTCCTCTCTGTAGGTCTTGTGACATCTACTGTCGCTGTTGCTATATTGTGATTTTAAGGCAGCTTTATGAAAACTTCTGTCTACTTCAATGGACACAGCAAGGGACAGTGTCCTCTAAATACAGAAGTTTCCACCTACTAATAAAGGTATTTTATCTAGAATTTACTTTAGGATTTCATAGCTGTGAGTTTCCTTACAGCTGCCTCTTCTCATACAATCATTAAATCACATAAACTTTGCAAATGCTGGCAGTGTTTTCAAGTGCCTAATGCAAAATGGAAAAAGGATATTTTTCCTTAAAGTAAACAATTTTTCTCCTTGGAATTAAGCATTTCTTTTCCAGGATTTACTGGCTCATTGCTTTTGGTGGCACTCAAGCTACCAAAAGCAATTTTCACTTCTTTCTGGAAACATTGGAAGAGTTGTCCTTTGAAACCCCAGGCTTTTATGATGTGTCAAATTTGACATTCCAAAATTAAGGTACTCTGCAAAATCCTGGCTGTTATCTTTACTCAACCCAGGTGACTTCATATTGCATCATGGTGAATTTCCTTATCATGGTTTTCTAGTTAAGTCTTGAATCTCTCTCAGGTAGAGCTGCTAAATTATTGTTCTATTCTGTATTAAAATACAAAACCACATTAACCAAACCTAAGGCTGTGCTTATGAGTCCAGAATGAACATGGCAAGTTGACCCCATAAGCTTGAAATTACATACCAAATCAAATTTTTCCAAGTGGTACTCTATAAAACAGCATGTAATTTCCTCTGTTACACATTTGATACTTCATGAGCTTGGACAGAAATAACATTACCTGTTATAATTATAACATAAAAAATCTAGTTCAAAATAATGAGGAAGGGAACTCTTGCAGTAGTAGGTCAGAAAGCACTTGTGGCTGTGGGGATCTCTTATCAACCTTATTTTTTTCTCGACATTATTAATATGGACAAAGCTAATTAAATATTTTTGGTGCACTGGAGATATATAGAACATATGCATGTTTTGTAGCTGAAGTAGCCTTCTCCTCACTTCCTTAATTACTGCTACTGAAGTATAGTGGTTCAGACTCACAAAGGCCATTTTTATGCAAAATAGCGAATTACTTTGGGCCCAGGAGCAGAACAAGTGAAATATAGTTGTACTCCAATAGAATATGGCCTTTGGGATCCACTGGAAGCAGGAATGTCAGACTAAGAACATAGCTTGTACTTACCTTGAGATGCAGTTCTTGCATCTAATTCTGTTAGAAGTTAAGATGACCGTTTTCTACTTCTGCTGTAGTGAAGAGGCCATTTCAAAGAACATTGAATGCATTCATACGGTGTTCCTCCACACACCACAAAGCCTGGCTGTGTGATCCCTTGATGCTGATACAATCACTAATTCCTGGCTGTGATTCTTAGGGCTTATCTTCTGTGCCTGGTTCTGCCATTTGCATATATACACACGTGTTCTATGTATGGAATGTCCTGCTGTGTTCATTTGAGGTTCCTACACTGTTATGTAGAAATAGACATACTGTAAGATTACAAGTGCATTAAGCCTTTAAGAGAAATTATATGGAAAGACATAGGTCACTGAACAGGCAGTGGAAAATTGAGTAAAATTATCAGATCAGAATCTAGGTTTTGTGAAACACAGTGTGTAGCTGCAGTATGTAGCAACTTCTTCCAAAAAAAAAAAAAAAACCAAACATTTGAAGTAATTATGTAAAGGAAAAATAGATCTATACACAGAAAATGCGGAGCTTCCTGGAAAAAAAACCACCTGCAATGCCACCTTTTCGCATGCCGATTTCCATCACTGTACTCTGGCTGTGCAGGTGTGCCATAAGTGATTCCTGACAAACCCACCTGCCACAATTAATATTGACCAAGTATAAAGCAGAGCTGGCTGTTTGGCAGCTTGCACAGACGTTGCAGCAGGGCGCTCCAGAGTCTGGCTGCAGCTGGCAGAAAGCTCCACTCTGTGGCTGCAGAGCTGTGCCTGCCCCAGTGTCACCAGCACACGTGGTAACTGCCATGGCCCCTGGGAGCTGTGCCAGCAGGGAGTGCACATTGCCTGTTGCTAGCTGTGCCTCTTGCTAGAAAAGAGGCCCATTGGAGGAGATGGTGAAAGAAGCTACTCTGGCAGCTCCATGCCCTCTGAGAATTCCCCCTATAGAGCAGAGATCACTCAGTCAAATTCAGCAGGCTTCAGAATGTTTTGGGTGTCCCAGAGAACAAATCGATCAGTAACCCAGTTCTTACATTCCATTTGATTGTTTATTGAGCCAGGATTCCTGATGCCAAAGGGATCCGTGGGGTCTGATAAATTTGGTGTGAAAAGAGATGTTTGAATTAAGCACTTCATGGACGAAGAGAGCACGACAGAACTATTTAGAAACCGCAGTAATACTTAGATTCTGCCTGCAGATTCTGAATGGAAAGATCGCCTTTCTCTGCTGTAGTGTAATGTTTAATACATTATATATAGTAGGCATATAACGCAGTTATGATACTGTTATGTGTAATTCACCTTTGTAAGCAGAGATAAAGAAAGAAAGCTCCTATTTCTGTCACATTTGTATCGAAGTGTATCGAAAATCTAGCAGCAAAAAGAATCTGAAGGCCTATGAGTGGAAGTGGCTGTAGGAGTGTGTCCTCCACATGTGGGATGGAATATGAGAATTTTTTGGTGTTTTCAAAGAAGTGACTGATAAAGCTTTGCACTTGTATTAGTGATGCCCATATTTTCTGAATGGTACACTTACTGGCTTTACTTCTAGTAGTAAACATTTGTGTCTTGCAATCATATTCCTCAAGTGTGGATTATTCTCCCTCAATTCATAAACAACCCTCCGTTCAGGGCCCACTGATACAACTCCTGCAGGGGGGAAATTTTGTTTTTCTTTTCTCTGCCTCTATTTGTACTGTTCCCATACACTAAACTTCATGAAGTGTAGACTGTTGCTGGTATGCTTAGGAAGTAGCTACAGTATTATGAATGTCACTGCAAACTACTAGTTTCAATGAAATCTTCAATCATCCAAATGCATTAGCAACCTAACATATATAAGATAAAAGTAGTCCCAATTGAGTGAGAATAAGAAGTCACAAATTATAAGAGTCTAATGAGATCATTCACACATATAAAGTGATGGTGATCATGATTATGCAGAACACCAGCTTTGTCAGAAATTCATCATTCTGCCATCAAAAGATATTAATGCTTTCATAGTAATTTTCTGCAGCAAGCACTAACAAGAAAGCAGTTTGGAAAAAAATGGTTGAAAGACCCATTTTACAGCTCAGGAATGTAAGAGATTACATCAATCTGGACGTTTCTGATG
Source organism: Phainopepla nitens (assembly GCA_013400175.1). NCBI lineage: Eukaryota > Metazoa > Chordata > Aves > Passeriformes > Bombycillidae > Phainopepla > Phainopepla nitens. The sequence continues at coordinate 246,065 of VXBQ01006524.1, read as the reverse complement.
GTTACTCATAGCAGTTGGAAACCCAAAATGTAAAGGTTAATACCAAGTCATTAACGAATCACAAATGCTCATTGTTGTCAGGCTTTCCTGTGTATTGCTCATAGCTTCTTCTAATTCTTCAGGACTTACTCATGGATGACTTATAACTCATGCTGGAATGAATACTGTGTACAGTAAATTATGTAAGAAGATTACACAAGGTGCCTCTCCCATGACGTAACTAACATTAAATTGTTAATCATAAACCTAGGGCTTCTCAGCTTTCACGGAAATGCAGCTGTTATACAGCCAGGTGAAACACTCTCCAAGGAGTCTGGTGAAGTTGCTCTGTTCTTGCTGACATTTATTGAAAGCATATGGCTGCACATAAACTAAGATGACAGCACAGCCTTGCTACAAAAAAATAAAACCTTTGTGTATGGAAAGGATGCTGAATTTTGAAAAACTGCTTGATTTTAGCAAGGACATGTTTTTATTTGGTCTTTTTCGGACACATGACAAAACCAAACCCTAAGGGAAATCATTTGCTACAGCTTAGTGGCGTGTTGTATTATTCTTTGACAAGATTTGTTTGTCAGTTTTAAAAGCAGTTTATAAACCAGTCATGTAGATCAAATACAGAAAACTGAAACATTCTTAAAACATTCATCTTGCAAGAGGTTTTTTCCCTTAAAATAAATCCTCTTTCCTTTTTGCTATCTTGACTAACATAAACTTTTTACTCTAATGATGACTGGGAAAAAAAAAGGTAATCTTTTAAGCTGGAGTTGTGCATGTCAGTTGGAGTGTACCATTCCTGGAGTGTTATTAATCATAAGCCAGTCTATAAAACAATGTTTCTCTGCATGGGGTATGCTAACTAGCTTGCAGTGTCACTGGGTTTAGTCTGGCTTTTTTCTCTAGTGATCAAAATCTACAAGTAATGCCTATTTCACCTTCAGAGGTGTGTTTTTCACATCCCATCTTCTGTTTTAATGCATCTTTTTTTTGCTCTTCTGACATTCTTGTCCTTCTGTAGATACCTGTTATATCATGTTTATGGAAGGCAAATGCAGAAGCTGGGAAAGTACCAGCATGTTGCAAAGTACCATATTATAGCACAGTACCTTACACTATAGGGAATCATGAAAAATATGTAGAAGTGTCTGGATCAGTCCTAACAACCTGAATGTTCTGATGAGAAACTCATTAGATAGTAACTGTGTCTATATTTAGTGATACAATCACCAAAAATATTTTCTTCCTCTCAGATTTAGTGCTAATGAAAAAAAAAATAAGGTAGGTTTAAAGTATTTTAAAATCTTTCAGGCATTTCTAGGCAGGTCTGTATATACTGGTTCATCCTCATTGATACTGTCCTATTCCTGTATGCATATTTGGGCTTCTCCAAAGCCAGCCTTTTCTTCATGCTGCTCAGGAAGGGACCAGGGGTAATTGCAAAAGAATAATACAGTGTACCCTCTTTATACACAGTGGTTGGTTGAGTGCTTTTGCCACTGCAAAACTAATATGTCCAATTGTTAAAAAGAGTTTCATATTGTGACAGTCTGCTCTACCCTCAAAAGACAAGAAGACATGTCAGATGTGGAGAAAAAAAAATTTAGAAGGACTGGATACTGTTCCATTAAATCTTTAGGGCTTGCCAGTGAAAATGAAATGAAGTATAAGACAGTTAGACTTGTTACGGCACTCATGACTATGAAAAAACCATTTCCATAATTCATGCACTGATTTATACTGAAGGGAGCAAGGGTCGTGTATCTCAGTGATTAGCATAATACCTACAGAAAGGAATAATTTCATTTTGCAGTGTAATGATTATTTCTGACTACCATATCATCTGAGTTTCAAATAGTACAAGAGTGAATCCACCTCTATGGAGTTTACTTTGCATAAAGTAAAGTCCAGGTTCTCCAGTCCAGATGCCTCATAATGCTTCAGTGATAGAAAATTTGTAGGTCAAAATTCTTTACTCCTGTGAATTTTCTAAATTTCACTTCTATTTCCACACCAGGTCTTCCCAAGATGTGCTGTTTACCCCACAGACTAGAGGGAAGAGTTCGAATTAGCTCAGGAACCAAATATTTCTGGCTGTATTTCTCTGAAAGAGACTGACAATAGTTGATGAAGCAGTAGATTTTTTCATGTCTGTTCCTGTATTTTGCAAGGCCTGGTAAAGAGTTTGGAATTCTGCTTTCAGGAGGAGGACATGGGGAGTGGAATAAATCACCTCCTCCTCTGTTCTCACATAACCTGACAGAAAGTTGAGCACAGTTCTCTTTCTACTCTGGCAGTACTCAAACTAGCTACATTGAGAAATTCAGGTTTTTAGAGAATAATTAAAAGCTCTCCTGCAATGTATGTGTTTTAAGAATCCATTAGCAAAGGGAGGATTTTACACAAGTTTCTATCAACAGTAAACTATGGCTGAAACTTTCTGTTTCTGCTTTCTGTGCCCAGCTGGGTGTTGAGTCTTCTTTGGTAGCACATCCTTACCTGTCAGTCACTTGTCCAGGCAGAGCTGAGTCAGACCTCAACTCATGAGTCCATGTCTAGAGCTGCCCCCGGGGTCCCAGCCCTCTCTGGCTGGCACTGGCACATTTTGCCTGAGGCTGCTGGTGGCTGAACTCTGTACTTGATGACATGGAAAGAGGCTTAAAATATTGCAGTAGGTGCAAAAGTCAATGTGTCACTGTCACTGCCTGTAATGGCCTTACGTCAGTGCAGTGGTATGACATGCCACACTGTTTTCTTCCACTGCAGGCCATATATAGCCTGTTACACTTTGATCTGCTCAGCAAAACAGAGTGGATTCCTTTTGTCTGTAAACAGCAGCTGGGTGAAAGGAAAGGGTAATGGAGCCTGAAGGTATTTGATGGATTGGCATTAACTTGGAATATATTCGCTGACCAGATAACAACCCACGTGGGTATTTCCAGTGTCAATTTGTAGTTGTCATTGCTTGTAGAGCACAGTTGTGGTGTAAGACAATCTGCTCTGATTTCACCTTGGGAGGTGTGATTCTGGAGGAAAAATGTGGCCTGGCTAAACTGATGTGCTGTGCCTTCCTGTGACCCTCTTGTCACATGAGCTATTTCAAATAAGGCTCTCCTTGTTCTTGGCAAAAAGGACGTATTCTTTGGCGGGTGGTTTGCGTGTCCTAGTACTGCTCAATATGGATTTTCACATTTTAGACGTTCCAACTACGCAAATGGAGTGTGTCTGTACTGTTCATCAGACGCAAAACTAACTTAAAATGAGCATATGGAGGCATATAAAAGGTTTGCGCTGCAGTTAAATCTGTCTGAGAATCAAGGAGGACCAAGTAATTTAGAATAAATATTGCATTTCAAAACATCTATTCTTAATCTGGGACAAGCGTGCCTGAATCTTTACAGATAACATCATCTTATCCTACCTCATCTTACATTTCCTAAGCAGGGGTTCATGGTTCACATCTGCTTTATTTACTGTCTGTTAGATTTAATGCATTCTTATATATTAGAAAAGAAATATATCTTTAGATAAATGTGGTTTGAGAATGGGATTATAATCCCAGAGCCCTCGAACACTCATGTTTCAGTGAGTAAAATCAGAGTTTTCTAATACAGTCGGGGCAGAAATGCTTATTATATGGCTCATACTGTGTAAAATGATATAAAGCAGTTCTCTCTTTCAGCATTAAATCACATACTTAGTAACAAGCATGAATTTTGCGTGCAGAATTTGTTAACTCTTACAGGAAATTGTAGAATGTGGGACATATTAAAATTCTTAGCATGCCAAAGGGTGTGAACCAGATTTGGAAATATGACAATGGTTCTTAACACCTCTTTTAAAATGAGGCAGATGCAGAATAATCTAATCAAGATGTGTGTCCAAAGTATGAAATGAAATCTCTTCTGAACCCAACTTCCTACAGTCATGAAGTGTGCATCCATGAAGCTCTCAAATAAAGCAATGTGCAACCCATGCTTCTTCCTTTTACAGAAAAGACAAAATGTGAACTATTTATTATTCAACTTGACTGGTTCTTGTGTGTGTACTGTGTACACAATCCTGTGTTTTTGCGTGTGCTGTGTACACAATCCTTTGTTTTTTGCAAAATCCTGCTCTAAAAGTAAATCTTGAAAGCAATTGCAAGTGCAGAGGCAAATGTGCCATCTCGTGCATTCACATCAGTCAGCTGATTACATGTGATTATAAATGTGCTGTTGATTGTGATGGAGGAGCCAAGCCTCATGAAGGCTTGTATGGAATTATGGATTTGCATATGCAAAGTGTCTGGAACCACTTGCAGTGACAGCAAGACTGCTGCAGGACACAAACACAAATACAAATTTTGTCCTACTCCTGTGAAATTAAAGGCATTCCTCTGGTTTGACCCTTATTAAAGCAGGTTAAAACAAGGAAAGCTCTTTCCTTAGCATCCAAAGTAGGGAGTACTGGGGTGAAAGGCTGTTTTAAGCCTAGAAGTGGGGAAAAAGGTCTTTTACCTCAGCAGAAAGAGGAGCCGCCTTCATTGCTTTCTATGCTTTTCTCTCTCATCTTTACACCATTAACCTGAAGATCTTTTAACATTACTAAGTCCACTAATTCTTTCTGTTGCTGATTTTTTTATTTAATTTTAGCTGCTTTTAGTTAGATACCTGTAGCAGAAATCGACTGCCTAAGCAGAGATCTGTATTGCTATTTGAGATGCCCTAAGATACACCCATAGGACTGGCAGGTATGACACAGGATCTAAGGCAATTCGTTGCTCTTCTGGGGCAGCAGTGGTTATATTGGGACATATGGGGCATAAATGGGTCTCATGTGGGACCAGACTTTTGCATTCAGTCCATAGCCTACGCAATTTTCTTGGCTTCTTGTGTGGTCAGAGAGGAGAGAGGCTCTTTCAGCAGATGGTTGCAAGTGCCTGTCTTAGGCATTGAGACAGCTCAGTCATCCCTGTAAAGTATTTGTCTGTCCTTTTACCAGGGAGTCCAGGCAATGAGGTAAGTGTAGGATTTCTAATTTGTGGATGACAGAAGTCAGTTATGGTGAATCTTGTCCTTTGAGAACAAAAATTATGGAAATTATGGGCTTTTAATATAAAGAGTTTGATTTTATGGTATTACTAAGATTTATTACTATAGATGAACTGTGGAAAGTCACAAGGATAAAACTAGCTAAAACTCATCTTTAATTAAAGGTGTAACTAAAAATACGAATTATGATATTTTCCTAGAATTAGTTGGTATTTAAAGAATTAGGGAAAGTCTTTTATTTGTTTAATGAAGCAGAGGAACTTAACTCTGCAGTGTAACTGGAAGGTAAAGATATATCTTTATATTAAGCCATTGCTCTCAGTTTTAAACTGGCTTTTCAACTGTCATCTTTTTAAAGTAGATTTGTTGCAGCTGTGATGATCTGGGGATACAAATGAAGCATAATTTGAAAGTGGTAACATTATATTATCTTTTTATTAGACTGCTACTGTAGCAGGAGAAAACAGAGGAGTACTCAGTGAACAACCCACTCCTTTAGGGTCTGCAAGCTCCTGTTTTCTTCCATTATTTCAGTACAGCTATTAAAAGATACTACTCCCCTTACAAGACTAGCCTCATTTATTAGTCTTAAGGAATGCAAACCTATTAATAGTGGAAATGAGGTAAGGAGGTCAGGATTGTGAACAGAACACAAGATATAACCTTTAGAATTCTCGCCGTCTCATTTCAATTAGACACAACATGATAAAAAGATTCCTTTGGCATTCTAAAGCAGCACAGGAAACACAGCAGTGCAGTTTAGTGTCATGTGGTTTCCAGTGGCATTTGAATGCCAGCAGCAGGATTCCGAGGTTCAGCCGAGTTATTCAGCACAAAGCTCCAAGAGGTAGGAAAGGACTATTTCTGCCTCTGACATATACCACGACAGATTCACACGGGGGGGACAGACACATCCCGTACCAGAGAAAAGTCCCATCGATGTCTTATGGTGCAAGTGAAGGCCTGTGGAGTGCAAAGCATAATGAAGTCCAAAACTGGAACTTTCCCTATTGTATAAATATAACTCTTAGCTTTATTTCATATCACCTTTGTTTACCCTTTGAAGTAGTCAGACATCATTACTTATACCAACTCCTCACTGTAGATCTGGGTATTCTGGATTTTGAAACAAAATGAGAGAGGAAGCAAACGTATTTCTTGGCTTTGATTTTAAATGCTTAGGGACCCTTTTTAAAACAAATTTTACCGTGACCAGCTTTTGAGTTAGCTCTGCCAATAAAGAATTTACAACTAAGGAGATTGAAGGCATTACCTGGTGAGGCTCATCCTGCAACACTGAGAAAAGCCTGTACAGAGCCATCTGTAGGATATTCGACATTAAAATGAGATTTAATCAGCACATAATGGCTTAGCAATGGCCTTTTGGGTTTGGGAACCAAAGTGATTTTCTGCCCCTTGATAGTTTTGACATTGGTATATTGATGCCAATATTTTAAATGCATGCTATTCTCTTCATACTTTAAAATCTTCTGTATAATGGCCGCAGCCTGCTGAACTATGAATATTTATTATGTTTGTTTATTCCCTGTGGTTCTTTGCTAGCTTCTTTGCACATGTGAGAATATGTATGCATAGTTTCTTTTGTATTCTTTTTATAGACTACTTTAGGGTGGGTTCTGGTCTACTAGTGATTTCTGCAGGGTCCAACTATTTTACTAGTAAAGGTGTATGATGTTGTCTTGATAAAAACTTTCAATCACCAATCAATCTTACTGAGCTACCAATATTTGCCAAAAGTACAGTTGTTTCTTTTTTTCAGATTTAAATACACAGAAATGTTGAAGCATGTCCTCAAAAAGTAATTTTATGCTTTTTGAATTGCTTAGTTTCTGTTTCACATTATGCTGAATTTTTTATGATGATCATAAAATTAAAAACAATACTATTTGTACTGAGATTTATGCCATTCCACATTCCTTGAAAGGATTTGCTTGGAAAAAAGTTCATGGATGAGAAATTTGTTGTAACTTCTGGAAATACAAAGAGAGGTTAAAAAGTTGAAATTTATTTTATTCAGAGCTCTCAAATAACTTTTTATCTTCCATTTCAATGAATAAAATCATGTTAGCCTAATTCAGATAGTCCCTTAGAGAATGGTTTATGTTTTAGAAAGTGATAACTTCACAAAAAGGTGCATATGGATTATTTGAGGACTGTTATATCATGAGAGATTCAGTAGAACCTGTTCTCACTTTCAGAAACTTGGATTAGAATATGACCAAACATTCCATTGTCTCATTCTCCATCCTCATATCCCAGTTCTTTCTGTTCATTGTTATTTGAAGACTATCTTCTGTCTTGTACACTGAACTACTGCATCTGAAAAACTGTTTTCCACATGTAAGGATACTTGGACCAGTATGATTGATTTCCTTAAGCCTGAGGTTCAGATCAACTGAAATAATAATTCCAATACTAAAAAAGTATTGGAAAAGTAAAAAAAGGTTCATTTTTTAGATAACAGATCAGTTATAAAACTGGTTCTGTTCTGTTAATTGAAGACATTCAGAGCTTTGAAGTGTATTAAAATCTACAATTATTTCAGTTTTAGATATCAAATAGAAGATATGATAATGCCTTATGAACTGCATATTTGAGGGCAGTAGAAATATGCAGTTGAGATGATAAAGTATGGCATGGTGAAGAAAATATACTTTCCCTAAAATGTACCACATAATAAAACATCATTTATTATTTTTAGCTGGCTCACACATGGCTATTTATATTTATTTATATTGCTGTTTCTTCTCTAGAAGAGAGCTCGTCACCATATCTTGATATTCTTGAAGTACAACCCTTGGAGAATAATGCTTGCTGTGAAAACAATTTGAGAAAAGTGACATATCTTTTAAGCATAACCTTTTCAGCTAAGATCGATGCTGTGCATCTGGAAAATCTTAAAGATTTATTGATAACAGTAACGTAAAAAAAAATTTAGGTACAATAATATATAGCATTATGAATAATATCATGATATAAGCTTTCTGCTCTTATTTGCTTCCTTGCTTTCTTAAGCAGGAACATCTGAACTATTTGATTTTTTAAAGAATGTTGCCTTTCTGGCAAAGTCTTTCCTTGACCATTGTAGCTGTGGTGCTTCAAGATGCCACTAGAAACTGTATCGGGGCATGGCAGTCTGTATAAAGCCACTTCAGAAACATCTCTCTGTTTCTCACATGGGGTCAATATAGTACAGGCTTCCTGTGGTAGGAAGAGCTCAAACCACTGAGTTGTGACTGTAGTCATACCATTTCTCTTATTAAAGTCAGTAAGTTTTGATCCAAGGATTGTAAGACTTTTTGCATTCTATCTATCTATCTATCTATCTATCTATCTATCTATCTATCTATCTATCTATCTATCTATCTGTATGTATGTATGTATGTATGTGTGTATATATATAATAATTATCCTGCTACTTGTATTTGAATGTGCTAAATGGGCAGTTCAAGCCAACTAAATAATCAGAATAACAGGTTTGCATTACATACCTATATGAAAACCTTCATCAGATTTTTTGAGCTCACTCAGATGATACAGTGAAATCTGAAGAAGTGTTGACGTCAGTTGTGTATTGCTTAGGTAAAGTTAATTTGTTGTCTTTGGGAGAAATTGTCTAATCTGTATATCTAATTAATAGACCAATGGCCACATGATCCTAACACATAATTTGCTCAAAACCCCTGAAGAGTTAAATGGGCACTTGCCTCTTACTTCACTTGTACTTAATTCTAATCCACGATCAGGGATAAAGTGGAGCAGAAAGTTTAATTTCAGCAGAATCAGTAAACTGATATAAATATAGTGGCTATTAGTACTTTTTATGTCGTAAATATTGACACAAATAAGATCTTCCTTTATTATTGCAATTTCTTGGTAGCAAATGTATCAATTAAAGCTTAGGAATCTTCAACAAAAGTCAGCTCCTGGAAGATGAGAACAAATTTCTCTGGTCTACTGACAATAGAAGACATAGCAGTGACATTGAAGCTATTGTTACCCCACATCCTCATCCAGATCTGATGAGGAAAGAGAACAATCAATGACTTGGCGAGCTGGAAACAAACTTTAAAAATTAAAGTGAGCCAAATACAGTAAAATACTGCGTAAAATGATGGAATCTCTACCTCTTGGTAAATTTAATCAGGTCTGAATGCCTTCTGGAATATATTTGGGCAAACACCAATGTTGATAGCAACATAGAGGTAGGAGGGGAACTATATGATTATATCAGTTTATTTCAGTTACATATTAACTGATCTTTGACACCTGCAGTTGTGAGCATTATGTTCATCAGGAAAAAGAAAAGCTCAGCTGCTTCTGGAAATCCATCTGTAAAATGCACAGTAGTACAGCAGATAATATCTCAGTACAGGGCACCTTGTTCTCTTTCACAATTGACTGTTCCCATGTATCATCCTCAAAATCTCACAGGCATAATAGAAATAGCAGGAGTCAGAGCTTATCATAGCATAAACCATGGTCTTGTGGTCATGACTAATAAACTACCTGTATGAGAGAATTGAGTCATCTCCTCTGCAAGGCTCTGCCAGACAAGTGGTTGTTTGCATCATAGCATCTGCCATGTAGCCAGCAGAAAATAGAAAAGCACAGTTGTCATCTTAACTGCACCAGAATAACTTTTTTTGATGTGCTGAGGGTGTCAGCAAAGCTGTGTTTAGGTGAAAAGTAATAGGCTGTGTCATGGAAGACAAGACTGCATGTAAATACTTTATTTTATTATGAAAATATGAAAGGTAGCATCAAAGCTGTTAATTTTTTAGAAAGAGAAAGCACAGTCTGCTCTCATCAAAACTTACATAGGCTCAGTGACAACTGCTGGGCTACTGGGCTGGTTCTAGCAAAAGCTGTGCCTTTTTCCTTCATGTATGATCTGTAGAGATCCAGGAGTTTTTCTAGAGAATTTTTGGTGCCATGGGTGGTTTAGTAGCTCTTGACTTTTGTGGCCTTGACAGTGAGATAAACACTGCTTGGGCAAACTTCAGATAGAGTTTTGTATCCCATTTTTTGGCTTTTGTGTCTCCAATAGTTATGTATTTTTGTTGTGTTTTTCTTGCCCCTGGCTGGGGAACTTGAACTCTTCCAGTGACACGAATGTTAGCTGAAGGTTGTTGGCTACACCTGCCAAGGTACTTGCATAGAGGGGCAGGAACCCAACATTGTGTCAAAGCCTCATCTGTACTTTAAGAGAAATACCTCTATCCGGAAAATCAGACATTTATCCCAATTTTACGCGCTCCAAGAGAGTCTTTGGAGAGGGAATGAAAGTCTGCAAGATTGCACCAGTACTTGATTCCTACAGGAGTGCAGAGTTTTTCAGAACAGCCAGACGCCAGCTACATAATAGTCAATGGTGCAGGTTCTTAGGGCATCCTCTGAATTATTTACTTATCCTATAACAGTACCCAGTCTCCTTCCCCAGCACTGTGCTTTCGATCAAAGAAGTAGCATACCAGCATAGAAACAGTTCCAGGAGTCTCCTAGAAATGGCACATTTTTGATGGCTTTAATAGAATGTTCATGAATTACATATATATGCAGTTGCTTTACTCAGAGGTTTTTCCTGATGCAGCTTGCAGAAGTAATGATTGCTTAAAACTGTGCCAAGTATGTTTGAATTAACTACTTCTCTAAGGAAGCCACTCTGTAGTTATACAAAAGAACTGAACTTTCCCATAAAACCTCAAAAAGAAAAAATGCTATTTCTCTACTTATTACCCAGCTGTAAGTTGCTAAAGATGTTATTTGCAAGTTTGTGTATAACTCCTGCCTTTAGGAAAATTTCCCCTTCTTTCTTCCGTTACACAGCTGAGAAGCATGGAAAAAAAATGAAGAATACATTTGGTATCTAGTCACTGCTACTCAGATATTCATTTTGTGAAATACTGTATTACTTCTCAAAGTTTAGCATTCATCAAACTAGCAAGAATGGTTATAAATATGCTTTACTGAGTATTTATTATCTCATGGATGAATTTCATATACATAGATGCATATGCAATATGCCTATGTATAAATTATGACTGAAATACAGATGCCATGGTATTTTTTCAGATACTTAAAAATCCAAGAAAATTCATATATTCCTGTTAATATTATTTCATCTGTTTCTATACCTTACAGTAGATTGTCCTATTGATGTTGTTCCACATTGTGCAAACAGCATATATAGCTTAGGCAGCTGCTGCAGGAATCATCTAAACGTGGATCAAACAATGACTGCCATACTTAAGTGCTAAATAGAAAATTATTTTAGCCTAGCATGTGAGGTTGACCCAGCCTGGATGCCAGCTGGCCACCAAAGCTGCTCCCCTCAGAAAATACAATGAAATGCACATGGGTCAAGATCTGGGGAGAGATCACTCACCAGTTACTGTCACAGGCAAAACAGACTTGACTTGGGGAAATAATTTTAATTTATTACCAATCAAATCAGAGCAGGATAATCATAAATAAAACCTGAATCCTATATCACCTTTTCCCCATCACTCCCTTCATCCTGAGGTCAACTTCACCTCTGAATTCTCTACCTATTGCTGCCCCTGTGGCAGAGCAGGATATGTAATGGGGATTGTGATTAACTCACTACACATTGCTTCTGCTGCTCCTTCCTTCTCAGAGGGACAATTCCTCACACTCTTCCCCTGCTCTAGCATGGAGTTCCTCAAATTGGAGACGCTCCTTCAGGAGCAGCTTGCTCCAGCATGGGTCCCCTATGGGGTCACAAGTCCTAGCAGCAAACCTGCTCCAGGGTAGGCTCCTTTCTCCATGGAGCCGCAGGTCCTGCCAGGAACCTGCTCCAGCATGGGCTTCCCATGGGGCCACAGCCTCCTTTGGGCATCCCCTTGCTCTGACCTGGGGTCCTCCAAGAACTGCTGCACCACGGACCTCCATGGACTGCAGGGGGACAGCCTGTCACCACAGGCTGCAGGAGAATCTCAGCTCTGACATCTGGAGCATCTCCTCCACCTCTTTTTCCACAGACCTTGGTGTCAAGGTTGTTTCTCTCACATATTCTCACTCCTCTCTCTGCCTGCAGTAGCTGCTGCAGTTTTTCTGCCCCTTCTTAAATCAGTTATCCCAGAGGTGCTACCACCATGGCTGATGGGCTTGGCCTTGACCAGCAGGGGGTCCATCCTGAAGCTGGCTGGCAGGCAGATAAGGGAGAGGCTCCCAGCAGCTCCTCACGGAGCCACCCCTGCAGCCCCCGCTGCTGGTAGCCACTGCTACCAAAACCTTGACACACAAACCCAAGACACTCAGTTAAGCTGTACTTTGATAGAAGACAGTTTTAGTGTTGGCCTCTGGTCTTTAATTTATTTATTCTTGTTTTTCCAAGACATTACACATCAGAGAGGTTCCTTCCATGTGCCATCTGTTTCCTTGCAATTGGGAATGGTAGAATAATTTTCTGAAGAATTGCTGACAAGATGTGGCAGGGGAACAGTAATCCATAAGAACAAGATTTCTCATTAAAGTCACTCAGCTCATCTGTGATACAGTAAGCTCTTGATTTACACTGGTCACCTCTGGAGCAGGGAGGACAGTGACTGCTAAGTTACATTTTCTATTGCACAGGCTTACAGTGAGGCTCTTGACAGTAACTGGGATCGCTGTCAGATCAGTTTTCATGGCACAGACACACTTATCTAAGTGAGATTATTCTAGTTAGACAGTTTCTCATCATAACAGATGTCATCATAGATGCCTCTTGACCTTAGTTACTTCATGATGTCTTAACGTTGGCTGGCTGTTGTCATATCATTCCTTAGGCTTTTGCTAGGAAGAGCAGATGGACTGCACATGACCCCTCATGAATTATAGCGGACCACTTTTTTTGGCCTCTTAGATTTCTTTCCTGTGTGTGCCTCTTGGTCTTCTCTCATGAACAAAACCTTAGTGCATATCACTGAGCAGCCGGTTTATGACATACGGGCACAGCTGGACACATCAGCCAGGTGATAATAGTTGCAAGCAGACAAAAGAAATGGCTCTAGGGCAATTTAAAAATTAAATATCTGCCATAGAATCTTGGGGGAGGGTGAAAAGGTTAAGGAATAATATGATAGAAATGAGAGACACAGTCACAGAGCTGGTGACCAGAAGGGGTGTTGCAGGTCACTTATTTTGGCTTCCTGCTTACAGCAGCGCCCTGGAGACCCCAGACCACAGGGGAGCATACATGGATAGGAAGTATACCTGGACTTACACAGGAAATGGAGATATCCTCTTCCAATTGCAGAACCAGATCTTTCCACAGTACAATGAAACCTACTTTTAAGTCATGATCAGCTCTTCCCCTCTATTTCTATACATTATTTCGCAAAAAATGCCCACCTGTCTTTTCAAGAGGGTCCTCAAAGTATTTGAAGCTACAGAGAAAGTTAAGTCTCTGTATAACGGGAAAAAAAGAAGAATCCCATAAAATGTGAAAACAAGAAAGAAGACTCCATGATTATTGTGTAAATCATCAGCTGGAACAAAGAATTTATTTTTCCTTTTCTGATAAATGGCATCTCCTATGCTAGTGTTTTTTATTCTTAGTGGATAAGGAGCCCTGGGGTAAAGATCTTTTCCTATCTTACACAAACCTGAGTAAAGAAGTGTAGAAACTCATCAGCTTTCAAGCAGACTCATGTTTAGTCCTGAGCTGCAAGTATTGTCAGGTGAATTTCAGAACATAGGTCTGTGTGCCTTCTGGCTTAGCCACTGTTACAGGAGAAAAATGAAAAATCTAAAGTTGGAATTCTATCCCAAGCCCTGAAGAGACTAAAAGATGTGCTTAGTTTCATATAGAAATGTAAGCTATATGATCTCAGGGCATGATTTCAGCTGAATTCATGTGCTTGGAGTAGTTCTTCCCTAATTATCCATGCCAAAGTTTGGTAATGAGTGCTACACAGGTTTTAACAACAGCGATTGTCTGCTTAAAGTAAGATGGTCTGCTTACCTGGCAGATCTGAAAAATACAAAAATTTTCATGTTTCACTCCAAATTTTGCCTTTAAAGCTGGTTATGTTACCCTTCCTCCTTGCAAATGCTTCAAGGAAAATGTGAAAATACATCTGGAGACTATTAAGAAAATGAAGATCAGAGCACAAAGTAGAATATCTAATCAGAGTAGCTGTTTGGAAGATAAAAGGGTACACACCTTAAAGCACTGAGAGTCCCAGCTCTGTCAGGAGGTGGTGGAGGTACTGACCCATATTAGGGTGTTCTGCTTTGCATCCTGGCATGCAGATTTGCTTTGGTTTTTTGCAAACCCTCTAGATGGGATCCTCTGGAAACGGGAGCCTAGAGGAACAGCATGATTGGCTTCAAAGATTATTTTGTTATGATTGCTAAATCAGCTGCATTCTTCCACTAGCTCACCATGTCAGATTCACATAAGCATGCTCCAGTGCCTAAGCACACTTGTAAGATGCTAAATTCAGCCAACCATCTCTTCACTCCTTAGGGGCTGAGACAAAGAGGAGTGTGAATGGCAGACTGTAGAGGAAGAGACTAGCAGATCACACAAAGCCAGACTGACTGCTGAGTTCCAAGTCACTTAGTCAGAACCCCTTAGAACCACCTTAATAATTCAATAAGAGAGATTATATTTTCAGCTAGGTGAATAGTAATGAAACATCCTATAGCAGTCACCTCAATAGCCTTTTCTCACAAATACAAAACATTAGAGCAAAATGTTGTTTTGTAATTCCAAGTAACTCCCAAGAAGCAACTTGAGAGAATGCTCCCAGAGAAAGTTCTATGGTCCAGCATGGTCTTGCTGCTGGCTAATAACTTTTTGCTGGCTCTTCCTCTGAGCAATATACCCATATGTGTGACCTCAGTCTGGAATCTGTGCTCTCAGTTTTCCAGAATACAAGCTCCTTGAATTGAGATCCATAACCCTCTCACAAGATAACTATATAAAAATCTGAGTCAGCTCAATGACTTCACTTGGATAACACCATATAAATAAAAGAAAAATCCTTTTTTGTTGGCAGAAATATTGCTAAGAATCACTAGTACACAGACACTTGAATATGTGGTTAACATGTAGCTTTGAAAGACAGGTAATTTTTTGGACAAAAAATATGGAAAACCTTTAAAATATTGTATATGAAGAGGAATGATGTGTGGTTTAACTTGAAAACTATAGGAATAACACTCCTACAAGGTACTGTGTCTAAAGAATGAATTAATCAAATTATTTTTGCCAACTGTTGACTTTTTTCAGAAATAAAAAGCGAAATTACCTACTTGCAAATAGACAATTCTAATTCATCCATAAATGCTGTTCACGTAAATTACATATGGGTTGTTCAAAACCAAATTCTTCTTGTGTCTTTGTTCACTTGCTTTTGCAATCCTTAGTATTTCCAGTGAGTCTGCTAAGGAAGCCTCCAGCCTGAGAGAATATATGAGTTTTAACTCATAATTGTGAAATAAGAATAAATTAAAAACTATCTTCAGCTTTTTTTCATCACAAACATAATGTGAAAATTTACTACTTCTTATGTGGTCACAGCTATGTAGATATTTGCAAGTTATATGAGGTCCCAGCAGCCTTGAAATCATCATACATGTGAAATTTTAAGAATAAAACAGTGGTCATTGACAGTATGTTTATCGTCATGGATCCTTTCGCTATTCCTTACTTGTCTTGCATAGGCAATGACAAGGCTGAGAAGAGCAGTTGGTGATTTCTCTTCATCTCTGTACCTGGGCCTCTCATCATGACAGGGTCCTTTTCTGCACAGAAAAAGGGAAAGCTACTGCTGTTACTGATATGCCCATTAAATCAGACTGATGCTTTCATTCAAAAAATATTTGCATCTGTTTGGATGTTTTTCTTGATGTATTTTTTCTGTCTGTGTTGATGAATGCTTACACTTAAATACATGCAAAGCTTAAATGCACTGAGGGGAAGCCCTCAAAATGCAAATCTTACACTTTTTGAAGCTAGATGTTAGTCTCATATTTGACAGTGAATATTTATATTGCCTTTTGTCTTAATAAACATGGTCCTTCTTATCCAATGGTTTGTGGTGATTATAAAATGATAAGACAAATGTCTGCATTCTGAGAACATGCTGAATAGCTGATGCAAGAAAAAGCAGTTTTAAAGACATTTGCAACTGAAAGGTCACCTGGCAGTATTGCAACATGTTTAATGGACCAAGAGTAAGCTAGTTTAACATGCTTTTCAAGAACTCAGAAAAAAGTCCTGGAGTTCCTCTGTGCCTGGTATCACGGCACTGTGTTTGAAGGCCTTTGAAACCCTAAAACAGACAAACCCAAGCATTGTTAAAGCAAAACTGCCCCATCCTGATGTTCTTCACAGAGATAACTTACAGGATTACATCACAAACTGGCATGGACTAGAACAAGCATTTAAGGTTTATGTAGAAAGCTTTGCCTCATACCGAGTGTACAATGACAAATACATTATGGCATCAGCATATTAGCATATCTAGGAGTCTGGGCTTTGCTAAGTGCTGGAGAGAAGGACTCTGGCTATTTATCACCTATACAGCAGAAGGGTTCTGAATGTTACCTTGGCACTTGCTAAAGCATTGACTACCTCCCACTTTGATAGCCCATGCAAGACAGAAAGTGTTTCTCCCATGACGCAGCTTCACTTAGATTCTCCCAGTGCTTCAGTTTGCAGCTAGGGGCTTAAAGGGAGTCACTGTTTCCTTTTACCAGGACATGCCTGCAAGAGATTTATAATGCCTTTCTCAGGTACTTTTTTTCTCGAATCATTTTCTCAAATGAGTGGGGCTAAGTAATAGAATTGGGAAAGACTTTGTCACAAGTACAGACATCTTATTCACTTAAGAGCTTGTCCCAGGGACAGACTTTTGTTTGAAATGCACCTCCTTAGGCTGATCTTGCTAGACATCCTTAATGAGTGTTTCCTTATCAGACAGGCGCCCTGTGCTGGTTTGATTATTGGATATGGGACTGGGATTGCTTGCACTTTGCATGAAGCAACTATGGCTATTTGCTGAGACCAGTGCTATTGTCTTTACTCATTGGCTTATTGTTGTCAGCCCTAATTAAACTCTTGCAGAAATACTCTATGGAAATTAATTTACTGCCAAATATTAAGAGAGCAGTAATACAGATGAGGCAGAACATTTTAATTCATTGCAAACAAATCTTCCAGAAATCAAATCTTTATACAGCCATGAAAGATACAGGAAAACGTAAAGGATCAGATCTCCTTAAAATCCTGCTCTAAATCGTATTTTCTATACTTAGCCAAAGAAATATTGGTAACATCTGATGAGTTTTCAGAAGAGCAATAAATAAGAAGTTGAATTAAAAGCCATGGTCCAAATGATGTCATGGAAAGTATTTGCAGTTTGAGCACTGAAGAACTTTCTGTACACAGTATTTTCTTCTTAGTTGTTCCACTGGGTGGCACAACTCCTACATTGCCTTTTTCAAAGATATCACTTAATATTATAATATGTTAAATTATTTTACTGTATTATTTTGTGTTGACAGCTGTAGCCTTGAGTTCTGATAACATTGCCTAGCCAGATGAAATAGGGAATTAAAGTAATTGGGAGGCAATTGCTACTGTACTGTCTTTAATCCAAGACATAACCTACACCTTCCATCCCCTCTCTCCCCTCCCCCACTGCTTCCCCCCTTCCAAACTGTGGTTATCGGACTTGGAACAAAAATGTAATGTGTTAGAAAAACACGTAGATTAGACCTTAGGAGCAACTAAAGCTTTCCACAAAGTGCATTGGTTTCTAGACAGAAAATAAAAAGTGTTTACCCCCTTAATGTGAACTACTTGTCAGCCTGTATTTTAAAAAAAATTATCCTGAGACACTCATGCTCCCAGGGTGGAAGGATAAGGAAATTGTCCTGCATTTTGGGTGCATCCACCCATAGTCTTTTATTTAATCCTCACTAATGGCAAGGAAGAATTCTAGACTTCCAAATCCTGTCTGCTCAGAGAAATGGCACGTAAAACTCATGACAGCATTTCTCATCATGTGGTTGCCTTGCTGATGAAGATTATCTAGGTTTGGCCTTCAATATTGTAAATGTTCTGACAGACTCACAAGACTGTTGCTTCACAGCTTCCCTGATTGTTATTTGCTCTCCAGCTCTTCATCTCTTTAAGGCTTTTCCTTAAAAATAAAATTTAAAAAATCAATGTATTCCTCACCAATGAGCCCACTGCAATTCTATGAAGGACTTCAAACCTTAGAACTCGATGACTCCTGACATGACCAGGCTATCCTGTTACCTCAGCTTGTCCTCAGGCAGGGGACATGCAGTGGCAACAGCAGCACAAGCAGCTCCTTTGGAGCTACACGTTTGCTGGCTCTCATTATGGGTGAGTATGATCAAGGACAGAAATACTGCAGTGTTTAAATGAAGCATTTTGTTTTAGTGACAGGGATTCTGAGGTATTTCCACATATTATCTTTTACATTTGTTCCTCAGGTGCCCAAGGAAAACCCTTCCATTGTGCAGTGATTTTTCTCTCTGTCAGTTCTGCCTCCACCTATATTGAGCCCAGGGCTTAATTTCAGTGAAAACTGAAAGAGGAATAGGTAGGACACAAAGGTGTCTAAATGGGTAAAAAATCTGGGAGACTTGGCCTGTGACTAGAAAAGAGCTGTACAAATAAAATTTGCCCCAACAGAACTCACATTATGTATAGTATTTGGCTATAGCTAATCATTCAAGATGTACCTGACTATCCAATTAGCCTTTGTGCACTGTCAGATCAGCTATAACTCTGCTTTCTAGTTGTCTCTTGCTGGATGCAGCTGGAAATATTGCTGCAGGAACTGGGTCATGACAGTAGGGGACAAATCTATAAGAAAACCATTCATTAGTTATGCTACTCATGCAGCAGCTAATTTTAAATGAAGAAAATGTCTTACTAGTCAGGTTCATGGGAATCTTTTGTGCAGGAGGTTTATGCTTTTATCTTTAAATACACTATGTTTTAAGTTTTCAAATAAATATGTTTGGTCTTTGTAGATTCAATTTTCTTTTGCTGAAATCCCACTACAGTAGAGTTAGCTCCTTTGTAACTGTAAGAGAAGCAAGGCTGTAAGGGTATTCTATATGGCAGGTGACAGCTCCAGAACAGTAAATCAGGATTACATACTGAAGCTCATTAATTTACCCATTTAAGCAAACTTCTACAATACATTTTTGTGTCTAGAGTCCTTTAACTTTTCTGCTTCTTTTTAAGCTACAACTGTGCCCCCAGATCTTTATACGCATGGGATAAATTCCTCTTGACTTCAGTGGAGTTCTACCAGCCAGAAATTTTGCTTCTGGCCTTCTTTGGGATTTAAATGGTATGTGTTTGGAAGAAAATGTCAGATTAGACTCAGGAGAAAAAGAAATATGAAGAATACCCACATGTCTAAGCTATGGACAAAAAAAAGGAAAGTAAGAACTGGTGCTGAATTATTTTAACTTAAGTTACATTTTATATTTGCTTGGAAATTCAAGTGTGTCTTTAGCTTTCCCAGGTTAGATAACATATCTGAAGTATTGTTTGGGACAGCAGATATTTATGAGCAAGCTGATTGGAATAGAAATTTTTAGCATCTTTTATAGTAAGTGTGGTTTTTTGTCCTAAAATAAAACATGGCATTTTGAGGGGAAATAAGGAAACTATTAAAAAAACCCAAAACAGTAAGAAAGTCTCAAAGGACAGTTTTGATATCCTTTAGTGGAAAAAAAATTGCTAAAAATGTGAATTATCTTGGCAAAGAACTTAGTTTTCTTAATTGTATTTATTGTTTGTGTTGCTCCTGCAGTTCTAATTATACTGATATATCCTGATATCTGTTCATCAATGTCCTGGCTAGCTCTTACATTATTAGTTTCCAGCTCTGCTTCAGCTCCTGCTGAAGAGGGAGGGCTCTGGAGGACTTGCACTTGCAGATGCCGGGCAAAAATGAGAGCTCTGAGAAACGACAGTAATGAAGTTGTTAGGACATGTGTGTCTGTGCAGTGGTGAAGGATTAAAGGGGTGGGGCAGATGACACCCCAACCCATAATGCATGTCTGTGAAACAGGACTGTGGCTGGGTTGCTAAGGGTTTGTGATAAGGACAAGAGAATTTCCCCTGTGAGCACTCCAAAGCTGTGGATACTCTGGATAACCTTGTTCCTCTTTTGAAAGCAAGATCTATAACAATGAGAAACAAGGATGTGTGTGTGTGTGTGAGGTTCTGTATGAATGAGAACCTGCAGGTAACATGAGGGTCCTCTTGCTGGGCACTGACAGAGGAAAACAGGAGATAAATTTGAAAATTGCTTCCCACATCTTTTCTTTGCTCTATTCCTTTCTGGTTTTTTCTCTCTTATTCTCTTCTGAGAGAGAACAGAGCTTCTCATCCTCTTTGTTTTTCAAAATGCATTTTTCCTGCTGGCAAATACCAGCTGTGAGCATGATTGTACCAGTAGAATCCTGTTTTAGTGATAGTTTTTCACTATGTTTATGGAAAAGATAAAAACTATGCTGGCCAAAACACTCTTTCCAAGGAAAAGTGTGTCTCTACTAACTGATGTTCTGAGCACTACCTGCAGCTTAGTTTCTTCCTTTGGAATCTTTGTTGGTTTGGAAAGGAGGATCGGGCTTTTGCTCAGTGCATGCAGCAATCCCAATGGCTGTAACTTGGAACTTTTTTTTATACCTAAGAAAATGCAATATTTTGCATTATTTACTACACAGGACATTTTCTTTAAGAACTATTATGTAAAAATAGTACATATCTAACAGAACAGCAATGAAAGCTCATAAAACAAAGTGAGAGTTCATGATTATTTGTGGCTTCTTATTAGGGTGTGAATCAAATCCTTTAAACCCTAAATTGTTGATTTATTTCTTCAAGTTTTTTCTCTAGCTCTGATACTCACATGCCTAGCTAGATGCATAATTAGCTTCAGCATAAGAAGGACTTCAAATAGTGCTGTGAACTGGGTTGTCTGGTTCCTTTCAAGTGCTTGCCTACTGCAAAACACAGGAAATGTGGAATTTTTCTTCAGATTTTAACTTTACAGTCTGAATTGCACAGGTGGCTTTAGTATTAGTAGTAATAAAGAAAAGCAGTAGATGATTAAAAATGGGTTTTTTTAAGAGAAAATTGCACAACATCAAACTCTGTTTAAGAATAGTTATTGAAGTGCTTTTGGTGCCTAGTTCCACGTATGCAATATTCAACAGCAGAATTTGTATCAGTTACAGAGGAAGGAGCAAGTAATGGAAATTTCATACAATTAAGGATAACTGTTTTTAGAGAACATTCTCCACTGAACTGAGCCATTGGCTTATGCTCTCCTGGGCTGTTCTAGTGTCATAAGGAAGGAGGGTTCAGGGTCCAGGAATGCCTGTCATGAAAAGTGACAGTTTAGGGTTTTGTTGGGTATATGTTGGGTATGTTATGTCTATAGGGTATCTTGGGTTTGCTGGTAAATATAGAAATTTCTGCTATTTTCTCACTAATACTGTTGTTCTTTAGGCCATCTAGCTCAAAGCTAATTTTATCTACATCATGTCTTTGATGGCAAGCATTTCCAAGCAGAAAGTCTATTTCTCTGCAGCAATAGAAGGCACATAAGTAAGTGAAATTATAAAAGCAAAAATACATAAGGCACATGATAAACCTTGGAATAAATCCAGCCTCTGTTGCAGCAAATCAGTGGTATCTAGATGTCTTATCTGCTGTATTATCCTGTAGAAGGCTTTTAACACCTGCAGCTTCACAAAGTACAAAATGAAGGCTGATGCAGGGCTGTGGCAAAAAGTTCAGCAAGCAAACAGAGGTGGTTAATGCCAGCCATAAAGGTAAGGAATGTTAAGGTTGTAGTGATTCAAGTCATGTAAGGACTTGCAGACAGAGATACAGGGAGGAACTTTACAAATGTCAAGCATCAGAATGTACTGATGAGAAAATAAGCTTTGATTTTGAATGATAGATTTGATGTCAATGACACTGAAAGAGCAGAAACACATAGCTTTTCCTGTATAGGTGTTTTTACTGTTGTTAATTAAAAAGATAAATAAAAGTAGTAGAGGTGTTGAGAAAAGCGACTGACAGGGCAAGATTTCTGCTTACTGCCTGGAGAGGAGTTCTGAAACCAATATTTGAAGGAACAAGAGGTGTCTTTGTTGAGGTGTATATATAATTTTTTTTTAAATGTATT
Source organism: Phainopepla nitens (assembly GCA_013400175.1). Taxonomy (NCBI): domain Eukaryota; kingdom Metazoa; phylum Chordata; class Aves; order Passeriformes; family Bombycillidae; genus Phainopepla; species Phainopepla nitens. The sequence continues at coordinate 223,798 of VXBQ01006524.1, read as the reverse complement.
TTTTTTAAATGAATGGTACTTCCACAGTACTCACATTGGCCTGTGTTTACTACCAGAGGTAAAAAAAATTCCAGACTGCCAAAGGACACAAGGATGACTGAAAGAAAAATACTAAACTGTAAACTAGTCTCTAGAGGAATAGACGGTAAATGAAGTGGGACAAAACTCAAAAAATTTTTGCTACAGAAAACTCCTTTAGTCCTGCATTTAGTCATGTAATTGGTGCTGTATGTGGATTGAGTGGTTTTCCTGTACATATCTGCTTGCAAAATGGGGAAGAGAATGATCTAATGCATGTCTTCTATTTCCATATGTTCACATCAGTTTAACTACCCCATAACTTGCAGAAACATTTTTTTCAAGCGCTGTTCCCCAGTGGCACAAGACACATGACTTCAAATGTACCAAGGACTATCTTCTTGCATTAGTGTATTAGGTAAACCTGATACTTTATTTAAAGAAAGAAAAGTGTGGAGGAAAGAATCATGAATTCAAGATGTTAAGGTTAATAGGTCACAATCTAACCTAAATAAAACTCTCAATGAGAATTTAGCCTGGGCAAGGACTGGGGGATTTAGCCTTAAGAGAATTAACAAGGTACATCAGGCCTTGTCACTGTTCTGATTGCCAGAAGCCTGTCTGGACAGTGTCCAGAAATACATTCTCAATCACAGCAGATTAAAGCAGCTAATGCAGAAAATTATGTGTGCTGTTTTACATTGTCTGTTCTGTTATCTGGACAGGTACAGTAATAATCATACAGAGAAAATAGGAGGGAAAAATCCTAAATTATTTTAATCAGCTGATGTTTTTCTCATATACTTCTTCTCTGGGAAAGTAATTATTTTCAAATAATTGTTAGCTGAGTTTTAAAAATCCCATTACAGTTCTTTCTTCACCTTGGGAATCCTTTTTGATTTTTCAAATCTGTTGTGGATCCCTCCCACTTAAAAAAAAAAAACCTCATAAAATGTTTACAAGTCTTGTTTATATTCCCATAACATTTTTCATTATGCTGCGACAGCTTCACTGAAAAATTATTTTAATTATCTCAAAATGAATCGCACAAAGAGGGAATATGAAAATATAAATCTTATGTCTGACTGTACTTTAATTGCTTCAGCTAATGAAAGAGGCATGAGATATCTACACAATGCGAAAGCTAAATTGCATGAACAATATAACCAGTGTTTGAAATGTGCTGAATTCATAATACTCACTCTGCTTCAGTGGGAAGATACGGGGACTGTACCTGTTTTGCAGTGCTTGTTTTCTGCTTCAGCATGGCAAACTAATTTCAATGGGAAATGGTGCTGAAAACACCTAATCATTATCTCTTTTATTCTCTAGGTCAGCAGCATGGAGACATTAATGAACAAAACAAAGTAAATTTATGTTGCAGAAGCTGTGGGTCCTCTCCTGCAACCTGTCCACAAGAGTTCAATAATGTGAGTAGTTCTTCTGCAGCTGTAATGTGAGACAATGCTTGTATATGGTATTAAACCATATCCATAAAATGTCCATTGACTATAGTAAGCAACCTAATCCTACAAAAAATTTGACAATGCAAGATGAAATTGGGCACTAGGAGGCAATAGAAGGATTTTAAATATATGCATGCATAATGGATCAAATCTCTAGGTCTAATTAGGTATTGCCTCATCAGATCCCAGCCTTGTGATCTTTGACTGAATTTTATCCAAGACACTGCACATAGGCATTTTATTTTTACAAACTTCTGAACTTTCAGCTGTTAGAAGCTCTTGGTTGAAGGTGATGAATTTAACAAGGAACAAGAGTAAAACAGAAAAGCAGTGTTCGAACTGTTACTTTGTCAGTGACTCTTCCACCAACATAATGCAGGAACGCTGCAAGGTTATTAGCCAACAAATCTCTCCTCTGTAGTCTAAAAATATCTCCCAATTGGGTGCCTCAGTGAAATGCCATGTGTTATAAATGGCAAAGCTGATTTCCAACTTACAGGGATAGTGAGGAAGGACTGCAGGAGCTTTGATATTTAGCAGAAAGGTAACGGACATGTTGCTGCACACGTAGCCAGCCCTAAGTAATTGTTTTCCTCCCCGAGATTAGATGCTTCTTATCTTATGATAATGTCATAAGTCGAAGTCCTGCCATTGCTCACCATTGTCTTTAAAGGGTTGCGAGCATTTTCTTTTTTTTTTTTTTTAATGCTGGGATAATAGTCTTTAATAATCTTTCAATCTCAGAGGGTTTTCCTTTGGTTCACAAATATTGCACTGAGTTGTAAATCTGTGTGATTAGTGGCAGGCATTAAGGGAACACGCTGACTCAGGAAATTAGTAATGATTAGGAGAGGCTTTCTCTTAGGTCAAATCGGCAGTGACAGGACATTTTCCATCTGATGGCTGGTTTAGGTTCATTCAGCTGGGGATTATTTGAATTTGTGTAGCACATCGCCTCTGCCACTAGGAGGTTTTACCTGCTGTGTTTCCTACAGTAACAGTTTTGTCCAGTAGAAGTGGGCCAGATTTCTCAGTAGTGTAAATGAGATTAATACAACACTCTTTTCTGCCAGCAGTTCTTCTGATTGCCTATGTCTCTAATATCATGACACTGAAGCATAGAGCCAAAACTGGCAGACTTTTTCTGGAAAAGCTAATTTATGTGTTCATGGGAGAAAAGATGTGGACATTTATAATAAATGTTCTCTCTCACTTCCAATAAAAACATGCAAGACAATTTCTCACAGTACATAATCAAGCAAGACCCACTATGTAACCAGGATATAACGTGTTCATACCCAGATATGTTATTTATAACTGTTAAATATTTTTCTCCCGATAATGTCTTCTCTAGTTCAGATTTTTTTTGTCTCTACTTCCTACCTTGCAGTCCAGCATTCTGTCACTTTACTGTATTGCTTTAACCAGGGTGATAATCTGGCTGTTTGTCAGTGTGAACCCCCTTGCTACATCATTAGCTTCCTCTCTTCCATGGTAATGGGATCCCTTGGGAGTAACCTCTCACGTGCTATTGAAGCAATGCTTAGGCTGCTAATGGATCTTCCTGTTACTTTGTGGGTTGCATTTAAATTTCAAGTATCATAAATACAAAGTTCATATATAAGTCAAATGAAAAGGCAGCAATTTCAGGAGTTATGTTGCAGACAACAGTTACACACACGTCAGATTAAATAGCTGACTTTACAACCTCATATAAGGAATATGAGTAGATTTTCTTGAATTGAACATCTACCTTGTAAATTTGTTTCAAGTTGTTGATTCACCTAAGGAATGTCCCACCTGTGAGTAGCAACATCTGTATTCTTCTTTCTAAATATTTAAACTGGCTAGATATTATTTTCTGTTCATCAAACATTTCAGGGCTTTATAGTCTTTCTAGGCTGTAGCTTGGAACAAATAGTTTAGAATCTTCTTTTGCGTGCTTCTGCTGCTAATTCTGTTTCACTATAATTGATGTGTTTACTTAGCTCCCTCCAGTGACTTGATGAGCAAATAAGTCCATGGTGTGCTATCATTCTAGATATTGCTAAACAAGCTACCACAAAAGGCAAGATCAGTTCTTTAAGATGATATTATATGTAGCATTCTGCAGCATGATGACTAAATACTATCTGCTAAACCCATTTTAGAATATAATAAACAGAGAATCTAAGATTTACCACATAATTCTACTATTATTTATTATCAACAATTTTTTATCCTTGGCAGAATTAATGTATGAATTTCAACATTAAGTGGGAGTGGAGAAGCTCCATAGTTCTAAAAGAGGATTAGTATTTGTAGGAGAAAAAGGAGGAGGTTCAGAATCTGAGTTCATTTTATGAGCTGTATTGAAGATGCTCCTTCGATCTTTGTAACGATGTGCAGAAAAACACTGGCTATGGAAACAAAAAGTATTATGAACTGTATCCTGAGGAAAATCTGTGTGCTTTTACTAATGTTAGACAGAACAAATTTTGAGCTGAGGTCCATTTGTGAAAATGGTACCATTATGAGAAATATATTGGAAGAAAGAAATGCAGTTGTTTACTAGCTATATTGAATCAGGAATGCTCTTGGAGCTGAAAAGGGAAGTCTGTGCAGACAAATTGCAGCAGTATTCATAATAGGAACAGGAAAAAATGACAGTATAAAGAAAACTGATTAGATTCTCAGAGGGAACTTTTGGTTCCATTGAAGCAAATGGAAATTTTGCAGCTGATTTCAGCTGTGCCACAATTTAAATACATGAGGATGAAGATTTGGGAGACTTTCTTTGGGTTTGTGACTCCCCCAATGAAAGTACATCCTTAATGACTTTAATTGTAGAGGACTGTGCTTTCAGTGTAAAAAAAGCTTTTGTGGATTTTTTTATATTTCTTAACACCTCACTCCAATTCCTTAGGTACGTCAAATAAAACTAAACCAAACCAAACCAAACTCAAACAAAAAGTAGCCATATTGCTCGTGTTGAGACACATTCTCAAGAGTTATAATTTGTTTTTTGATTTACTGTAGAATCTAGGAGGTCTCCCTCAGGACCAAGTTATCACTGCATTAGGCCAAAACCCTCACAACATAGTGCCAGTCCAAAGACTTCAGAGAATATGAGAAGCTAGTGTAATACTTCATGAACTGGAGTCAGTCTAAGGGCAATGACAGAAATTGAAATTCTGGCTAAGGCTATTAGCATCTCATTTTCATGCAAAATAAAGGGAAAAAAAAATCATGAGTCCAAGAAATTTTTAAATTTGTAGTTCTTTTTGCTACACTTGGTTTTCCTCCTCTGCCATACAACTTCCTGTATCTTCAGTGGAAAAAAACAATGAAAGCAGAAAAAAAGAATGAGGAGGAGAGGAATAATGTGAAAACAAATTTATATTATCTTGAAATGATAAAAAGATGCCAGAATTGGTAAAAAGCAGAAATCATGTTTCCACAGGGACAAAACCTGTGGAAAAAAGAGTTTCAAACAACTCTAGTGCACAGAGGTTGATCTACACTTGATGTGTACAGATGTAGAGCTTGTGCAATCGTAGTTCAGAGTACAGTGACACAGGAGGCAGAACAAAGTCTATTACCTGATCACCTAGAAGGATACTTTTCCCACTGTTTTTTGTAATTTACAAGTACCAAAGCCAGTTTTAGAAAGTGGGAAAAAAGCTAATGAACATCTTCTACGGAAAATATGAACTTGTGGTGATTCTATAAAATAAAATCAAACAAGGAATTGTCTGGAATAGATTGTCCTGAAGTCTTGGGACTGGATATTTGTTTTTTAAAAATGCTTAATGGTAACATTTTAGTGATTTTCCGTACTAGGAATTTGATAGTATAAATTATTTCCTTATGAGCCACACAATTTTTCAGTGTGCAATAAAGTAATACTAAATATATCGTATTCTTATTACAACTGTCAGTGAAAGAGTATGACCATTTAATGAACTTTAACCCATTTAGTGGGAATTTTTGTCTGTTCCTGCATGGGGGAATTTGTGTGTGTCTTTGTCTATAAAGCATGACATCTAGTTCTGCTGGAAATACTCTTATTCATCATTATTTCACTGTAATTGCCATGGACCTGCGTAATTTTACCCAAAGTGGAACACTGTCTATAATTTCTATGCTTTTATGCAATCTGTAATAACTTGAGCAGGAAAAGCTGGGTCAGAAAGGATGGCTTTGTGCTGTGCAGTGTTCACGACGAGAGCACTGCTCATTCGTAACTCCGGTCCCAGAGGGAATGTTGTTCTGTGTTTTGTGTCCTCGTTCCCAGAGCTGGGGAGTCACTGCCATGCTCAGAACATCTTGCAGCTTCACGCTTCCTACAGTTCCTACTCCTGCAGCTCAGTCCTTCCTGCAGCTGTACAGGCCAGTGGCAGCCACTATCAGTGTGACCTTGACCTACCTGCTGCCCCTTCGGGGAGTATTGGGGACCTCTTTCTCCTTTGCTTTCTGGCTCCTGCTCTTCTCCTATCCATTTAACTGTCTAGGCAGGACAGAGCTGATGCTGGGCATTGTACCTGTGTGCTGAATGCCAGGCCAGGGCCACAGAGGGCTTGGGAGTCCAGAGTTCAAGAGCATGTCTCTAATCCATGAGACACAAGTCTGGAAATCAGATCAGTGATGAAGTAGCGGTACACCTTGTGCCTCAAGAAGGAAATTGTTGTCTTGTGTACTAGTTCCCACTGAATCCCCAGGACAGGTGGTCTTATTCCTGCTCAGAATGAGGAAGTTCACAGCAAACTTTGTGGGCAGGAGCATCCTGTTATGTATAGCCTGGTCTATGATGGGTCATATGATGCAAGAGCATAATCTTTTCATCAGCAAGTGAAGAAAAATTAAAATGGGCCTCTAATCTTTAGACTAAACTACATCTGTGTAAGAGCAACATCAATGCTTTAGTTCATTTGGCCAGTGAGACAGAAAAATTGTTTATACTAGAGTTGTTACATATAAGAGTTAGGTTTTGTTTTTTTTTAAGGCTGTCAAATCAGAAATGTCACCCCTCTGGAGTATTAAATTTTGATCACTGAGTCAGAATGCTGGAGTCCTTTTGCTAGGTCCTCTGAAATTAGAATGTTGCTCTTTTGCTAGGCTAGGTTTCTCTGAATCTGAGTTTCTGCTTTTATGTTGTAGTTTGCTCATGATTAATAAAATATTGTCTCTCTTTCTGGGCAGAAATGAACAGATGGGGGAATCAAGTCATCTGATTAACTCTGTGTGTACATATACTCATTCAACAAATACAAAAGTAGGCAGGATCATGCTCAGATGTTACCTATTTAAAAATATTACACAATCACATACTCTATGCTGCCAAGTGGGTGGATTTTCTAAGGAAAGTTTATTATTGTATGCATTATTTATCTGCTTTTTCATTCAAAACAGGTTTAATTTAAAAAACGCAATTTTTCTAAATATTTATTCAGGATGCTGTTATTAAATGTAAATGTGGCATTTTGCATAATGTCAGTGTTAACATTTTGGATTAGGATTTTAAAGAGAAGTAAACAAATCATGAGTATTGCTTAGGAGGCATTTATGCGCTTTTCATTTCAATAACACCAAGTCAGCTGGCAAAATTGTGTGGAAAATAAGTTTCTATGATGTGTAAGAAATGGCACTGGAGCACATTCAGAGTGTCTTTGGCATGTTTAAGGTTGCAAACTCCAGCAAACACCTCAAACAAAGTAGCCTGAACACAACAAAAGATTAAAACCAAAATAATCCTCGGCTGATAAAGCAGACTGTATAGTTATCTAGTTCACCCTATGCCATTGTTAGAGGGGAAATGTCTCACAGAGCAGAGTCCAGCACCTGGAGCACAGTTGTCATCAGCCCTGGGGAGAGTGAATGACCCAAGGGAGGTGTGAGAAAACAGAGGCATTGGGAGGGATGCATTCTCAGCCGTGGCTGCCAGACCAGAAACGACAGAGTGGATAATCCTGGGTAGGTGTCATGCAAGTCAAGGCACTTTAGGTTGATGGCTCTGCTGAGAAAGCAGGCCCAGACAGGGTTCTTTGACACAGGACTGTATGCACAGAAAAGTACAAGGCAAGGAGATACCTGAAAGGAGACACAGGGGCTCGGTGCTACGAGAATACTGCAGCCCACTTGGAGCTCACAGGAGTTTGGCTGGATGCTCCTATCAATTTGGCAATAGGAATCTCAACATCCAGGTTTGTCCCTAAGGTGCCCCAATGCTGGCACTGGCAGTTCTAAAGCTTGGCCTTGTGGGAGCCTCAAGGACACAATACACACAGCCCTGTTGAGTATCCAGGAGTAGAAAAGGCACGTGTCCAATGGAAGATAATTCCTGAGCATCACTAGGTAAACTATGTTTGGAGGAGCATGACCAAAAGAAGGAAAGCTATGTTCAGAGGGTGGTTCTGAAAACGGGATTTACACAGCCTAAACTGCCCATGATATTGTTTCTAACCTTGAACAAGAACCACCCACAATTTATTTAACACTGAGCACAGCTGGAATCATAAAAAAAAAATTTGCTTATCTATTTCTAACTTCTTTGCATCAACCCTGCAGAAAGGTGATTTCCCTATTGAATGACAATCAGGCTACATTGCTATTAATAGAACTGAAGAAGAGCACATCTGCTCTACCCTCCCCTCTTGCTGTCAAGGCTAAGCACCTAGGAGACAGCAAATGTTTCTGTTTACTGATGGAAAAGTACCTGGACAGACCTCACTTGCCCTGGGAAGACTAAAAAGTGGGTCACTGGCACTTTATAAATAAAAAAGAAAGCCTAGATAGGAGGAAAACAAAGCCAACTATGAACCAATACAGGGAAAATAAAGGAAAATTTTCTGTTTTTTCTAGTAATCCTTATGTATTCTAGACAAGATGAACTTTCTAGACAGCTTCCCTCTGTTCATCAGAAGGTCTGTGGTAGACGAAATATGGAAATTTCCCCATCTCAAGCCTTTTAAGAGGACAAGAGATTCTGGAGTTAAGAAATTGCCTCTTCTGTCTAGCCTGTTTCTCTCCAGGTACTCTGTACTACACAATCCTGAATCGTTGCTAAAACATCCCATTTTGTGTATACAAGGAGACAGAAGCCACTTGGAAAAAACATGGTATAACAAAAACTGAATCTCATTTTGTGGTTAATGTCTCTTTCAGTATCTCTTTCCAGAAGCAGCCTTCAGAGCATGCAATTAGTGAGGTAATTATCATTTGGAATAGGGAAACTGAGGCAGCACTTTGCAGTCCTTTCATATAAAATTGTAAGAAAAATCACAGAGACATCATTAAAAATTACCAAACATGATAATTACTGTTAATTCATTGTGTTGCCTGAGAGCTATAGTGATGAACAGAGCTCTGCTTGTGTCTGTGCAAACACTGTGTGATCTTACAATTTGAATGCATTATGCACAATGATTTGGTTCAAGGACAATTTAAAGCTTTCACCAGCTTCTTCAGCAGGCCTGACTAAAGGTTCCCTGACCTCCCTGGGATAGGTAGGATTGCAAAGATGGTCAGAAGTTATGTGTAAAATGACAGAAAGTGTCTCGTGTGCACAGTTTCCAAAGGCTCCCATATAATGTCTCACTTGGATAGAATAGAGTTTGAATTCAATACACTGCCAGTCTTAGAGAGGGCTCAGATTAATGCCCAAAATGCCTCTTCATAAAGAGAGACTTATGTAAACAGTAAAAAAATATTTACCTCGTACAGCAATTGTTGGACTTTCGAAATAAAAGAAAAGAAGTGTAAGAAGCTAAATATTTAAAAATACCTTCAGAAAATAGCATCTCATATGCAATTATTTTGTTAGTATGTAGACTGTTTCATTAGTATGTTGATAAAAGTTAGTAAAACCTCAGATCTCATCTTTGTAAACTGTAATCTAGCTCTGGGCAGTTCTGTGCTGGAAAACTGTTCTAACTCTGAGGCAAAATATGATCCAATGAATTTATGAGTACCTCTGTGGAACAGATCCAATACCACTTCATCTGGTGTCTCCGTACTTGGGATACCACAGTGCCAGCATAGCCCTGGCTTTTGCAATAACTTTGATTATTTCAATAGTCAGAAAACTAAATTTGCTGAAATGGGAATGTTTCCTTTGATGGTGCACTCAAAGTAGTTTGCTCCCAGTCTTGCTGCAGCTGGCTTTGTGAAGCCACAAAGTGTCCAGAGATGTCTCACTTGTTAAACATGCTATGAAACATGGCTTGATAAAGACTGCTTGAGACCATATCTTGGAATACTTGAACACAACTGAAACTGTGCCCAGCCATGGCTGCTATTGTGTCTAGAGCTCAGAACTGAACCTCTTGAGGGAGAACAAGGTGTGAAGGTTTTATTTCCTATCAACTCTGTGATTCGTGCATGGTCAATCTTTTGGGCCAGGTATTATTAACATGAACTGGTTTTGACTGGATTTCTGCTGGATAAAAACCATTAGACAGATGTGCCTGCAGCCAAGTATTATCAAATGCTTGGAAAGATTTAGGGTATGGGAATGACTTCAGTTCTTCTGTGAACTTGTGCTTGTACTTTGAAAAGGCGCCTCAGCATTTTCTGCACATTGCTGAGGAACAGAACCCTTGAAATGGTTGGAATTGTGCCTGTGAGTTCAGTACAGGTCTCCTCCTCTAAATGCTTTATACTCTGGAAAAACTTAGCACTGTTGTAGTCAGCCTAGTGCATCTCAGAACAAGTCCCTGTAAATTACAGAGTATAAAAGCTGTAATTTCCCCTACTCCCCATGGCCAAAGGGTAATTCATACATAACATTATTTTAATGGAAATCTCTTACTCTATTCCTTGGTGAGGAGGGAATAGGTAGAAAGTATCAAAGTGGCTAAATATTTCTCCTAGGATATTCACATGAATGTCTAAGTTGATTTTTCATTTGATTTAACACAAATACTTTACACTCCCGGGGGAAATTATTTTACTTCATATTTTCAGTGTTCCTGTCTTTCAAAGACTAATTTGTTATATACAGCTGTTCCAAGGTGGAGGTGAAAAAGGAATGAAAGGAGAAGAAAAAAATTAAACTTCAGTAAGAGTTTTGAAAAAACCCAAGAACTCGTGGAGTATCACAGGACTTAGCCAAGTCTTCTCTACTGCCCACTAGGCTAAGTTACAGCTGTTCTGCGTCCTCGACTCACCTGGAAAACATTTGTATTTCAATAATTTTCACAGGATTTATAAATCCTTCTCAGAAAAAAAAACCAAACATTTTTGTTGCGTATGTCAAAATACCATTTCATTGCAGCATCCTCAGCTCTGTACAATTTTAAATGAGAGCAGAGTCTAACTTAGTGAGAATGTTACAGGGATCTTTATCAGACTTTTTGGGGAGAGATTTGTTGCCATTAGGGATTACATCACTGTTTTAGGCAAATTGTCCCAGATGTGCTGCTCATTTAGAATATGAATCTTTTTAGAAGAATAGGAGAGGTTATACTTTGGAAATCAGTGAACTGACAGACAATGATTATTTCTAAATGTAGGTTTCATGTAACTTGCAGCTCCTGAAATGGAGTAAAGCAGGGAAATTAAAGGGAAAAATCCCATTTTAATAGGCAGAAAGAAGTTGAACGGTAAATCACTTATTGCTCTCACCGCAGCTTGGGCTGAGCACCTTGCCTTTTCTCAGTGGAGGGGGAAAAATCTGTTCAAAAAGGGTTTCACTTATCCTTTTATATCACTAATTGGAATTTGTCTAATACATACACCTAATCAGGTTTTGTAAGGAGAAAGCTGAACAGATGCTTAAGAAATGAGAATTTTCTCTGTGTGACAGACAGTCCTTAAAATCACTATATGAATAGTATATATGAATAGTTTTGTTGGAGTCGAAATGTTGTGCAATGGTATTAACATTCAGAGGGCTGTACATGCGAGAACCCAATTCATTGAAGCCCTGCTATGGCTTGCAGTATTGTGCTTACAAGCACATTTTCCTCTCTTAACATTTACTATCTGTTAGAAATGACCCAAGAAGCCATAATTTGATGTATGCAAATTCATAAATAAAACACAAGATTCCCACATCTGAACATAAATATTCTTCTCAATTATGTACCAAGAGGAGCTGTTCTTCAAGGAGATCCTTCAATGACTATGCTGTGACTGTCCAGACAGACCCTTGTGTACACCAAAATCATAGTGAACACTGATGACTGCTAGTTCACAAAAACTACTCATCTACTCATTTTTTCCAGATAATTATCTTACTCTAGTTACATATCCTATGAGAGTAACAGCTTCCTCAAACAGTGAGCACAACTAGTCTTTTTAAAGAACACAGGATTTTTCTGATGAAGGACCATGTTAAATAGTCTTTTGTGATAGGAAGAGAAGCCGTACAGAAATGGAAATCTTTGATGTTACTGTGTTTTTAGACTCTCACAGCTATATTCCTAGAAAACATTTGTACTTCCAAGTATTTCAGAGTCAGCAGTGTCATAGGTCAGATAATATATTTCATGGAATGTATTTTAGTTACTTGTTTACAGGAACATGCGCTCAATAGGTCTCGACAGAGTTTTTTAAACATGGATAATTTTTCCGTATTTTTTTCCCAGTGTTTGGACCAGCTTGAGATACTAGTTAAGCTTTTGGTGGATTGGAACAGAAAATAGGTAATTAAAAAGTGTATTCTATAGAAACGTAGGACAGGAGAGAAAAATGTGTAAGATCTACAAAAACTATGGTTTGTGGGTGGAAAGGAAGAGTGGGAGGGAAGGGGGAAAAAAGAAGGGAAAAAAAGGACAGATTTATCATGTGTGCTACTAACATTAAGAGAAGAATAAATAATATGATCTGTCTGTAGAAGTTATGTGATTCCTTGTGGGTTTTTTGGCTATACATAATAATACTTCACTACCTTCCTGAGTAGGTATGAATACACATAAATGCTAGTTCTAACTTTGACATGGCTTTAATAAAAACAAAATTAAATCCAGCATTTATGACAACATTTGGTTTTAAAATCCTGGAGAGGTGAATTCCATGGGCTAAAATCATATTTTGAGAAGCAATGTGACCAAAATGAGTGAGGTGCCTTAGTACCATTGAATATTTGTAACCTTCAGTACCGAGACATCTGGCCCTCATTGTGCACAGGGAAATTAGCATAACTTGTTATTAGTGAAATCAGTGATGCCTGAGACAGTTACAGGGATGTTTAACACATTTCAGAATCTGAGCCTTCAATGTCATTAATCCTTAAGGTTCTTGAAGAGTAATGAAGAAATTAGTGCACTGTGTGGAGCTACACTTCTTCTGTACATTCTACATTTACAGCTATTAATTCCAGCTGAATTCCTGTCAGCAGATGTAAAAGCAGATCTATCAGATAGCAAAAGAAATACCTCTGCAGCTATTTCAATTATGATATAGAACTCAGAGGATAATAGCCTTGATGTATTTCCTGCTTAATGAAGTAACATTCCTGTCAGATGGGTAATTGCTGCAGCAGGGCTCTGTTCAAAGAGATTTCTTCTATCTGCTCTCATTCCACTCTCACTGCTGTGATACCTCACCTTCTTGAAGTTTAGGATCCTACTTTCCTTTTGTGAGCTGCAGTCTTAATGAGGGCAATTGCTCTGTGTTGGCCAGCACTGATTATTGGCAACAGGTCCTCTCTTGCAGGCATGGTCCGTGTGATCCCCACCGAAGACAATGGGGCTGTAGGCAGAGAGTTTGTTGAAAAGCACTCACAGTTAAACAGAGAGACTGATCTTGCATATAGTGAGATTAAAGATGGAATCTCCACTGTATTTGGTGGGAGCAGGGCAGGAAAGGGTCAGTAGCATAAAAAATATCTTAAACCAGGAATCTGAGGTTCTGAGAGCACTGCCCCCGCAGAATTTCTCTGTGTTTGTACTCGTAAGTAAATATCATTATTACCAAGTGTATAACAGGAGCCCTCCTACTAGCAAAGTTCAGTGACCTCTCCACTAGGGAACTGATATGGTTCCTCATTAGTCGAAGCTCAATTGAGAACCAGCATAAAGAAAGATAACAGATTATGGAAAAAAAAAACACAAAATAAACAAAACCCCAAACTTATGCCAATAGTCCTACTTTTGTCAGCCTTCTGCTATCAGCCTCCAAGCTGCATCAGACCTCTGGTCTGAACTGACTCTCCACACTGATGATCATGGGAACTGTGAAGTAAAATGGTGGCCAACATGAGCCATGGGTCTACTCAAAGGAACTGAGAAGCAGAGAAACATGGATTTTGGTCTTTCCCTGTTTTTCCTGGTTGCTTCTATCAGCCTGGGAGCAACTAACATGTCTACTGCCCAGTTGGAGAATTGCTGCTGGCCTATATTGCTGCTTTCATAATGAAAGCAACCGTGCGGGTGTGTGCTTAGCCCTTGCGTTACATTGTAGCAGTGCACACAGATGACTATTAAGAGAGCATTGGGGGTTTTTTGTAATTCAGAGTGATTTCCTATCAGCTTCCATAATGAAGTAAATGTGGGTGCCAGAGACTTGTAAGGACCTGTGGGTTGTAATCTACACTCATGTTAAAATATCATGATTAAACCAGCTGAACAGAGAATGTCTATATTCTTTGAGCACGTACATCTATATCTATATACATAGATACATATTTTTAGGTGATAAAGCACAGGGAACAGATTGCAAACATTCTGCATTGCTGTCAGGCTTGGAAATCACATTAAGCTTTAGATGATATGGCTTGCTCACTTTCCTCTTACACTCTTTCCCAGTATGTTCAGGGCAGCCCCATCAAATCACTTGACACAAACACTAGCAGAATTTATTGAGCTGAATCAGCTCCATAATAAAGGTATTTCTAGCTAATATTTCCAATTGGATGTTAGAAATATAGAGGTCATTGGCATTTACATAAGCAAATCACATCATTTCAACAGACAGGCGAGGGTTAACCTTCTTTGTGCAGTTAGATTGAATCTAGTGCCGATTTCGCTCAGAACAGAGGAGAAAATTGACGTGCATGCCAAAAAAATGAATTCCTTTCTTTTCCCTTTTTTTTTTAAATTCAAAGTGGTTCATATTTGTAGAATACAATGTTATAGCCAATTCCAATGACCTTTAATGGCATGAGGAGCCTTGTTTGATTACACATCTAAAGAGACAATGCCAATTTCCCTTTGATTCAATTGTTCGCTGTAGTAATACTTGTGTTTGTGAATCACGAGCTGGATCTCTGCAATTTGCCATGGTTTTAGTAATTTCACTGATGATGAGGACGATGTGTTCTACTATTTGAAGAAAGAAAACCACTATGTGCTTTAATGCTGTGTGCATTTTCGATGACGTAGGGACCTGAGCTCATTTTTCATCCAGGATCATCTGCCACAACACATATCTCCACAACAGCGCCAGTTCTCTGGAATCAGGAAGCTCGTTCTAGTGGAACCTTTGGTTCCCACAGAAATAGGCGTCATGGCAATGTGTAAGAGTGATTTTACTCCTTTTCTGGGCCTTTTCCTATTAGCCCCACAAGAAAAAAAAGAAGTCTGGTTACTGTAGAATATAAACAAAAGTAAAGAACCTGTGTTTAAATGATCCTTAAAGAAACTGTGATTGGTAAACATGAATTTTCAGGATCAAAATACATACTATAGAATGTCATTAATAGACACTGGATTAAAAAAATGAGAAAGACAAGGCCATAAATGCACAAGTAATTCATTTTTCTCCTCATCTGTCCCTTGTTTAATTCTGTCAATCATTGCATGCTCTATATTTCCATTTCAATGCATTATTTAACGGAAAAAGGGAGTTTGGCGGAAGGCAGGAAGATAATTTGATTTGGACAGACATCAGAATTTCTGTAAACATCTGGTTCTGTTTAAGAGGGCTTGTAAAGCATTTAATACGAGATGCTATTAGAAGGAAGCAAATGAATGCTGACTGTTCTCACTGTGTAAGTGTAATTTTCCCCTCCTGGAAGTTTGCATACAAGTGAGTTGAGTCAAGTTTGTAGCTAAGTTTTGCAAAGATAACCTTGCATTATCTAGTGTGAGTGAGAGAGACTTGCAAGAACAACAGTTAAAGTCATTAAAGACCTCACTGAAAAAGAAGTTCAAAAGATGATAAAGCCCAACTGGATACATTTCAACCAGCTGGATTTCAGTAATTGAATGAACATAGTTGAACAAGTAGTTAGAGATGAAAAGAGTGTAGAGAATAAAAAAGGAGACAATGAAAAATTCTTGTCACAATGGTCTAGCCTTTTTCTCATTTGGACAGGACTCAGTAGATAATTTGGAGGATTGCCTGTGTCTTTGATATTCTCATATTAAGTGATATGCTCATGTGATAGCAATGAAGAGTATGTTTTTAGCACAATTCATTATTAATAGCATGTTTTTTATTGTCTTGAAACACTTCAATCACATTTTTTATCCAGTAAAAAGAAATGCTCTGAAAGATATAAATAGAATTAGAAAATGTCACATCTGCAAGTAACTGCACTTGATTTAGAGATTATATTGAGTAATTGAAAGTTTAAAAGTGTTCAGTCAGAGAGGAAATAACATAGTCCAAGAATGAAAATTATGCTTTTGGACCCTACTGCTCAGACCTTCCTATTTTGCAGGTCAGCTGCTGTTGATGCATGCTGAGCAGACTGTAGTCAAGGTTGTCCTTCCTATAAGGGTTATCCTTGGGTCAGGTTTTCATTTTAGAACAGAAACTCTAAATATATAAAAACAGACTAAAGACAGCTAAATTCCTCTCACTTTCAAAGCAATGACCTCGAAAAGGTACTTGAGGCCTGAATAAGCATTTTGAGACAACTTTAAGTATGTGAAGTGTAGATAACATTCAGTATAAATCTGAACAAAGCTCTGAAAGGGGTTGAGCTTAGAGAGGGGACATTTTAAAATGTATTTCACCCTTAGGACTTCTGTTAGCTTGCTGCTTGCTTTTTCTGAAGAATCTCCCCTCATACTTGCTGCTTTGTGCCTCTGCCTTATATTTCATCTCTCTGGTAAAGTTTGACCCAGATCAAAGGATGGGGTTGCAAAGAGAGCAGTTTTGCTTAACATTTATTTTTAATCCGCCACTGTAAATAAGATTGTCTGTGAAAAGAATACTCAGAAAAAATGATTAGATTTTTTCTTCAAGTTTAGATGTACCTTCATCCTTTCTCTAAACGGACTACCTAGTCTTTTCTTCCTCTTTCACACAGACTTTCTGACACAGTTTCTTCTTTGATCAATTCTCATCCTTCTGAGGTGTTTCATTTAGAATTAATTAATATCTAAAAGTGGCCTAAATGAAGGTCCATCTTTTGGATTAATTTATGCTGGTGAAATTGCACTTCAGGAATAAACAGTTGCTTCCTACTTAGCTAGATGGGAAATGTAGGGCTAGGGTTTTGCTGTTGAAGTACAGTCTTGGTCATATTTACTTAGCACTTCCTCATCTATTTTAATTCAGGTATTCTTTCAGGGTTACTCAAAACCTGAAGTACCAAATTATGACTTCATCACACAATCCAGTAATTTGGCAAGAAAACAGCTACAACAGCTGTTAGAATTCTCAGCTCAAAAGAACTCTCAAAATCAAAGAACAACAGTAAAAGACAAAAGAGAACTTGCCTCTATTCCAAGCCTCAAAATGTAGATATATCACAACTGTCTTCTCTTAACAAGGACATCCTGTGTTTTCAGAATGCTTGCACAATACTGCAACACCATCTTTCACTGGGGAGAAAAAGGATTCTGTATGCCACTGGTACTGAGAGCCCTGAGAGGAATACATTTGTAACACAAGAAACATTTGATAAGATAAATGACCTAGCTTGGTCTATTTAAATTTTACAATCATGAATACTGGGAACAGCATTTTTTCACCTTTAGAGGTAGGGCCAGAGGGAGAACACAGACAGCGCCATTTGCCTAATTCATAACGTGACAAATTCTGGACCCAGTTGGGCTCACAATGATAAATCTTCCAGGGACAGTTTCAGACATGTCTGTTCTCCACCTCACCTTCTGATGGAGGTTACTGAACTTGAAGCAGGAAAAGCAGGATGAGGATCATGTGTTTCAACTCCCAGTGCAAAACAAATTTCATGGTCTGGAAGGCAGAGATTCAGCCACATAGTCCCCTCTGCTGCCTTTGCACAGGGAACGGTCATGGTCAGGAGCTCAGAAATGGTAGTCAGAAGCAGTGCCTTCTTAAATCAGCTCAGGAAGTCGTGTTGAATTGAAGGGCATTGAAACTTTCTCTGGGAGCAGCATACTTTACTTGATTCACCTATAATGCATGCTGTGTGGATGGTAAATACTAATGGAATAAAAAGAAAAGTGGAGTAAGAGGAGGGTTGAACACAAACATCTGCTCATCCCCATCCAGCGCTCCTGACTGACGCCACACTCGCACTGGGTATAATGAGACAGTGTGGTGCAGCATCTGTCTCAAAAATACCACCCACAGACTTCAGCTTTGCCCAAGTAAGGAACTTGAATGACACCAGCTTGATTTATTAAGCCGGTAGTAAGTTGCTAATTTAATTGTGGGACACTCAGTATCCACCACCAAAGAAAATAATGGGAGTTTCTCTCTCCTTTCCTGAAAATGGCCTGAAAACCAAGCAGTTTGCAAAGAGTCACTTTTCCCACCACTAATTTGTGTAAAGGTCATTTTGGAATAAACTGTTTCAAAGTCTTAACACTCAAACTATCTGCTAAGTTCTCCCTTAACATAAAGAGTCTAAATAGATGGAAAATTTTGCTTTCATTACACACAATCAAATGTTTTGTGATACTGCTTTGAATACAGCTAGTGAGAGGATCAGACAGTAAAATAAACCTAAAAGAAATGGCTTCATTTAAGGACGGTTTCATCTCAGCTTTCTAGGGTTTCTCTTGTTTCCACTTCAAAAGAAATACCAAAAAAAGAAAAGCATATTTGCACATCTGTTAAATTGCAAGTGGGTTTTGTTTCTGTGCAAAACTTCTATATTATACACATGGAAGTTCAGTACTTGATTTCTAAATACAATTACATCTTCATTAGAAGTTTTTGTTGGCATGAGTGCCATGGTGAGTTCACAGAGCTCTGGTCCGCTCCTGATACAAGTATAGAAGTTTTCAGGAGACTGCATCATTTGTCCCTGGGAACAGAAGTCATGCCTTTCGGTTTTAAGAACCGTTCTGTTAGCTCACTCTGTTGGTTCTGGAGTAGAGAGCAAATTCTGCTAAACTCTCCTCAGATGTCAACTGATTTTCCCTCCTTTGATTTCAGTGAAGTCATATCAATTTTATACTACTGCAAGTTCAGAATTAAGACATTTTGGTATTGCACCTGTTATTCTGTTTTATTATTATATTTATATTATTGTATTTACAGAATCCTCATGTGGTAGGAATCACAGAGTTACACTGGTATAGGAGATGGCACAGGCAGGCATATAGTCCACAAATTATAGTGTGTTCTGGCCTTTCAGTGAGGGCTGATCTTGAGTGTAAGGCCATGACAACTGTATAAACCAGCTGCAATTCATGGATATGATTGTTATTTAGTTATTGCAGTAATACTTGCAGCCAAAGAACAATTCTGCATCTGACCGCCAATTAGCAAAGGGTACCCAGGTGGAACATGAAGGGAATGCAACCTTTGCAACAAATTCATCATAACACACCCCATAGATTTCCTTGAAAAGAACATTTAGGTGGTAGACAAGGGGACTGCACAGTACATTGTGTGTGAGAAATTTAGTATTTCCCCTAAAATTATGTTCTCCTTTGTCTCCTGCTTACAAAGAGTAGATAATTCCTTGTAAGGAGATGCTGCACTGATACAGGTAGAAACTCTTTTCCATTTGTGGTTGTCTGATTTCATAGCAGCAGGTATATTATCCCTGCAGGAAAATACAGAAAAAACATTGATGTCACTCATTTTCACAACTCTGTTCTGGAAAAAATAACTGCTTAACCTGTAAGAATACAGAAGCCTTTAATCTAAACCACCTTGACAGTCCTACTGCAGTTGCATCTTCATCACCTGTGCCTGGCTCTTGGAGAGAGAAAAGCTCAGCATCTTTCCTCCTGGACTTTTGCATAACGTGTGTTTATGTTCTGGGTTACATGCACTCTGAAAATTAAGAAGATAATTAACACTTTCAAGCAGATGTTAGTGTGTTCCATGGATATATAATTTGCTTGCCATGTATTTACAATTGTAAATACATAATTTTTAAAAAAACTTTAGAAGCATAAAGAACAAGCCAATGACAGGAGCTATAGTGCGAATAAGGGGTTTGGAGTTTTTTTGGTTGGTTGGATTGTTTTATGTAAAAGACTTTCTTTGGATGTTTTTTAATTCATAGTTTCATTCAATATGTTATGTGCAATAAACTTGGGTATCATGCATGGCTGATATTGAGCAGGGAAAAAGGGCCTGACTTTGCCAGCATTCACTGCTGTTTGGATGAGTGTGTGAATAGAAAATAATGAAAAAGCATTTCCTTTCTATTTAAGCCTTATCCTGTAAAACTCTGGATGGTTCTTTCCAGTTTTTCTCTGCAAGTCATGTTTACCTCAATTTTTAACGGGGCAAAGCACAATTTCCTGGAAATAAAATGCACAAGAAACACATGTATTGGAAGACGCCATAAATACGATTATTTTGCAACTAGTTATTTTCCTCAATACACTGTGATTGAGAGATCTGTTATTGAATTTTGGAAACTTTTGCAAACTGTGACCTCTCCAATTCTGAGTAGTGCATTTAAAGGGTGTTAAAAGTCTCCAGGCTACACGCTTCACAGTTGTCCTGAGGGGCAAGGGCTGTGCAAGGGCTTGCACTCCTCATCATGATCAGGAGACCATCCACACAGCTGCCGACCTTGTGACAGCCAACCTGGAAGCCTGACCTCCATGGCTGTCCTGGAGCCAGAAATCTTTGATATCCCTAGCCAATTGGTGTGGCCTAGGGAGGATTTGTAGGAAGTCTGTATTGGATTCACTGGACATTTGCAAATCATGGATGTTTAGAGAGAAATAGTATGCATTTGCCCAGTTGATTCCACTTCATGAGTCTATTTTGCTAATTTTCAGATTATTTTTCTGAAATTCCTAATATACGTCACAAGTTTGATAGGAGGACTGAGAAATGCCAGCAGCTGCCTTTCCTGTTTCCACCCACAGGTGCCCCATGCTGTGCCAGCTGCATGCAGATTGCTGTCTGTTGTGATTAGGCTGTGATTGTGCAGAATTTCTATTTACACTGGTTCTGCCCCTCCCCATGGTTTAACTTCATAATATTAATGCTCTAAAATAATTAAGGGGATATTTTCAGGCATATTTTCCAGTTCTCTTGTTCCCAGGGGGTGTCCTTATTTGAAGGTGTTTGGTGTAAATCTTTGAGGGTTGTAGCGCAAAATAAGGATATATTTCACAGCATTGTATACATGGCAGTCAGAGAAAGAGAGTTCTGAAAAGCCAGATCATTTTCTGAGTAACTTGAATTCATGTCTTCTTACAGTCTGACTGGCAAACATAGTCTTGGGCCTTTAAAAATGTCAAAGCATTGTCAGTCAGGCTTTAATGACAGAGAAGGAAAGTAGAGTTGTTTATTTTTAGTTCAAATCCTGCAAGTTTCTGTAGAAGCCACAAGAGGACCTTTGATTTTTTTTTCTTAATTATTCTCAGTTTGAAACTTCTTGCACTTTATTATAGTGTTGGTTTTTTTGAAATAATAGTTAATCATTCATCAGAACTCCATGCAGCAACCAGTTTTGTGTAGCTTCTACAAACAGGGGGTTTTTTTACATTTTAGTCAGTTTCTAATCTAATTTCCACATCTTGTTTTTCTGTGGCACTGATCTGCTCCAGTGAAAATGTTTAAGGAAATTTCATAATCATTAACTCTCTGTCTGCATTTCCATGATGACTCTTCTAGAAACTGAAAGAGGACCACAAAACTTGTTCAGTGCTGGAGAGTCCTCATTTTCTTTTGGCTACAGAAAATTGTGTAGAAACATAAATCCTAGCACTAGTATGTGCACCCTGGAAAGAAAGCAACAGTGTTAGCACATCTCCAACTTATCTCTGATTTCATTGTCACCCGCTTTTGTATCTGCTACCAAAATGGAGTGAGACACACTTTAGGATTACCTCAGACTGATGTGACATGCCATTCATATCCCATTGTCATGTCAGGGGTGGTATCTCATAGGATAATAAAATATCCGGCAATGTTGCTTGGCAGCTGTAAGAGTTCCTGCATTTAAGAGCTGCCATCCAAGTCGGTTTCACAAAAAGCAAAGTATTGCCTATTGAGCCTCCTCAAGTAGGGTTATTCACAAGAGCCAGAAAAGCCATGGAAATTTTATTTTCACCACTCTTTATTTGTTTTTATCTCTCACCTGCCTCCTTCATGCTTTCCATTGATTACAACATGCTCTTGTTTCGGATTCAGGCATAATGGAAGCTCCCTGCATAAAAAGGTTGCACTGCAAAACTCACAGGAAATTCCTCTATTACCTGTCCATAAAACTGATGAGGATCAAGACTTCTGATTTATTGCAGGAATAAATAATTTCCCCCTCTAAATTCTCATCATGAAGAAAATCCTGCATGTTTATTATGATGCTTATGTTAAGATATTTTTTGTTTTTTCTAAGGCTTTCTCTGAAGTTGTGTATGAAGATATGTATGGCATTTATGCTTTAGTAAGGCAGAAATTTTTGGTAGTTCTTACGACTGACAAGAGAGTATTAGATCTTGAACAGTAATTAAAATAAATACATTAATATTTAATTTAACATATGAAAGGGCACCTGGTTCCTGTTCCTGAAGTAATAGGAGCAATTACCTTGGATTACATTTAGGCTTTTGTTTAAAAGGTTTGTAAACTAAGCAATGGAGATGTTTTATGATTAGCTATCCTTACACAACATTTATGAAGTCAGACTTGTTTTCCAAGACAGTTTCAGTGTTAATCTTTAACAACTCTGTAATTCGATAAAATAATAATAGGAAACACAATCTTAACCAATAGAATAAAAGCACTGAGGATATTTTGAAGTACCTAATATTTGTAAATGAATATTATGAATTATCTGGTTTGAAATTATTTTCAGCTGAGATTTCTGTATATCACCTTATCTTCTATCCAAAGATCTAGAAAAAAAAAAAAAATTAAGTTCCAGAGTTGGAAAGAGTTTGGTTTTGCTTGAAGGCCTATGAAATAAATGGACCTTACAGGCATTAAGCAGGTATATCTCATTGATTTTACTGTGAGTTATATTTTCTATTATACTTTCCATTTGATCCTTCACAAGGGTGAACAAATTTTTAAAAAAGACATTTGACACTGGACTCTTTATCCAAAAGTTTGTAGTTAAAGGCTGGCTTTTGAAAGATTGTATATCCTTCCATGAATTGGAAATTATGTAAAATTTATAAATTAGAGTGAACCTCATGGTTCCAGTTTCTGAAGCTGTTGTCAACGTATAAAACCAGAAATTGTAATCATATTGAAAGTCAGTTTTAACAAATGAAGCCTGCAGACTTTCAAGTAGCATTTTTCCAGTTGACTAGTCTGTCCATTCAAGAGTAAACAGAAACAAAGGTGTTATTTAAAAGGGAGTAATTTAGACAAATAATCAACAGTGTTGGATAGATTTTTTCCACTTCATAAACTTCAAATTGGTGTATTTTAACAGAAGATTTCTCTGTTATGCTTCTTACAATGAGTTTAAAATTAATCTACCTAATAAAACAAAGAATGTCGCCTGAAAAAATCATTGCCTTTGTTCCATGCTGATATAATAGCTATTATTCAAATAACTAGTCTAAGTAGAGTCTGCCTGTTAGCACATGGCAGCTTCTGCATAGAAGTGACTGCAGATCTTACAGTTTGTATTTTGTACTAGGGATGAGTGGAGTTTTTTATACATTTCCTGCTAATCTGAGTGAAGTGCAAGGCTGGATTTGCAGAATTTAGTAGCAACCAAAGCACTGGGTACTGATTAGAAGGACAGCACATCTCAAAAACAGGAGCTGTCATTCTTTACCTTCCATCCAGAAGTTATCTCCTTTATTTGATCTACACAAAATGTTTTCTACTTTTCCTGAGTGGACCTTGTATTTATCAATTTTAGATACCTTAGAGAGGCTTCCTTAACAGTAATGCAAGAAAACCCATCAGGGATAACTAACATTTAACGAGGTTTGTTCTCAGGAGAAATATGGTACAGCTTCTATACAAAAGTGGCAGATGGTGGTAGAAGTGTAGGTCATTCCTGAGCTCCAAGTGATCATTTTTTAGAGCTAGAAAACTTTTGTGTGTGATGTTAATATTCAGTAACGGACAGGTTTTGTTATTTGTATTATCAAGGGCTTTTAAAGTGTTTTTTTAAGCTGTCTTTTTTTGTTTGGTTGGTTTTGGTTGTTTTGGTGTTTTTTTTGCATCCACATTTGCAGTGATTGAAACATCATTTGTAGCCAGATATTCCTGGAAATGTCCCCAAGAATTTTGTGTATGGACACTTCTCAGCTGAAAACAAGCTAGAGCAGTCTCTGTGGCCAAGGCATGGAACCAATCTGTTTGTTTCAAAGAACTTAAGTTTGTTCTTTCCACAACTTTTGATACAGGTCAGTGATTCCATTAATGTCACCTGATAAGCAAACCATGGCCTTTATAAATTAATGATCACATGCCCTTGGAAACCTAGCCCTTGTTTTAATTTAAAACAGAAGTTCTTTAATTCTGAGAGGTTTTTTTCCCCCCTATTTGGATGCAGTCAACTGTGTATTATCTTTCTGCCATGGCAGTTCCTAAGTGTGTCCTGAAAAAAACTGAAGTCCTGCGTTAATTCCTACATATGATATACTTCTTTATTTTACTGTCATTTGTTAGATGGAAATATATGGTATATTATTCCAAAAACAGATAAAAACCAACACATAAGAAACCAGAGCATTAGAATCTCTTACTTTTAGAATAGTAATTCTGGTATTAAACAGTGAAACTGCCACTTCTTCCCTATTGTTCCCTGTGTTTATCCTGGGTATTGATTGGATTGACAGACACAGCTTCCTAAGAGAATGTAAATATGGAGTTTTTACTATTTCTGCATTATAGAAAAAAAAAAACAGTATCAATAATAATAATTGAAAGTGGCTTGATCCTTTCAGAAGAACTAGCAGCTTTTCTAACAACTCTCAAAGCATCAGTCTACCAGTGTGCTTGAGGCACACACACAGGCACGCAGCCCCTGTGACTTTTGCCTGTACTTAAAAACAAGTCAGCTTCACTAGGCTTATCTATTCTTAAAGAAGGAACACTATAAAGCTGCTTTAAAGGCAAAACCTGAGCTATAATGTGCGAATTTGTTCAGCAAATCTACAACCTCAAATCATTAGTGATTATGGGGAATTAATTTTCATGAGATCTGTCTCCTGCATAAGGAGAAAGTTAAGACATCCAATATATTGGGGTGGGAAAGGGAAGTCAATGTTTCCAACTGGAAAACCGAGGCACGGGGTTGTTCCATTCCTATCACGTAGGAATTCAGTCAGACTGTTTCACACGTACGTGTAGTGTACAATGCACTATCCCAAACCTGAAATTTGGGCTGATTTGGATACAGCTTATGAATGGAGTGGTCAAATTCTGCTTTTTGATACAAACCATAAGACTGTTGAATTTAGAAAGAGCAAAGGTATAGTGGATGAGTGCAACATAACATTGAGGCATACTGAGAGCCCTGAGCTTACTCTGAAGTGAGCTTACTCTAGGAGACTCGCTGTCTCCCTGTGGGATTCCTAGTCCATTTTACACATCAACAAAAAGAATTGTCAAAATAAGAACCAACACTTTAGCAGAGAAATTGCCAGGGACACTAAAATATTCAGGTTAGTTCCCAATCTCTTCAGGAGGTAGATGTGCTATTTTAAATCTTCCCTAAAGTGGGAGCTTTTGAGTTTGAAACTATTTTTCTTTCAGTTAGTGAGGGGGCTAGGAATATTTTTCTTGATTCTGACTTGGTACAAAATTTTGAGGATATTGAAAAGTATCTTAAAGCCCAACCCCTCTCTCTCTCCCTCTCAGCTGGGGCTTTTTTCCCAGGGCCTATTTTTTGGTATTCCTCACCTAGACCTTAGGGCTGGTAAGAGATGTGGTAGTGTGACGTTTTACTGGCTGTATGTTCTTCTGCTCAGCATGAATTTCCCAAAAAGGAACCGCATTGTGCAGTTAGCATGAATCTGGTAGCTTTTTCTGGCTGCGACGTTTAATATCCTGAACAATTCTAAATGTGTCTTCAATCTCATTTATTTTGCTGATTGTTTGTAAAAAATAAGCATCGCAGGAGCTGAAGTTCTCAGCTTGAAGTAATAAGTAATGTTCTATTATATGTTTACAGGCTCATAAAAAAAATAATTAACCCCCTGACTGTTCTGAGAATGGAACAAACCTGAAAATGAAATGGTGGAATTGAGCCTTGTGCTTTTCAGGGCAATCCTATTTACTGAGAAGACTTTCAAATGCTTCATTATATCTATATTTATTTATGCTTGATATTGTTTTATTAAAAACTTGAAGGATATTCAAGTCAGACTCACGACAGAAAACTGCTCCATAGTCAAAGAAAACAGCTGTGCTATGGAAGGCCAGCCTCGTAGCCTGGGTTGAACAGGCAGGGTAAAAAGATGCACAACCAAGTGTGTACAAGCGTCTCACAATTCCTGAACCTAGCTACAGATTTAAAAATGGTCAAGTCTCACACCAAAGCATTGAGGTGCAAAATATTCCTTCTTACCAAGCAGCTGGATCCCTGCTACAGCCAAGCTACTCATCACACCTAATCCTATGATGTCCAGAGTCTTCCTAGATCTCACTGAAACTGGGCTTTGCATACCTTGTGCACTGGGGTCTATACATAGATGCTTTCAGACTGTACAGGCATGTTCAAAATAGAGCAATTTCCTGTGTAAGGCATTGATGAGAGAATAGATCCCTTTATGAGTCTCTGTTTGACTACAGAAATGAGCAATTGTTCACATTATATTTAATAAATCCCTTAGCACTCTGTTAAGAGGACCTATGTTTAGCTGAAGTCTTAGCATGAATATACTTCCAGAGGTTTAATGACCTTTCACTTTTTGAGGTGTTCTTTATTTAAACTAATGAAAATGAGCTCCACTTAAAAGGCTTTTAAATGCTGATTAAAAATTAAATCAGCTGTTCATTATCCCCAGGTGGCCTTGTTCTAAGAGCAGTAATTCAGAGAGAGTCAAACAAGTAGCCTTTTTTTGTGTAGCTAGATCTTAAGTTAAGAGAACTTTATTAGAGCTGTTTATGAATCATCACCAACCTTTCAACTTAAAATGAAAATGGATTTGTAAACACAGAACTTCTCCCCCTCCATTTCTGTCCCACTTGTTAGAAATAAGGAAGAAAATCAAGCACATTTCTAAAGATTCCATGTGTCATGTCTAGCAGAAACGTAAAAAGCTGCAGTATTTTCAAACAACCCAAGTATTGACGTAGTCAGTGCCATCACATTAATAACTATATAAACTAAAATATTAGCTATAGGATGTCTTACTTTAGCTATTTGCTAAATTTTCTCCAGGGCTGGGAAATTTTCAGAAACATTTACAACACAAATGAATGATGATAAAACCTCAGTGAATTAGCTTTCTTTGGTTGGGTGTTCTTTTTGTTGTTGTTTGGTTTTTTTGTTTTGTTGGGTTTGGGGTTTTTTCCCATTATGGCTGCTGAGAGCATTGGTGTGGGATTTAAGTAGTTAAACATTATTTAAAATGCTGGGAGAACAAAGTTTTCAAGTTTATAAAGGATAACTTATCTGAGAAGCATGAGCACTCACTGCTTGAACACTAAGATAGTTTTACGGAAATTTTCCTGTGCTTTTCAGTTATAAAATTTCCCTTTAGATAAAGAACTTCCTGATCTTGGAGTGCAAGCTTAACTAGTAAGAGATACACTTTGACAGAGCAAAATATTTGTGATCACTTTGAGAAAAGATAAAGCAGCACATTTTTGAGAACATTTAGATATAATAAGAAAGAAAATACTGTTATTCCATGCAAACCCCTGTGTTCCACCACAAATAACACTACCCTTGTTGTTTTTTATAGTCCATAGGACTCTTTGCTCATTATTACTGACACCAAAATGAATGCCCAAAAGTTGCTGGGTGAAATATGTTGTAGATTATTAGGGGAGCTATTGTTACCTTAGTCCTGCTGCAGCAGGAAAGATGGAAAATACAAGCCCTTGTTGGCTGAAGTGTTTGAAATTACCTTTCTTGAACAGATTATGGCCTTGAGTCCTGTGCCTGTCTACAGTTATCTGTTAGATCCTGTTACAGTGGCTGCTCTAGGGGTGCCCCGGGAGCACATCCTTATATTCACACATTGCTTGGAAAGCCTGGCAGAGCTGAACAAAGCCGTATATCCCAAAGAGCTGCAAGGAAAGCTGGCTCAGTGCTAGTAGCCAGCTGGTCCTTCTCTGACCCCCGCTCAAGAGTGCTTTGCCTGGCAAAAGCTGTAGGGGGACCAGGACGCTGTTGTTGCCAAGCTTAAGAACAGAGGCAGAAGAGACTGCTCAGGGATGTTATGAAGACAGGGCTGCAGGGACACGAAGGTGTCCTACCAGCTTGGAGGGGGTTATGCAGTCACATTCACGCACCTTTTACCCCGTGACTTTCTAATGCCTTCTGGAATTGGGCACATGACACCAGGGAATGCAGCCTGTGTGTTTGAGGTAACGAGCAAACATCCCTAAATAGGATGCCTGGCTGGAGAAGTATTCAGACTTTGGTCAGTGAAACGCTGATGTCCCCTCCCACCCCCCAGGTTAAAAGAAGTTCTTTTTTTTTTCTGCCCCTATTGGAGAAAGAATAATAATTTAATTGTAGACTGAGATTCCACTTTAGATGTCAAATTCTAGGAGTCTTTTCTACTCCAATGGTAATGCAGAGCAGATTGTAATGCAGTGGTAAGTGCATGCCTAAAACAATGAGAACACTGATGTTTTGACGGATGTCCTTGGCTGATAGCTGTTTTTAATTATCCAAAGTAATCAAAAAAAGTTTTTTTCCAAGGCAATGAGATTTTTCCTAAAATCTCCTACTGTTCTACTGCTGAGGAATCTTCACTATGACTATGGAGAAAATGCATTTGTAGAAAATACAGTGCTCTGAATGGAAAAAGCAAAAAGTATACATGGGGGAAAAGGTATTAAAAACTATGTGGGCAGCATAACCCTAGCTGTCTGCTATATTGGTATATTAGTATTGTATGCAGTGTTGCACACAGCAGAGCTGGGATTCCATTCCTCTACCTGTCATGTACTATTGTTTTTTAGCACAAGAGTAGGAGCCTATATGAAAAGCCATGCCTTTTGGGAAAAATACAGAGAAATGGCAGATATGCAAACACCAATGAATCAAAAGCATAGCAGAGATGTTTCACCTTGAAATTCACTCCCTCCTTCCTGACTGTTTCTGGTTTCAGAAAACCCTGTAGGTGTTTAGTCTTTTTTTTTTCTTTTAATATTTATTTTGAGTGGCTATAAGAAATTGTCACTTTCTGCGCAAAGAAATTATCACTTTCTTTTCTGCTTTTTATTCTCTCTACCTCCCCTGCAAACAAAATGATTGCTTTCCAGGGGAAGGAATATCTCTACAGAGAGGTCAGATCTGTGTGAGCAGAGGAAAGAGATTTAACAGGCTCAAAAAGACTGAGAATGAGAATATATTACTCCAAAGACATTTGTTTTGCACAGCACATCTCTAATCAGATATCAAAGGTGTAATGTTCCTTTTCACCAGCAGCTTTGGTGCTTTTTCACAATTGGAGGGCACTGTGGTTCTCATTATTAGCAAAAGTTTATAAATTCTCCAGTATGGATGCAGTTACCTCTCCAAAAATGTTTTTTTCCCCCCAGTCATCAAGACTTTCGTAATTACTTCCTCTGTGTGTTCTTAACTTTCCTGCATGAGAGCATTGCTAAATGAAAACCTTTCCTGGCCCCTGGGCTAGATCCAAAGGTCTTGTGTTTTCAAGTGCTCATTGTTACCGTGTCCTGCTCTAATGTGCCTTGTTTACTTACGGGAATAAATCACTGGCTCATGTGAAGCATGTCAGCCCTCCAGATGATCTATCAGGGCAGTTAAGAGCTGCTCATATTTCAGGTCACTGTACTCTTAACATAAATAGAGCACTCCCAGTCTCATTTAGATGTCAGAAACTAACTAGTAAAAATAGCACAAAACTTTGTTTAGATTTATTCATCCTCCTTTACAGAGTAAATTAACGTAGTTGGAATGTGGGGCTGCCTTAAGGAAAATTTAAGCTGAGCTCGCATGTTTACCTGGACAATTGTTGCAGACTAGGATGTATCAGCCCAGTTTCAGCAGCTCTGCTGGCACATAGCAACATGTTTAGTGGCTGTGACTTTACTGCTTGCAAGTGAACACCCCCTGAATATTTAGCCCAAAATGTGACGCCACACTCTCCATAAACTTAGAATATTTTCTTACTTCCTTCTGTTCTTTTGAGTGTATTCAGTGCTAATTTTGGAGTAGTTCTTAAATGGAAACAGTCTTGTTTAAAAGGACATTCCTAATCTATGGGTTATGTCTTCCTTTAAACAATGTCAGCATTCTGAAACATGAAAAAATAATTACACTTGAAAAGCTGATGTAATAATTAGAACCTTGAATAATTACTTAGTTACAGCATCTAAAAGAAGACCCAAGACTGAGATGTAATCCTAGTCAAGCCTTCTGTTTTTTACTCTTCATGTTATTGAAGTAAGCTTTGCTGAACAAGAGGATTCTGAGGTGTCTGAAGATATTTGCATGTGTGCTACGAAATAAATGAAGCTATCATTCAAATAAAATGTAGCCATCATTCAAATACTCTCAAAGAATATTCTTTTTCCAAGAGGTTTATTACTAATACATAAGGAGTAGTGAATTGGACATTGTTGCTGATACTGGGAAAAGTAATAAAGAATCATTGCCAGTGGTTTTATAATGAAACCTTAGGGAGAATTTATTATTTTGGGGAGACCTTAAGTTCAACTTTATTTAGCAGCAAGGAAAATGCATGTTAGGAGAGGACATCCCTATTCCCCTTTTTAATTCATAGGAGAGTCAGGAATATTTTGAGGAATGCCACAAACACAAGTGCTATTCTAAAGTGATAGAATCTATGTTTACAGCTCTGCTTTTGCTGAAAGGTGTCTAAAACCTTACATATTGGAATTCGGTGTACTTGAGTAGGCTTCAGCAGAAAAATTGTTGCTTCCATTTTGACTTAATCTCAGATGATTACCTTTGAATGTCTGTCTTACATGCTAGAATAAGAAAAATTGCCAGAACAGCCTATTGTGCCAAATCAGTGACATTTTGTTTATTTTGCCATTCCCAGCAAGAAGGATAATGGCCTTATTATGGAAGCTGTTGTTGGTGTTTTAAAAAAAAATTATCCTGCGAGCACAGAGAGGATGTTGTGATGAAACTCCCCAAGTGAAGGTGTGAGTACTTGTGCCTGGAAGAACTGAAAAATGGTATTTGAAATAGGTCAGGCTATTTATATAACTGGAGGCAAACACACCATCAAGTTTTCCTTTGGGAAACTCTACAGAAAACTCTATCTTGTTGCTGTGGAATAAGTTTAGTCTCATGAAGTAATTATGAAGTCAAACTCAGGACACTGAAAGAAAAGAGATTGTGGGAGGAAGCTGCAAGCTTCATTCTGCAGAGCAGAAACAGGGATAAGATAGCATTGACGGGACTGCTGGCAGCCCTTAGGCCACAGAGTCAGACTAGAACTCGTCTGAAATAACTTTGCCAGAACACATGCTATGGTCATCAAGTCTTCAGCACTGCTTTATTCTTGCCTTCTCTCCTGGTTTGAGATACTTCTGTCTGGATGCAAAGAGGCTGAGAGAGATGTCTCCTTAGCTGAACATTTTAAAACCAAGCTGGAGTGCGCCTGCAAGCTCCTTTGGCTTCTCCTATCTTTGTGTGATCATTCAGAATTGAGGAAAGCCTTAGAAAATAATTGTATCTGTCTGTCTATCTATCTATCTATCTATCTATCTATCTATCTATCTACCTATCTATCTATCTATCTATCTATCTGTCTATCTATCTATCTATCCCTGGTACTGCAGGAAGGTTACCCCAGTGCTTGGAAGGGAATGCCCAACTTAGGTCTTCCCTGAGCAGATTCCAGACATGTCAGAAAGACAGCTAATGAACAAGATGCAGTGAATATCCAGCACTCCAACAAATTCACTATTTGATTTCAGCTTATGCTACAAAACCTGTACTTGTTTCTACAAGCTCATGGACTTATGAGTCTCATTCAGAGACTGGCTTGTTCACTGTCTTTGTGTTTGCTACTCTGTCAGTGTCAAAACAAATTTCTAATACTGCTGTAGAAGCATCTATAAACTAGCCTGCAGATGCAGAATGAATCACTAAATAACATTCTTTCATTCATCAATCTAGTCATAGGGTCAGAAGATGTATTGTTGGTATTTCAGGGATTGTCAAGGTGTTATTTTCAAGAGAAAATAATTCCTGTCACACATCAAATATAAGGTTACAATGTGTCTGTACAAATGCAATATGGGGTATTGTTATAAGGGAATAACAAAAAAAATCATATGGACTTGAGTAATCACTTGAAGGCTAATTCATTTTGCTGCTCATTCAGAACAAACCAAGCAAAGATATGGAGAGTGAGCTAGCCTTAAGGATGGCTCAGGGGTGTCTTAAACCTCATAAAAGGAGGTTGATTTACAGTAATGAAGAATTTTTTGAAGTTATTTTCCCTCCCTCTTTATAAACTTGGAGATGTGTTGGCCGCTCAGATATGACCAACAAGTCTTTTCACACTCGGCTTTCTCCGTAACACTTTAAGCCAATATCTCATTTCAGTTTTCTGCTACATAGTTTGCCTTCATAAATTAGGTGCATATCTTTAGGATTAAATCCCTGAGCTCATCTCCTCTTTTGAAAACACTATAGCAGCTGATGCTCTTCTCTATTTTAGCCAGCTTGCACATTCAGGCCAAGAAAGCCAAAGGCATAAAGGAATATGGATATTTACTTGCCTTACCTTGAAAAGATCACTGGTAATCTGCAATTCAAGACTTGCAACTGAGGTTTCTCCAACAGTCCCAATGCAGGTAGAATTGATTTCATGGCAGAAGAAGACAGGTGTTAATTAATCTTGCGTTATTTCCTAATATTGTTTTTAACAATCACCCTTGAATACTCAAACCTTCTTGAGAGTATTCTTTAGACACGAAAAACCCACAATATGAAAGAAAGAATTTCATGTTCTCAAAATCTCGTGGAAATATATGAGCCCTTCAAATGTGGCATTTAAAAGTAGTTTCTAAGTAGTGCTGAACACACTTTGTGTTGAATGGTTTAGCTGAAATTTATTGCACTAAATTTATGACCTCTTAAACATGATGTAAAAGTCTAGGCCTGCATGATTAGAAAGGCAGAGTGTTAATGCTCACATATTTAAAAATATCTGTACCTAAGTGTGGTAAAATAGCATTAGGGTAATGTCTTGGCAGAAGTCTTTCAAAGTACTTAGTGTTCCCTGTACTCCCTCCCTAATAACAAAATGTAAACCTGTTGTTCAACCAAATGTTTGTCAAGATGTGGTTTCACAGTAATTTCTAACCCATCACAGGAAGTAAATGTAATTTTACTAAATTTCCACTGAAAGTTCTTCATGTTGGTCTTTATTGCCTGGCCTTCTCTTAAGCTAGACAACTACTTGGGAATGTAGTTCCCTCTTTGTTCCCTTGGTGGCACACATTCTAGCCTCAAATATATTCACCCCTCCCCTTCTCCTGCTGCTGTCCACAATGAACAGAAGTCCACACTGGGGAACCCAGCTGTAAAGCGGAGCCAAGAGCCAGCAGAGCTCATTCTTGACTGTGGGGATGATTCTGGATCCCTATGGCTATTGCTTCTCTATGGCTTCCATGCAATCATGCTGATTTCTACCACCTTCCCTACTCACTCAAGCAGTTAACACATTAGATGTTTATAGAATCATAGAATTGTTTAGGTTGGAAAAGACCTTTGAGATCATTTGAGTCCAACCATTAACCCAGCACTACCAAGCCCACAACATGACCCTAAGTGCTACATCTGCACATCTTTTAAATACCTCCAGGGGCAGTGACTCCACCACTTCCCTGGGCAGCCTGTGCCACTGCTGAACAGCCCTTTCCATGAAGAAATTTTCCCTACCATTCAATCTAAACCTCACCTGGTGCAGCTTGAGTCTGCTTCTTCTTGTTCTACTGCTTGTTACCTGGGAGAAGATACTGACCATCACCTGGCTGCATCCTCCTTTCAGGAGAGCAGTAAGGACCCCTCAAGCCTCCTTTTCTTCAGGCTAAACACCCCCAGCTCCCTCAGTCTCTCCTCAGCAAATGTGGGCTCCAGATGCTTTCCCAGCTTCACTGTCCTTCTCTGGACACACTCCAGCCCCTCCATGTCCTTGTTGCCATGAGGGGCTGAACTGAACACAGGATTTGAGGTGCCTCACCAATGCTGGTTATAGGGGGGCAATCAGTGCCCTGCTCCTGCCGGCCACATTTTTCTGATGCAAGCCAGGATCCCACTGGCCTTCTTGGCCACCTGGGCATACACTGGCTCATGTCAAGCCACTGTTAAGCAGCACCCCAGCAAACACAGGTCCAGCAGGAGCCTTTCCTAGTTGACTCCCTCACCAGCTGCGCCAGGAAGTTCTCTTCGACGCACTCCAGGAACCTCCTAAACTGTTCCCTCTCTGCTGTGTTGTACTTCCAGCAGACATCTGGTAAGTTGAAGCTCTCCAGGAGAACAAGGGCCATGGATTGTGGGATTTCTCCCAGCTGCTCAGAGAATGTTTCATCTGGCTCTTCATCCTGGTTGGATGATCTGTTACAGTCTCACACCATGATATCTGCCTCGTTGGCCTTCCCCAATTCTTAACCATAAATACTCAAACCATGTCATTACCATCATTAAATTCTCAACAAGTGCAACCCTCCCTAACATACAGGGATACCCCCTGCTTACCCATTCTGCAGAGTTATCCTCTATTCTCTCAAATTAATTATTTAAGTTACTGCTTGATGTGAAAGTGTAGACTATTACTGTATTGGCAGTGTTAATATTTAATGACCTAAGCCATAGGAAGGAAGAAGGAAATCAATATTTGTGCAGTGTTTTCCATCTCTTTAGAGAGCTACAAAATTTTTGGTCTCTTCTCTGTATCCAGGGATGATACTGATGTTAGTTGGAGTGACTATGTTTGTTGGGAACTGAAACTGCATTTTCAGACTCGTAGTTATTTTATTCTAGCTGTTCTTACTGGTAGCGGGAAGCCGGAGGCTGCCTGAGTTCGGCAACATAAATATATTAAAAATGTTAAAAATCCTCCTTCTCTGAAAAGGGAAAATTTTTCTCCAAAGAAAATTCCTGGTCTTGATAAACTCTCAAGTCTTTCAGCATTAAAAATGAGGGATTCATTTCTAGCATACACATCTTTCAGGGAATTCAGTTTATAAATGTACACAAAGAAAAGACTGGAAATCCAATAATATATGGGGTAAACTCTGAGGCAGAAATCAGATGTGTTTACTTTCAGCAACTCAGTAATCATTGGTCTGTCTTGAGACTGGTCTACATAGACGAGATGTTCACTTTTTCAGGCACTCAATCTTCCAATAATGTAGCTGTTGTACAAGAATTCTCTCCTTCTGCTCTTAAGAATCCAAAGTATATAGCAAGATGGATATGGTGGAACTTTGTGTTTCCTTCAGTGCTGGGGAACTTTGGAGTTAACTTAGAATGAAATTTTGTGAATGTACTGCATTCTAGCAAACAGAATTGGAAACGGATGTTACTACTTGACAAAGCAAAACTTCAACAAACTCTTATCTTTGCAACATGGTTTTGGATGTCTTTGGGCTAGGAACCATGTCCAAAGCAAAAAGAAAATTATTTTTCGGGTTGTATTCCTCGTAAATGATGAGCATAAACCCCAGAACAACTGAGAAAGGAGACAATAATCTATCTACTCTGCATTGGGGATTAGCTGTGTGTGTAAGAAAATAATTGATTGTGTGTACCTTTCTGCTACAAATATCCATGAGACTGCAACTGATGACAAGACAGAGCAAATCTGCTTTTCAAAAGGGACTTA
Organism: Phainopepla nitens; assembly: GCA_013400175.1. Lineage (NCBI taxonomy): Eukaryota > Metazoa > Chordata > Aves > Passeriformes > Bombycillidae > Phainopepla > Phainopepla nitens. Next base: position 188,094 of record VXBQ01006524.1, on the reverse strand, counting down.
CATAAAGATGTTCATAATCTGAAAGGACTGTCAATTAGGCAGCAGGCTCAAAGGTTTCCAAATTTATTCGAAGTCCTGCAAACTGAAGTCAGCCATTCTGTTAAGCTGGTTTGGATCTGTGTTTGCTGACAACCACAGCTGGATGACCTACATCTCACTGCCTATTTAGCATCTAGAAATTTAGCCAAACCCCTCTGGGAATAGACATTATCTGGGTTCTGGTTTGCTGCACTCTGGGTTTGGGGAATTCTGAATGAGCAGTGGCTTAACCAGGTCATTTGTGGGAAGTCAGCCAGGACCTGTGGAAGAGCTGTCCAGGTTCTTCTACTTGCCAGATTTACAGACAGCAAGCTAGAGTGTGTATGTTGATTTTTTTTTGGTTCACAATGGATCTTTGGAGTGGCAAAGAGCTAGTTCATCATACACTAATGGTAGATTAATGTCTGTATCAACTACACTCAGAATGGCACTAATGCATCTTCTAAAACTTGAGGTTTAATATTCCTAATAATTAAAAGCAGAAGATGAATACTGCAAACAAAAATTGATTCAGGTCAGTATTAGAGAGAGTTATGCTTCATAGGAGCAACAGAACTTTTCCTCTGATCAGAGCCGGTAAATTATTCTGAGTACTGCTGTGGTAGAGTTAGGCTGCTACAGCAGAGATGTGGAGCTGGATTATTCTTTTCCTTCTCTGTAGAAAAATTAATTTGCCAAAATGTTCGATTTTGGGATCATTAAATCTTGGGAAAACTGGCAATGCTCAGTGAATGGTACTGTCTTTTCCTCTCAAAGCTGGAGTGAGAAGTCAGATATCAAAGCAAAATACTTTAGTGGTCAGAAAAAAAAACTTCACTTCTCTGTGTAGCTTGTCAAGGATCTGTGTCCACCAGCCTATCAGACTTTCTTTGTGGAGAAAGTACCTTTATTTCTCTGTGGAGTGGCTTCTTATGTATTGCTTTGTAGATTTCTGGTAACCTTTAGAACAATTGCTTTGCATCAGTCTCCTCTCAGAGACGCTGTCAGCATTTCCCAGCTACATTGTTGCCTGCTCAGGAATCACTTGCAGTTGCAAATTATTAGATCTGTGACATGGGAGTAACATCTGGCTGATGCTTCAGAGAATTCAGAGAATATTCAGAGAATAGCAGCATATGGGAAACGACTTCTTTACATTACTCTGAGCCTTGATTAAATTCCAAAGGAACTTTTCACAGTTTCTTAAAATACATCTGGTTTCTTAACATTTGGGTGTCTTATTTGCTTCTGAGTATCACGGAATAATTAAAAAATTACCTCCTGGGATTTTCAGTCTGTGATGAGACTGAACTGAAAAATTTGGCTTCATACCTGAGAAATATTTCTACTAAAAGAATTGTCTTTATAGTGGTTAAACTTCCACATAATTTTCCCTAGCCCCCAGAAAATCCACAATCTCCTTCACTCTTTGTGACCTACATGTGAAAATTTTCAGTGACTTTCCTGCTGAACTGATTTGAGATGGGGAAGTAACAATGCTCAAATTTCTAATCCTTAATCTTTCATCAAGAAACAGCTGGAGGAAGGAACTTGAGCACAGTGTGCATTACTGGAATTGAAGTTAGGCTGAAGGGAGCCTCTGAGACATGAAACCCAGTTTTCTTTAGAGTAGTCTTCATTGGTACAGAGTGCCCTTTGTCCTCTTGGCTCTGGGACGATGAGGGAAGACAAGTGTATCACAAATTCTTAGTAAAAAGTTTTCTCTAGACAGTGCATATCAGAATAAGGAATAGAAATATGTGTTTGGTGCTGGAGGCATTGGCCCACTGGCACCAAGCAAGTCATCTGAACATTGAACAGGCAGCAAACACTGAGGTGCAGAAGCACCTGAGCTCTTTTTAACCGTTCACACAGAGACTGGCTCTTTAATGGGGAAGCAGAGCCATAAGGATCAAATATTTTTTCTTTTTTTGGAGCTTGGTTGTTTTTGCCTATCTCTGCCAAACGCCCTGCTTGGTTCCTTTGCTTGCAAGTTCTGCTCAGCACTCCCAGTGCATTCAAGGCAGAGAGGTTAGGCTAAGAGAGGATCCTGAGATTCACAGCTTGGCTAACACAAGATATTATGCAGCGTTAAAGCAACCACTCTGAGAGCTGTGCGCTGATTCTAGGAGTGAATGAGTCCAGCTGGAATTAATGGATCTTCACCTGTGTGGAACTGACTGCAGAATTGCATGTTCATGTGAAGATTTTCTGCTTAGAGACAGCAATTGTGCCAGTTTCTCATGCAGAGAGAAGGGGAGGGGAAGATCTCTAACATATGCTCTACAAGCAGCATATGTTTTATATATTGGATTTAGGACGATAAATGCATTCTTTTGTGTGTGTTGGCAGGATTTTCTTTGAGACATGTGATGTATGGTATCTCAAATATTATGTGACTGGATGTAAAAATACCGTGGACTGACAACTAGGATCGCAAACTTGTTATATGTGCTCTCTCAATTATAGAAATTACATACATGTATGTACAGATACATATATGTATGTATATATGTACGGGAGACCCTTGAAGTGTATTTTCATGCATTTTTACAGGAGGTTTTTTTTGTCCTATACAGCTCATGTCCTATACAAAAAACTATACAACCTTATGCAAAAGAGAGTTGCTCTGTAGTTTTGTCAGCCCTGTTAATGAGGTTAGGATGTGTTACCAACACAGCGTTCCTCCCCACGCCCAGATTTGAAAGAACTGAAAACGATGTAGCTGATAATGTGAACAGTAATATTAGTCCCTGATAATTTTATCATCACTTTGATAGCATGTGGAGCCATTACACCAGTCAGCTGACACAATTTCGAGCGTAGTTTAAAGGGCAGTGAAACATTGATGATTCAGTTTTATTCTGATACGAAGAACTATTACTGTCGTGTAAATGCCGTGTCCAAAGCAGGGCGGCAAGTTCAGCAGCAGCAGCCGTTGCTGCCCTCCTGCTGCCCGCCCTTACAGGTAAGGCTGCAGCTCCGTAGAGGATGGTCACAGTTCCCAGTGCCATCTAGTGGTGTTCTTCCTGAAAAGAACTGGAGGAGAGACATGAAAAGACCGTAATTTCCCTGTATTATTTCCCGCCTGCCCGGTGAATTCTTCCTATGGGAAACGGTTAAGAAACTGTAATAGGTATTGGTCTATGCTCAGGGACAACCTCAAAAAGCTTTCCTTTTTATATCCATGCGTGCTCCTCTTCCCTTGTGTGGGCCCTGGGATTAGGGAAAGGCTGAGGGAATGCGAAACAGGAGGAATCAGAAACACCTCATCTGATTTTCTGCACAGTGCTATGATGTCTCCATACACTGCCTTTCTGTCCTCATCTCGTTCTTTTTTAGGGGTTGGAAGGAAGGCTAGCAGGAAAAAAAAATCTGGGTGTTGCCTATTTTGCTTTACTGGAAAATTTCTGTGCATTCATTTTACCTGATGTAGCAAACAGCAAGAAAAGCTCTATTCTTCTCCCCCTGTTCTTACCCCTCCCTCACACCCATTCTGCCAAGGCCTCTTGTAAAAGCTCCCTTTTATATCTCACAGGCATATGTTTCAATTTTCACTTGCTGGGTGTGATATTTGGTAACATACGGATGAGTCATATTAATAACTTACTGAATCAAAACATAAACTGCCCTCAATCATTGTGAGATGTGCTCTAGCCTTTGTTTTTGTGGTAGCACCTGTCCAATCTTAATTTTATGGTGCTGTTTACTGCACCTGGGCTTTTCTCAAATGTGTTAGACTTAAAAACATCATCAGTTCTAGCTCTAGCAGAAATATCTCTCTACTTTGATTTCCTGATGTGAATTTTCATTTCAGGCCAAAAAAGGGCTATGAAAATCCTTTAACACAAACCATCTGATGAGTCTCTTTTTAGAGCAACAAGCAATGAAAACTGTGGAAATAATTTAAGTAATATTTTTACTTTTAAAATAAAATATTGGCAAAACATAATCAAAATGTTAAGAAAACAAACCTTGAGACTGAGTGTCAACATAGCCACATCTGCTATAAGCAGTATGGAAATATTTCTTTGCTGTACATTGTTATGATTTTCCATGCAATAGAACATCACAAAATCTGCCTTAAGATGAAACTGGAGTCATCTTATTTTGTATGACCAAGTCAGAAGTCCTATGCTACAGTAAAGACTATAATTTTTCCCACATAAAAATTCTCCTGTTAGAATAGTGATCACAGATCTTACTGAGAATTAGGTTTCTAAGGCTCCCCTCATTGTTTCATGGCCAAAATGGCACAGAACTGCTTATCCAGTAGGAGAAATATTCAATACAATTATGAATTCCTGCAGGAGTAGTAAGAGAAAAAGAGTTCGTTTTCCACAGAAACACTTCACTTTTTGCTGGATTTTGAATTCCCTCACTGTCCAGGCAAACATCCTTAGTCCATATCCCCATTGTGGTTACTTTCTTCTTATGGGGCCAGATGGTTCTCACAAGAAGCTGCACTGGAAACCCTGCAGCACTTGTCCTGCCAATGCTGAGGGAAAGGCAGGAGCCAGGTGGTTTGGGCATTAACACTTATGAGTGTATTGCACATGCTTTTCAACTATCAAGCAAATATTAAATCATCATTCTAGGACACACTGAGGTTTGTAAGAGGATATATGAGCTGCTTGAGAACACAGAGGGGGAAAACATCTCTCTTGGGAATAGATTCCTACCCCCTGAAGTCATCCTGGAGTCAGATTCACAGTTGGCAATTCAAAAAGGCCCAGGAGATAAAAAAAGAGAGATTAAAAATGGCATTGTTTAGTGAAGGAAGCTGCTTTCCTGAGAGGAACAGGATGACACTTCTGTTGGGTATGAAATCGGCAATGTGGGTTATTGCTGTGCTGATTTTTTGCAGGGTGAATTTGCCATATTGAGGATGACTTGTACAAAACCATCCTGCTGCTGAGAGGAAGAGCCAGCATCATTCAATGCAGGTAGTTTTACAGTTCTTCCACAGCTTTGCCTAACTAAACATAAGAGAAACTGTTCTAACCAGGATTTATATTTCCTTTGCTCCTATTTCCATTTTTCAATATTTTATTTGAAATTACTTTTTTTTTTCTTTTAGGTATTCTAAAGCTTTATTAATCTATGGGAAATAGTCATTATAGTATCTTGTTGAAACATTTCTGGGAATATATTTTAAGAAAAAAGTATCTTATTAATTTCTACTATACTGAAGTTTCTTTGTATTTTGCACTACCAGAGCCATTTCTTGTTTTTATAATGATATTGCTACAGTTCAGGACATAGAGTCAATGGAGTTTAGTCTAGATTTCCATTTTTAGGGTTTTCTGTAAAGCTTTCGTTTTCATTCACTAAGAGAAGAGGAGCAGTTTCTCACTGGGCAGCAAAGCCATTTCACCTTAGAAAGGGTTAGTCCCAGCCTTAGTCTGTGAACTACAACCTTCCCTGATGAGCAATGCACTGCTTTCCTTTTGTGTAGAAGTGCATTCAGCCCTGAGATTGGATACATTTCTATTCTCTTTCAGCAGAGTAGACATCTAAACTTTATGCTGATTTAACACTACTAGACAGATGACTCCCATCCTTATTCTGCGAGAGTCACTACAGATATTTACATTTCTTTTAAAAAGGTCTGTTTTAATGATAAAAACCACACAATATTCCTTTTCTTCTTCTCTCCTTTGAGCTAGTTATTCCATGATAAAGTACTGAGCACAAAATATGCAAAAATATCAAGCCCAGGCAACTGGTGTGGTAGAATAAAGTCCAGGAAAGTAGTTTCCCTATGTACCCACCCACTCAGGAGGTAGTGAGAAGGCACAGCCAGTTCGCTTGGAAAATGCTTTTCTCCCCAAGACAGCCTCCAACACAAGGTATGTGATTGCCATCGAGGGAATTGAAGGGATGCTTCTACCACCTATCAGAGGATCAATTGAGATGTCATTCTGAAAGGCGAAAGATGAAGCAAGTCTGGAAATGAAAGGATCATCCCCGGGAACCACAGAACCAGTTTCCAAAAGAATTTCTGCTGTGGTCCTGCTGTGAACCAAAGCTCCAGCTGCAAGGTAGTTAGTATAGGGTGAAAACCCAGTACATATCATCACTTATGAATGCTGCCAAGCAGCATTGCCCCATGGAGCAGTGTTAATCCAGCCCACAGAAAGGGCTGCAAAGGAATAACCAAAGTCAATCTAGGAGATGCAGTGCTGTCATAGTGAGAGTTTAATGCTGAGGTCACCCCAGAGTGACTGCAGTGACTACTGATGGGATCTGAACCCCTCAGTGACAAGTAGCTTTCAAGTAATCATTTTGATGGGCTAAGTTCAGCCAGATTTACTCCAGAAATTTCCCTTCAGAAGGCTCCATCGTAAAGGCAAAATGCAGCACCTGAAAGTAAAGTTTCCAAATGCTTTTTAACATTGTTTTTATCTAGCACACACTAGATCATGAAGAAAGAAATTATATGTATTCCCTGGGCTCTTTTGATATAGAATTTTATTCTCTAATAAAGATTGTGGTTATTGGTGCCTGTTGCTGAGGATGCTCATTAGATATTATCAGCTTCAAATATGAGAAACAACCTTTGCTCCTACGTATTTTTGTGGGAAAAATGATAGCACGCAATGATTTCTAGGCATCAGCCTGCTTCTCTGACTATCTGGTCATGCAGCATGCCTTAAAGAGATGTTTTTGCTAAAGGAGAATTGAAGTGTACATATCTAAGAGAGAATATGGCATGGGAAGAAATAAGAATTGAAGCAAAGAGGTAAGACTTTCTGATTTGTGTTATCTCTGAAAGCTGTATGGATAATTAGGGCTTTTTCAGAAATTGCACGTGGAGGCTGGTTTATATACAAAGACAATTTTTTTAAATTAAAATTTTTTTAGTAATATAAGAGATTCACTGTCTAGAAGTTGAGAGGAAGATTCTGTCAACTGTAAATGCAGGTACTGAGTGATGCAATAGTGCCAAACTACCTCTGTGTATAAATCACTTTTGATCTACACTTTCTAAGAGTTTCTATCTTCTGAATTTTATGCTGCTAGTTTGAAAAGAAGGAAAAGATAGTAAAAATTAGAATCTTTAATGTTCTTGTTTAATGTGCTAAGGAAACTAATACATGAATGTTAAACATACTGATTTTGCATTTAGAAGATGACTGGATGCAGTTTCAAATCAACATTTTCAGTTAAAGTTGATTCGTTGTCAGTTTGTTTAATATGTACTATATAAAACAGCAGTAACAATCAACAGGGTGTGGTTTAGGACATGGTAAGTGTATTTCCCAAAGGCCTGCCAAAGTCTGCAATTCAATATCCATCTTAAAGCCTAGAACTGTGCTAAGGCAATGAAGCCTTCAGTATTATTCAGGAGATCTGATACTTAATTTTGTGTGTTTGGTTTTTGGAAGGTCAATTTTTGGGGATAATCAGTAAACTGACTCCTATCTTTTCTAAATGCCAGTTATTTGTTCCATTCACTTTAGGTTATTTGCTTCAGAACCACATTTTCGCAGTTATTGAGCTGTGTAAGGAGTTAAGTTGATGGCAACTTTCCTGAAACAACTTCCCTTCAAATCCTGTGGTAACACTGGTGATTGCCCTAAATGGCATTTGGCTTCTTTGGCCAGTCTGTCTTCTTTTGCAGACAGAATGTGAGATGATGGAAAGACAAATCAGATGGATTTGTGTAACGTACACCAGAAATATTACTACCTGGAGAGCATGGGGCTTCCCCTAACCCTCAGAGTAAAGACATTGCTTTAGTTCCCCTCAGATCTCTACTCCACCTAAGCCTCCTGCTGTAATGTTACCACAGCATTTTTACAGCCCATTCCCTCCTCCAAGGAGAGATGAATGGGAATCCATATCAAGCCCTTTCTTATTTAAATAGATTTCACCAGACAGCACAAATTTACTCATGGATTAGTGTTTCATGGAAACTATTTGGGTTTCAGGAAACTTGGAACAAAAAGGCAGGTTTCTGGACAAAAAGCTGCATATCAGTTGTTTTGCTTATACTACTGGAAATCTTCTGGTGATCTGATATCATTGTTCCAAGGAGTCTTGCAGCCAGGGCTCGTGATATTTCTGCCTTCAATGCTGAATACTCTGAGAGGACTCTGAGGACTTCTAGGTCACCCTTACCACAGCATGGGAAAGGAGCTAAAAGGTTCCTTCTGTCGTGATTTGTTCCTAGTATAGTGCAGCATAAGGAACTTCAAAAGATAGACAAACACATCTTTTTCCCCCCACATCAAAACCACCTTCTCAGAATTAGTGATTTTCCACCTTAAAAAGTTACTTTCAGATTGTTTTGTATCTGCAAGAAACTTTAAACTGCTAAACTTTCACACTTTACTGGAATTAAGACTTGGGAGAATTTTAAGCTCTAGTGGTTTTTTGAGAAATAACACATTTTCAGCACTAAGACATGGTAATGTCTGCTTTTCATGACTGGTTATCTGACCAGAACTTCCCACTCCTTGATGCTTATTTATAAGGACCCACACTAAATAACAACCATCTTTTCAACTTCCATGAAACAAGATGTTTTTTACAGCAGGGAAACTGAGGGCCAAGAGGAATGTCATTTGCAATGTCATGCAAAACTCAGTGGAAAGCTTGGCAAGAAAGATCTTGATCAGATCTGACTCACAACGCCTTCTACTTGCTCTTCCATGCACACTCCAAAAAAGAAAGACTACTCCTTCTCTCTAAGGAATAATGCTAGTAAAAGCTGGGAACAAAATGCTCTATCCTCTACTCTTTTCTTTCTTCCAAAGCTAATGTCTGGAGCCTTTTAGTGGCTCCATATTACCATCATTTAAGCCCTGGGCACATGGAAAATGTCTCAGTGTTCTAAGGTGGTAAGAAATGGAAGGAAGTTGCAACCATAATCTCCCTATTAGAATGAAGGAACTCTGCCTTTGGCCAAGATCTTTTTTCCCTCTTTCCCATTCAGAATTATATTTTTCTGGGAAATTTGCTTTTGAGTGTAACTGGCAGCAGTTTTTTGCCTTTTGGTTCCTTTTCAAGCGTTGAGTCTCTGTGTACATCCAGGCCCTAAGTCCTCACTGTCTAATGAGCCTGTCCTAACCTAATGCCCTGTGCCCTCCTGCATCCAGCTCTGCAGCACTGATATGCAGTCAGGTTAAGAAAGGCGAGAGTATAGTTCTGTAACACAAGCAGAGCACTCAAATACAGGGCTCTTTTGTCTCTTATTGTGTTGGTAAAAATGTTCAAGTGAAGGTATGATAAAAAAGAAGAGTGGCTCTATTAAAAGAGAAAAAATAAATTTGTAAAGTATTCCAATATCTCCCTAAGATTCATCAAACGACCTGAAGGCAGACAATTGAAATAAATGTGAAAGTAGCTGAAATTCAGAGGTACTTATAAGATACGGAGAGAAAAGTACTTCTGTGCATTAAAAGAATAAAATACTCATTTTCTTTGCTGGAAAATGTGCTGCAGTTTGGTGTTCAGATAGTACCTGATCAGGACCAGCTGTTGGGTGATGCAGTGGCTTGAGCAAAGAGCAACACATGTGCTGGGCTCTGTGGAGATTCTGTGTCGGTAAGCACCTCTGAGTCACGTCTCTTCTTTGGCTGATCATGAATGGGGGTGGAATAAGAATTTTCCTTCTGAGTTAAGTTAGGGCAATGACTAAAATGCCTTTCCTTCATCATCCACTACTGGCTACATCAGGCAGCAACGAGCTGGGATTCTCTCCATCCTTCTCTACAATGGGGTGGTGAAACTGTTGGAAGACTGGCTTTCTTTTCCTTTGTGTTGATTTCCATCTTGAGTGTGGCAGAACTCACAGGACTGCTTGCTCTGGGCTTTGCTGTCAAACACACTGAGTTGTGATAGAAGCAACACAACTGCTCTTTCTGATGTGCAGCTGTTGGTGTCCACCAGTGGAGTCCATGTCAGAGGTTTCCCCTCAGTGAGTGCACTAACAAGATCTCCTTCCTTCCTTCAGCTTGCTGTCTGTTTTCATGGAACAGCTCAGGAATTTTTCTGTTCAGTTGTTGTTGCTGTGCTAGGTTAAACTAACATTAGCTAGTGGGTGTCCAAGCTATTAGGGCAAGAAACTGGTGGCAGCAAGGGATGCAAACATTTGCATAGAATGATCACACAAGACTTGTTTTCTTGTGTGTTCTTTTTCCTTTTTCTAAAGCCAAAATATTTCTGAATTTGGCTTGAATTTCTGAAGAGTTGGCCTGAAACTTTAATTTCTTTGTCAAATCAACTATTAAAAGATTTTCTTGAAGTTCCATCCAATAGTCTTGGTTACTAGTTAGTGTAGGCTGGTAAAGAGTTAGGAGAAGAGTGGGTCTTTTTTTTATGCACCACTTAGACACACAGGTCATTTTATAGTGTAATTCAAAGAGTCTTTCACATCTCAGGATGGACAAAATGGTACCAAGGCAGAAGGCACCTTAAAAGAAGACTCAGTGTCTTCCTCCTTCTTCCGGTGCCTCCTGCAGTTTTTTTGTTGGTTTGTTTTGTTTGTTTGTGTGGTTGGTTGGGTTTTTGTTTGTTTGGGTTTTTGTTGTTGTTTTGTTTGTTTGTTTGGGGTTTTGGGGGTTTTTTTGGTGGGGTTTTTTTTGGTGGTTTTTATTTTGTTTTGTTTTGTTTTGTTTTTTTTTGTTTAAGCTGAAGAGGCATACCATAGGGTAGCATGGCAAGGAAATAGGACAAAGAATTTGCTGAATTAAAAATCTGAATCAGGATTATGAATATATAGTGAAAAAATATCCTCTTTTGTTCTTACTTAGAATATGTGAACTTAATGATATTAAAGAGAATAAATATGTATCCAATAAACAGAAAAAACTACCTTTATTCAGTGTCTGGTAAATCTGTTAAATTCATTGTCAAGGAAGGTTACCTAGACTAATATTGCAAGACACTTTAAAGGTGCTGAATAATTCTACAAGCAATAGTACTTCTAACTCCTTAAGCTATGTGAAATCTCATGCTTCAAATTGTACTGTGATAGCAAACCACTTTTCACTGCTCTTTTCTTCCTTTACATCAGTGGCTAGAGTTTGGCTTCAAGGTGCTTTCAGCAGTAAAGCACTAACTAGAGACAGGATTTTCAGGATGAAAATCTTACTGAAAGCAACTTGGTAGTTTCATAATTCCCATATATTTTACACAAAAATGTAGCCATACTGTGAATTGTTATAGCAACAGAGAGATAAGAAGTTGTTTGGTTTTTTTTTTAATTTTTAACACTGTTAGTTGGAGCTTCAGTGTTGTATCAAACTCTGTAAAGGGTTGGTCCAAGTAAGCTTCTCAACTGTAAAATACACACAGTCTTCTTCTGGACTACAATGTCAGTTTCAGGTTGCCCCAACTATTTCAACCCATCAAAATACAATTTTCAGCAGTGTTTGATATGAAGTAAAAAAGGAAGATTTTGTAGTGCTTCTCACACAACCACTTGCAGATAAAATCAGGGCTTCTCACGTCTATCAACTTAAAATTTTAGGTCCATCCGAAGACCTTCTCCTCAGTCAATCTTAAGTCACTTCTTCTCCTGCAGTCTTACATGCACCAGACTTCTAAATTCCTCATTGCTTTCTAAATAATCTTTTAAATGAATATTTGCTATTGAAATATTTTCATGTTCTCATGTCCAACCATATAGTTATGTGGTCGTATTTCCTGCAATAGAAATTCTGAAAAATTGCATTCAAAGATTGTATTCTGTATTAGGAATATGAATTTTCTTTTTTGGAGGGGGAAGTTACTATGGGGGGAACAGCATATAACTGTATTCTGTACAATTAAGTCACTTCACAATTGTCACTTGCATTTGCCTCTTCCTCTTCTTTCCCCGTAAACCAATTTACAGCAGAGACAAAAGTAAAATTAGATGCATCTGAGAAGATGTAGAGATTTTAAAGGTGTCTCAGGATGGGGTGAAGGAGGGTCCTGTCACTGTGTTACCAGTTGTCACAGGCATGGGAATCCCAGGACGGGATTCATGGCAAACAAAGATGAGCAAGACACCTGTTAAGGAGAGGAAAACTTTTGACAGTAGAATAGCTTGATAGCTCACCTGAACGCATTGTAATCATCTCTAATTGTGACTTTCAAAGAAGGGTTCCTCTGCCTACATCTGTAGTTCACTTTTCTTTGCTGTCCAGAGTACTTGTAAGAGAAGTTATTTGGCTGTTGTTTTGTGTGGCCTACTGATTATACCCTTCAAGACTGGTCCATTTCTAAAAGGTTTACTATTGGTGTGCAATATTGTTACATTAGATATGTCCAGAAAAGGGTGCAATCTACTGCAGTCAGCAGACATGTAAAATTAGCTGTGATTTTTAACAAGTAATGTTAGTTTCTGGAGGTTTGTAGGATCTTATTTTTCATTAAAATCCTATAATTTCTACATTTTTTACTGCTTGTGTCTTTAGACTTTTCAAGTAGCAGTTGCAGGCTTTGGATAGACATTTAGAATTGCAGAAATTGGTTTGTTGCAATCAATTACTCTCTGATTTAAAAGTGCAGACAGTTGGGAACAAAACAACATCTGACTTTTTCAGGGTTTGCTTTCAACACAAATAGGAACAGCAACTGAGTTTGTTGTAATTCATAATACTAAGAAGTGTTTGTCCTCTTCTTGTTCATTTTGAGATTGGATTGGTTTGTGGCCATAGTATTAACAGAGAAAAGGGTAACTTTGCAATGGCTTTGGCTCAGTGCACTGGTTTACCTGAGGTAGATGAAGTATTGTGCTGAGGTCTCTAATTTTTTGTAAGGTAGGCCAAGATTTTTTTTTAGATGCAGGATAGAATTTCACTTTGTTACCATTTTATAGGAAATTCAGTCAGCATTGCTTTTTTCAGGACTAATTTAAATCTATGTCCAGGATTTTTATTATATTTGTACAAATTCAATATTAATTAAGTTTGAAAACTTCACAAGGATGTACAGCAATACACAGGACTTTTCTTCGCAATTTATCACTGCTCTGCCCCGATGATCTGGACTGTTCAGTGGTCAGAACACCCATACAACCTGTTAGTCCATTGATCTAATTCATCTGATCCCATCCCTGTCCCATCCTGCTTGCCAAGGAGCAGTTCCATGTCACACAGTGCACATGTGAGCTGACGCTGCAGCAGCCCTCCTGGGAGAAGCTGCCACTTTGGTTCCAAAGTATGGGTGCAGTAAGTAATATTCTTTGCTGCTCCCTTAAAGAGATGACAGTGTTTTAAATAATAAAATGACAATGCAAAGGCTAGAGGAAAGAGCTGTCACAGCCTAATTGAAAGTTCGTTATGCTGCTTACACCATTATCGTAAAACTCTTTATCATGTGTCTGTAAATGTGCAAATTAAAAACCCAGAGGTAATTTTGTATTTTATCTGCATTAAAAAAGATTGTGAAATTATCATCTCTTTCATAGTTAAATAACTTTAACCTGTATAGTGACCTTTGAATATGCAAATAACATAGCTTTGTTGGATGGAATACATTTTGTTAATTGTTACGTGATAAGTGGGGAAAATCTGAAGAAAACAGGAATTCATTTTGAAGTAATCATAGTGGAAGGTTTATGAGATAAGGAAAAAGGAAACATTTTATATTTATGTGCAGGCTCAGAAGAACGATTGTCTACTGGTGTTCAAATCTGTGACTCTGCGGCTGTAATCAAAACCAGCAGGAGAGTTTCTAACTTACATCACCAGCAGCAAACTTGGTGAATACATAATGCATGCCCAGAGACTCGAAGAATTTCAACAGGCTCTTAGATAACAGGGCTTTTTTTTTTTTTTTTTTTTTCAGTTTGTAAGGCATCTTTGAAAAAACTTGATGCTGTGACCACGAAACTGAGTAATAATTAAACATTTTTCTGCAGGTCAGAATGATCATTTTCACAAAAAGACGAGAGAGAATGTAATGAACACAAGGAGAGAATTAGTTGCACTTAGGCATAGTACAAGTTGGTTTTGTACAAATCCGTCTCGTCTCTTGTGCAGACAAGCACGCTGCCATGTATCGTGCTGTCTCCAGGCCTGCTCTCTTCCCTGTGCATGTGTGCCCAGGGACACTTTGAGTGATCATGTCTTGATTTGGTGATCTCTGGAATGAAGTGGGCTTGCATTTCCCTTTATACCTGTGACCTGGACTAGAGATGCCAGTTTACCTCTCCAGAGGTGTCCAGTGGGAGTCATGAGCTGCTATATTGCTGTAGCCTTTCTGGAGTGCACCCGTATCCCACATACCATTACACACACACCCAGAAGCAGCAAAGTTTAAGTAAATTTCACCACTGATCTCAACAGGAACAGTTGCAAACTCTCCATGTTATTTATGGCTGACTTGCAAGAAAAGGTTTGGAAAGAGCTGGTAATAAGGGCTGCAGAACACAAAGCTTTACTCAAGGGATCCTGGCTAGAAGGTATGGTTGGTAGTTAAGGCAGAGGAGGCCTGTGCTCCTAGGTCACTTACTGCTGGACCCTCATTCACTGGCAGAGTGACTATTCATGACTAGCAAGAGCAGACATCTGTGTTACTGTAATAATGATGCTTTTTTAGGCAGCTTGAGTTCTGTTGGATTATATAAAAGAAAGAATGACGGAATCCAATTCCAGCTGTAAATCTGGGTGAATTCCATTAATGTCTTTTTAAAAACATTTACTTATTTTCATAAGTTCCATATTAACAGATGTAAATTACAGTCAAGTTTTTCTTTCATCCCTCACTTACTTTTCTGAGTGTGTCTCTTCTCCATTGAGCTATACCATGACCAATTCAGATTCATTGCTTTGAGGCTGAACTGTTTGTTTTGCAATTCTGCTGTGTAAAATCAGAAGATAACCTCCTTTGCTTTTGTCTCACTGGATCCTGCAAAACTGGCTCTTTCTCACAGTAGATCTTTTTGATTACTGCTTGCTCTGTAAGTTTTGACAGGAAGTTAGAAAGACTTGGAATCAAGATTCCAAGGGGCTGCATCATGCTATGTTTTGACTACTGCATATGAATATTTTTAAAGGCTGAAAACTATGCTGTCAGTCAAAAATACATCATATTAGCAAAATGTGGTTTCTCTGGCTAAAGTGTGAAGGGCTTTATCAAGGGGCATGGACATTTTTAACAAGGAAAATCCAAAAGACAGGGTTAGTCAAAGTATCTCAACAGAGCTGGCAGTAATGTAAATAATTGTTGAGGATATTTTGCTGTAAACATTTTTTTATAACATTCATATTCATATTCTTGACATCATAAAGAGAAATCTCTTAGGTTGTTATGTACCAAGAAGTGCAATAAAGTATATGAAAGTAGAGAAAATTGAATTTCAACATAAAGGTAAGTTATGGACTACTGGTTGAAACAGTCTAATGTTTGCACCTGCCCTGGTAATGTTTCATGAAGAAACTTCAGTGCTGCCATCATGCAAGTCACAGCAGCTGAATTTTCTATCATTTTCTCACAAACTCCTCCCTATGGGTTTTCATTCCAGAGTTCAGTACTCCTGTTGTTTTCGTTTTTTTGTAGGCATCCAAATCACAGCAATATAATGAAGGACTTGAGGCAAATTCAAATGGGGGCCAGACTTAGTTCCTTTCAATCATGGAGTGCAACTCATCCTTGACATCAGCTCAGAGTTGAAATCAACGGGTATTGCTTAGTTTACATATTTCCTACTAAATTAAATCTCTTAGAAATTAAGAAAATATCAAGGCCTTGAGGATTGCCGGCACACAACAGCAAATTATCACCCTTGGTAATTCTCTGGGCCTCCATGTGTTGGGGAGGCCCAAAAGGCCTCCTCCCAGCCTCCTCCTGCTGGCTGGGGACATCTGGGACATCACAGCTCTAACACCCACCCTGGGGCTGTAGGGGAGAATACTGTTTTACACGGGCCAGAAACATGCCAGAAACTATTCTGTCTGCCTAACTCCATAGATGTTCACATTCAACTGCCTGCAAGTGTTTGGGGCATTATTTAATTCATGAATGGGCTTCAGCGTAGCCATTCAGGGCCAAAGAATTTCTGTGAAGAGGCATAATCCAGCTACCCGTCCACTGCTTTATGCACACCTGGGATACAAGCAGAGTTGTCTAGGCAAGAGCAAGCTGCAGGGGTTTCATGTGGTCTCAACTAGGATCCTGCAGTCATCTGCCTCAGGAACCCTTAATAGAAATTTATTTGCTGTGCTGGAAAAAGCTTTGTTAGATAAGTACCTCTGTGTCTTATCTTGTATTTCAGCTTCCTTGGCAAAAAAAGGTGATTGCAAAAGTGATTGTGGTGGTGTTTGGATTACTGGTAATGGAAAAGAAATTCCGTGTACTTTTATTTATTTTTGTGTTGCAAAGTTAGAAGACTGTAAATGTTGGAAACATGAGCAGAATAGTAAAAAACATGTTTGCTACTGGATTCTGGGGAGTATTCATATGCCAAAAGCTCATTTGTGCCCTCATACTGATAAAAGGCTTATCCCAACAGGAAAGTCAAAGTGCAGACATATGAATCTAAAAAATTTGAATTCACTGATGTTTGTACCTGCTGATTTCTAGACATGTTGAGGTAGAAAGTCAGCTGGGCCAGAGCAGGAACCCGTTCTAAGAATGTATGAAGGATTCAGTTGCCTATAGCATTCACTTGCTCTAACTAGCAATAGGAAGATATCTGAGGAAATCTATTTATTGTTGCTGTTCCTAAAATGGAGCTGAGCTGCTGAGGACAGAAATGCAAGTGACAACTTCCCACACATCTTCCTGTTTCCTCTGTTACCAAAGAAAGCCAGACCTCATTTAATCATACCTACTTGAGTACTTTCATCCATTAGAGTTAAAAAAAATTAATAAAAAGAAAGGGATTCCCATCCTATGGGAAGTCAGGGTTATCTCTTCACAGAAGCTCCATTCCATCAGAGGGCTCATTTACCTTTTCACAACAGAAGAGCTAATTGTACCTCTGAAAATGCAATGTTTTAATATTTTCCATTATTAGGTATAAAAGTGTAGTCGTACATTAACAACTCCTGTGACAGAACTGAGAAGCAAACATACTCGTCTTATGCCGAAAGGCTGCATTAAAAATAGGAACAGATTATTACAGAAACTTAATAGAAAAAAATCCTTCTCACCACCATATGGTTGTGATATAACACAAAGTGTTTCCCTGCCAAGATATCACATTACAATGGCAGGCTGCCAGTAGCTTCTCTCTTCCTCATTTAAACAACAAAAATATCCAAAAAGAATTCTTTGGCTAAATGAGGTTGTTGCTTATAAACATATACTATTGGCTGGTACTCAATCTACATCTCAGTTTCTCTAGAGGCAGTCCAATTCACTGTGTTTTATTCAGAAGAGTGCTGGAAAATGGTTTATCCAACTCAGATGCTCTAGGACATTTCTTTCTGTTCCTGGCCTTAGAAAGAAGAGGTCTTACATGGCTGCAGTCATCTATTCTGATTTCTAGCTCCTGCTTGAACTAATTTTGATGTTGATGTAAATTTCAAGCCGTTCTGGTCATCTCTCCTTGTCTCTACATTAATGTCTCTACATAAATGCCTGTGCAGCTTGAAGAGATGTGAAATCATTATTTTCCAGACAGTTTGGTAAGGTTCATTTGTTCAGTAGAGTTCAGACTCAGAAAAGCCTGCTGAACTACACCTTATTCTCTGCCATGACCTGCATTTGTCATGGGATCTGGAGTTGCTTCTTAAGGCTACTTTATGTGGCTAATATATGTGGCATCAAATTATACTTTCTGTGTGTTAAAATGAGGAGGCTGGGAACCTTCTCTCTTTCTTAATACCTACAAGTAGAAAAAGCATAATATTTTAATCACATATGCTAAAATAATCACTAATATCCCCAGCACCACAATGGATGAATAGCTGGGGATATTTCTTCCTTACACAGGAATTTCCCACAGTAGTGCTGATGTGTGTTCAGGAAGCATGAGATCTTTGTCACCACTGGTATCTGTTCCTCTACCTGAAATACTCACCTCTAGGAAATGCAGCTGTTAACTCTAAACTGAAGTATTTAATGAGGACATGGTTGTATGTTCAGCCACATCCTCAGATGGTATAAATTGTTACAGCTTTTTTTTGCCTTTTCACAGACATCTCCAATTTTCTACTTCTGAACTATGCCACCTCTACTAAGTAAAATGCTGTTGGAACTAGTTACTTTGTGACCCGAAAGAAAATCATCAGTACCACAGGACATCTGACTTCATTACTGTTCTCTCTATCTGCACCTTTGTTTCTGTGCAGTTCCCTGGAGATCATGGATATGTATCAAACCAAATAACTGTCCTTCAGGGGGCAAAACAATATTTGCAAAATGTTGAACAATTTGTCTTTTGGCAAAATAATTTCTTACTGTGTGTGCCTGCTGAGCTTTCAGCCTTGTTGAGAATAAGGGTCCTATTTTTCTTACTGTCCTCACTTCCAAACCAGTGAGACACTGAGTGCAGCCCAAAGAGATGCTCATATTGCACTACAAATAATTTTCCTCAGTTTCATCTGTGTTAGTACTAGTCACAGGTAATTTCATTTTGTGTGGACAGACTAATGTGATTAGCCACATTTAGATTTATGTGTGTGCTGACTTGAGCTCCATTACATAGCTGGTTTGTAAGTGCAAATGGTATGGTGGCTGATGTAATCTCATGTTCTAAATGAGATAAGTGTCTTATCGTGACACTTTGCTGCTTTTACTAATAACTACATTGCTTTTTAGTCCAGCTCATTTAGATGAAGATTGTTCACGCATTCTCTCACACAACTAATGCTGGAAACCTTTAGAAAGCAATTAATGAGTCATCTTGGATACTGCATAAATCTTTGACAGTCAGCTTGAACAAATCAGGAATGATACACAGAATAATAGACAGAGGTCCCCATGGCTGTCAGCTAACCTGAGGAGTTGCCATTTTCTTGCTGCAAAGAATTTGAGGAAGGTGTGTAACCATTATGATTGGCCGTGAGTTGTAATAGGTCTGATCCTGTCATGCTCTGGAAACCTCTGAAGTAGTTTCTATTTAGCATTGTTCTGCTGTGCTTCGCACTGGATCTCACAGCCTTCTAACAAGTGAACCAAGAGTTGCAGAGACTCACATGTCTGGCTGCCAGGCTCTCTCCCAGGCTCCCTCCCTTTGGTCACCTGGCTCTGCAGATGAAGTTCTGCGCTCTGGAATGCGGAAGATGCAGTTACCATTGTGTACACCACTTCAACAAGCACTTATGCTGGCATGCTCATAACAGATTGGAAGACTGCTTGTTGGTAGAGGCTCAGGAGAAGGAATAACAACACTTTTTTTATTTGCACTTGTAGTTTACTGAACACTGGGGGCTCAGGCCTAGACTTGGTCTTCTATGATAACAGCACCAGCTGTCACAGTGAGACTGAGGGTGTTAGACCAAGTGCTAAATCTTGATTTAGTAAATTGCAAGTCAAAGAAATTTTGTTAGATTAAGCACAATAAGTGACAGATCCATTTTTTGAAACTCAAGTGTATGAAGAAATTGAGCAAAAAAACTGTAGCCTCCAAATGAAGAATGGTCTATTTGCAGAGATGAATAAAGACAATTGTAATATCAAAGTCTGTCAGAACCAGAGAAGTTGGTGGCTGAGACACACAACACCCTGTCCTTTATATAACCAATGACTGTCAGAAATGATCATTGATCTTTAGCAAAATTAATGTTTATCCAAACATGAGGGTCCACTTGATATGCTGTTGTCATAGGGCAGCATGAATAGCAAACTGTCCACTACTGACTACTCTGGACCTATGACCTACAGACTGTGATGGTTTTAGAAGACCCTGACTACACAGCTGTGTTTGTCCTCTTCATATCCAGCCTCTATTATCTTCCTTTCACTGTGGCTGAAAATATGAATATAGGCAAATAGAAAACTAGATTAATCACTTCAGGCAAGCTATGGAGCCCTAAAGAACTTTTATCCTGTAAAAATTGACAAAGAAAAGTGGGGACTGTAAGTAACAGTAGAAAAAAAATCTCTTAAGTCTCAGACCTGTCTCTAAAATGGCGATTTAAAGCAATTTTTTTTCTACTGCTCACAAGCCAACCGTAGTAGTTCTAGTTATTCCTTGTTAATCTTTTTTCCAGACATATTTGAAAGCAGTCAAAGCCTGAAGTGGATGAGGCCAAAGAGGTTTTCACTGCCATTACCATGTGGGATCCCAATCCTCTTTGCTATTAAGGAAATAGGGAAATGTGAGGAAAACAATGGAAAACTGGCAGAGGTGCCATTTTTGACTTGAGGAAAGGGTTCATCTCTCTTTGGTCAGTTCTCTACTCCATTTTCTCATCAGTGTCTCAGTCCCTTGCTCTAGTTGTGAGCACTTAATTTTGAATAGACTTGTTACACTTAAACCAGAAAAGAATCCAGCCACTGCTGTTTGTTCTTCCTAGGATGCTTTCCACGTGCAGGAAAATCTGAAGAGCTTTCTGCTGGTTTGTTCTGTTATGCACTGGACAGAGATAGTCTTGGACAATCTTCTTGTCATATTGTGGGAGTCAGCAACAGAGAAAAGAGAGCTTCAAGTCAGTAATGATCCACTAAACGCAAGCCTCGTTGTTCAACAGCTAAGTTTAGAAATAGTCTCCTGATCTGGCTCTTTCCAGTTAGGTTATGTGAATTGTCATTCAGCAGGCAGTAAGGCAAAACAGCTGAGTTTATGCAGCAGCACACAGCACCTCCTTTTCCCTGCCTCTGCCGCTGGGTTTTCTGCTGGATTCAATTAAGGCACTGCCAATTGCCACCAGGTGAGCCCCGGGAGCTGCAAGGAGGAAGGGAGCTTGGAGGGTATAAACTCCCTGTTGCAGGTGGGGAATTGGATTAGGTCAAGTGCTTATGTGTTAGTATTGTATTCTTGGGTTCTTAGACATGAAGTAGACCACCCTGACATGGTAAGAACATTTTCTGTTCTCCTGTGTTGATAATGAAATTATGAATTCAGAAGTTGCTTATTTTGTAAAGTTTTCTTATGCCTTGACCCTATGGAGACTCAGAAAGATGTTAATCATAGCGTGTATAACCCCACAGTAAGGAGAAGGGAAAATCAAGCAGTAGTTCACCATTTTCTAAGTTGGCTGACTTAGGAGGATTCATTTGTATCTTGAATGGAAGTAGAGAAGAAGGTAACCCCTTCTAATGGGAATTTGTCCTTTTTGAGTCTGTCCTGAAGGTTTCCCATTTACAGGACAATTGAAAGCAAGGGTATCATAAGTACAAGTGATGAATCCTACCTATCTTTTCAACATGGAAGGTGTGTGATGTGAAGAGGCATATGTTATTCCATGGCTGTGCAAAATTGTGTTGGAGTTGTTACAGGAAGCATTTGATTATGATAACACAGGTTAGCCAGGATCTCTGCCTGCCCCAGAGCAAGGTGTAAATACATGCCCTGTTTCTAACTGAGTACCCTTCTGATCTCTATGCTTCTCTCCAAGTGCCTATGGCCTCATTGCCAGTTTCATGTAAAAGCAAAGCAATTGCAAATGACATTTAATTTTATCTGAAATGTTACTAAGTTTTTGAAGAGGATATAGTCCCTCAGTGTTTCCTTGAAATGTGCAGGCAGAGGGTTTAGCTGCATGTTTTTGTATGTAGCTGAGTGAATCTCCCTGTGGTGATATCCCATTTTCCATGTTCATAGGACTCTGCTTCTCCTAACAAAGCAGTCTCTCCAGTTACAATAACACTGCATCCCACCAGGAGAAAGGTGCCCATGCAGCTTCTGTTCCCTTTAACTAGTGTTCCCAACTGCGGGGAGATGCAGTTGGATTTACTCACTTTTATTTTCAGGTTTTTTGTACTTTGAGACCTATCTTTCAGAAAAGTAGTAACAAGAGATCCTTGTCCATGCAGCTTCTTGGAACCAAACCTGTGTGGGAGCAAGGGGATGACAGTAATCTTGCAGGATGAAGAAGAAAGGTAGAACAAAGAGAATTAACTACTCTTGCTGCCATTATGGCTCTGTGAAGGACTTTTTCTTCATTTTTTAATAATCTGAGTTTTTTGGTTTTTTTTTTAAGACTTGTACAGTGCAAGATCTTACTTTCCATTAAACTGTGTTAAGAGTGACTCATCCTAGGATAGATCCCTTCGCGCTCTTATTTGAGTGTGATGTTTAATATTGTCTTTGCTTCTGCTGATCTTGCAAGGTGCTTATGATAGCTGTGTTGCTAACTCCTCACCACACTGTGAAACTGTGTGTTACCTCTTGTGGGACTGGGTTGTTAATTGGTGATGTTTTGTTTTTTTCTAGAGACTGTGAGGGCAGTATAAATCTGAGGTAAAGAAGTAGTGCAAGCAGAAGCAATTTTTTCTGATGACAATAAAGTAATCAGAAAAGAGCCTGAAGTCTATAAATAGGAAATTACACAATAGAAATTAGATAATGGGAGGGCAGGGAGTGTAAAATACTAGAAGTTGAGAGCATATAGTGTTTTATAACCACAGGACGTGTTTTGTGCTCTGCTGTGGCTATACTGTCTTTGAGATCCAAGAGTGGCTGACACGCTTCAGACCTTTTAAGACCTAACAGTTCTGTAGGGAAAATACTGTCTTTTCTAGTTCCTAGTAGGCACCAGATTTCTCAGAGAAGTACAATGAAGTTGCTTTTCTAAAAAGGTTTGGATTTTATGTGATGTGAACAGTTGGTGTTATGGCACATCTGTTGAAATCACAGTGCCAGGCCCTTTAAATAGCAAAATGGAAATTTGCTGAAGTTCGTTATTGGAAACACTTCCATGGAAAAGCCTCTTCTCAAGAAGCAGCTTAGATGTGTAGTCAGTTCCTGTTGTGCTTCCTTACAGGCCACGTGTTTTTCCATTTTCACTGCTTTAAAGAGAACCTTGGCTGCAGAGCTGGCTAAAAGGACAACTCACTCTGACAAAGTTCTGTCTAGATGAGCAGTATGGATGTAGACAAAAAAAACATTTGGTGCAAATTAAAATGTCATCAGCTGAAGATTTTTTTTGAAGGAGGTATTAAATTAAGAGGCTTCATGTACTCTATGTATTCCATCTATCGACACAGACCTTGAAAACACAAGCCTTAAAGTTTTTCTAGAAGAAAGAATAGAAATCTTCCTTTCTATGTCCTTCTTAATTTCAGAAGGACATTATTTCCTGTATCCAGCTAACAAACTGAAGGGAAATACTGTAACTTCTGAACTATTATATTGATAGCTGTGTTACATGGTATTTTCTGAGGAATTGCTCTGTGGCTTTAAAGACCTCAGTAAACTTCAAAGAGGTGAGAACAAAAACTTTTTCCAAGTCTAATTTTATGATGTCGACTGTCTCTAGGCCAGTCGACCTCTTGTGTTTCATGCCCTCTTTCTGCAGTGGAAAAAGTGATGTAGCTGATCCTTTTAATAAGGAAATGGGCTTGAAATCATCTGATGAGTGTGCTGTTGAGGTAACACAGTTGGGAGAAAACAAAGAGCCCTTTTAAGCCTCCTAATTGTCCAACTGTGAATCCTCTCCAGAGTCCTAGAAAACTGTATCCAAACATAGTCTTAATTTCAAGTGGCTGAATGTTGACTACTGTGATGCATAAGCTGCAGGCAGAATGTGAAGTTTGAATGTCTTCTCCAGAAGCAGCCCAGTCTCTTAGTGTGCTCTTTCATAATGGTGTGTGTAGGGCAAGCTCACTAGGCAGCCCCTCTAATTTAACAGCTTTTCCTTTCTGCAGTGCTAGAGATTGGGATTTCTGTCTGCATATTTATCCATTACCTCAGTGTTTTTTTGACCTGTGATAGACAACTACCATTTAACTTTCCAGTCTTCACAAGGTTTGCCTAAGCTTATCATCTTTTGATGTGGGGTCTCTCTTTATTCAATTCTTCTAATATTTCAAAGGCATTGTCCCACTTCAAAGATCTTTTGAACCTACATGTTATTGTGGGTTATACTTACTGCTTCTTTTAATTATAAAGAATTATAACCCGTGAGATTTTGGGATATGTCTTTGTTACTACAGTGAAGCTCAGAACCTTCTGATATAGGAATTAGTGTTTCTTTATAATGTAACTTTAGAGTTAGTAATATTATATGAGTGAAAATACAGTTGCATCTGAATCCTGTGGAAAAGAACCCCCATACCTTTAGTCACATAAGTTTTCAGTTCTCAGCATTGTTCATTTGGAAAAAGGGGCATCAAAATCTAAGCATCTATTGGGTGCATCTATTTGTCAGAAATACCCACTTGTAACATCACAGTGTATAGGTATGGACTCTTAGACTCCTGCATCTGGATGTGGCTGCTTCTCTCCAGTGCTAATTCAGGCTTCTCTCTCAAACATTTTTTGACAGGTTCATGCTACCATTGGCCCATCTTCAGTTGTGGTGAGCTTTAATTTGTCTCTGTATGCAGCCATGGCATCTATTCCTGTCTGAGCTCTCACAGAGAGCTGCCTGCCTCTGTAGGGCTTAGGTTCCTCCTCAGCATTTGTTCTATTACCTGAAAAAGGATAATATCTTGAAAAGGTGTAGGGGAAAAATTAAAAATGCAAAATATAAGGTGCTGGAATTATGATAAATATTTTATGGAAGACATATGTCTTTTCTCAATGTATTTCATAAATATGATTGGGATCAATTATTTTCAAACCTTTAGAAGAACCTTGTGCTACTCTTACAGTATTCTGTATTTTGAGAGTGAATTTTTATGCTTGTTCTGTGTCAGCAGTCCCTACAAGGTTATTGAGTATTGTGCTCAAAGGGAATACATTCATTGTAATCAGGCTACTGCTGTGTATTTCTATCCTCTGAAAGCAAAATGAATATGAATTGATGGTGGAATAAGAGAGACTACTCTCTAGCCCCATCAGTTTAGACTTGGAGGAAGGTAATCAAAAGGAAGTACAATAGTGAAATTTTAGTTTCATTATACAAGATTTCAAATAAAGATCTGCAAAATTGCTGCTTGATTTGTTTGAATTTTTGTGGATTGCTCTAACCTGGCATCTATTATTGTCAGTTAAGGATTCCCAAGCCATCCTTTACAACCACCACGATATTTTAGCTCATTTTATTCTTCTCACCTTGTCCTTCACACTGTTCTCTAGCTTACACACTGTACTGCAACACTGTAAAAGGTGCAAAAATTTACATAACAGAGTGGCAAGTGTATTTGTCCTTCTAAAGCATACTCTGCTGCAGCACAAGTACCTTGTAGTGTAGAAATTGCCATAGTAACTACTCATTTCTTATTGATTAGATGGATAAAAATTCTCATAATATACAAGCAGAGTAACTTGCTGGCATACGGCTTCAGGCTACCCCTCTGGCAAATTTTACTTATGCATTCTCTCCTTTTTCTGCATGTAAGAGTTTTTTTTAATGAATTAGTATTCCTTGGATTAGACCACAAAATAATTCTTTTTTTTCTGCCACAATGGAGCTTAAATTTTAAGTTAGACTTGATATGCAGCTCCTAAGGCAGAATGTTAACTTGCATTGGTTTGTTACTGGATTAGGAGAACTAGGTTTCACCTCAATGTGAAATCTGTATGGAGAAAGGAGAAGAAAAAACCACCTCCCAGAGTGAGAGAGAACTTTAACTGCTTCAGAGCTGACCTCTAAAGAGTAGAATAAAGTATTTTAGTTTGGCAGCTGTGATAAATCTTTTTGGGAAGTGCTTTTTGAATGTTCTAATTGGTTGCCTGAGAAAACGAGCCCTTTCTTGATGTTTGTCTAGTAATACTAGAGACATAGTAGTGCTCTTCAGCTGTGGCATTGTGAATGCTTACTGAAGATAGGCTGAGGCCTGCAGTGAGTTATAGTGTCTGACAGCTGTCTGGGTTCATGGGCTTTGCTGGCTGAGCATACATTGTCTCTTGCAATCCTGAAAGATGCACCAACAAGGCTTCTACCAAGTTTGTTGTGAAAGACAAGCTTTTTGTGAATTCTGTCAGGGGAATGAAATTGTAAAGCACTTAGGAAGGATGTCAGATAAAATTAGGCCCAACACATTCTTCAGATGTGAAGCATCAGTTTATTCAGAATAATATAAAATGAAAGAACAGCAACACTCAACCAGTGTTTTACACTGTAGATCTATTCTAATGTTCTTCTGGAGTCTTCTGTGAGGCCTAGGTATTAGTTGTGGTTATACTCATTCTGCCTGATTATTTTAGGATAATTTTAATTAGATGTATAGGAGACTGAAGATTTTAGAGCAATTTTTAGTTCAGCTCTTCCAAGCTGCTATTACAGATGCTACTCATGCAAACCTGTTTTACTTGGCTTGGAGGCCTTTCCCATCTCCCAAAATTAAAAATGCTAGGTTAGGGCATCACTTTTATATTGTACCACCTTTCAACTCTGTTATCTTTACCTGTAGCCTGGCAGTCTCATTTCAAACTTTGTGTGACCTTACAATTTGAAAGAGATAATAATCCATCGGGCTACAGGAAATCACGTGCTCTTCCAATAAGTTAGTCCTTCACAGAGACACTACTCAGGAAAAGATTCTTCTCCCTCTAGTAGCCTAAAAACAAATGGAGGAAATACTTTGGCAGCTGTAGATAGCTTTCATCTTTAACAGGAAGAAATAGGCTTGGCTCTTCTTAATCTTTGGCCTGAATTCTTGTGTGCTTTTGTAAAGACTCTCACAGGCAGCGGTGGGAGGTGCAGTGTTTAGCATGTTTTGTCTGTGTGCTGAGATCTGGAAGGTGGGACCCAGAAAGTAGGCAGAAATGTGGATGAGGTAATGGTTTAGGTTGATAAATGAAGGTTTTTCTATAGTTACATTGTTTTCACTCCCACGCCTTTTGCCCAATCTGAAGGGAGAAGACAAAACTCAAAGGAGAAAATCAGGAAAAATTTGCACAGAGGATTTCAGTGATACCTTCAAGACAGACTTGGGATCACTGGAATTCCTGTCCTAGCACCTTGCTGGAGATATTGGAGTAAAGCTGGCTGTTGAGAACCCTTTCTGTGCTGGCCCAAAGGGGCTGGGAAAGGTTTCCAGAACACAGTTCATGTATGCTTATCATCATTAATACCTGTTCCATTAGGGGTCTCTACTGCTGTATTTCCATGCTAGTGCAGTGACTAATCTTGGGTAAACATCTCCCTTCTTTTGCCACTGTGACCCATTTTTGTTGCCTCACCACTACAGACTAGGAATGATCTGCTTTCCTTCCTCTCGTAAGGAAGGACTTCCTTCCTCATTTAACGGTGTGAAAAAAGTGGAAAATTGAATCCAAAGACAGAGAGGCCAGGAACTCTCCAACCTGCTGATTTCAAAACTTGTCTATTTTCTATTGACACAGCATCAGAGAAAGAGCCTTATGCAGTTTTAAACACCTTATGCTAGTGTTATGTTCTAATGCTCACCTAAAAACTTTATTTTTGAAGGGAAACTAATGATTGAGTACATTTCATTCAACTGAGGAAATCTGCATGGAAAGAGTATATTCCAGGGAACATAATTTTTAATTTTTTTTTTAAATCTGTATATTTTTAGAGTATAGTAAATTTAGTATTTAAGTTTCAAGATACTCGTAATGCTTAGGTATTTTCTGTAAATGTTTAGGAGGCATCTGCAGAGCATTCTTACTGGCAGTCACAGATTGTTATAGAAATAAAAGCCATGTATTGGGCATTGCCAGGTGTGTGTGAAGGTATCTAAATGCATATACGTATTTGTGTGTGTATTTAAAATGCCTCCTGTGTGAAGATATTAAACACATACTCTTGGGGATTGCAGTGTGACTTGCATACTTGGAGGCAAAGGCTCTGAATAAAGAACCTACCCAGAACAGAGTGAAATTAGCTGCAGTTGCTTGTGGGTTTTCAAAGCATCCGCAGCAGTCAGAATCTGGCCTAAGTAATTAACTTACGAAGCATGGAAAGGAAAAGCAGCATGTGGAAGATATAATTAATAGGAACATATAACAGTCAGCTCGCACATAATAAATTGGCAGCTATGCCTGAGGTAACTGCCTTTTATTTGCAAAATGCTGTTGGACCTTTTTAAAAGTAATTGCACATTTTCTTCCATTTCCACATGGTCACAGAGAATATAGTACAGTACAAATACCAACAGGAATGCAATAAAATAATCTCTGTTGTTTGTTGTTTTTCCTGCTTAGGACTGTGATCTTATTTGAGCCAATGTCCAATCTTTTTTAGCTCAGAAAAAGACAAGTGGTAAAGCATTTTAGTGAGGTTTAATATGGAATAATTTAGAAGGACAAGGCAGGAACAACCAGAATAAATAACAGTAAATGGTCAGATATCTATCTGCAGAACAAATTTAGTAATGTGTTCTCCTGACTTGAGTAAATAATGGTCAAGATAAATGTTCTGAAATTCTTCCATTTTGGAGGCTTGAATTTTCCCCATCTGAAGGTTTACTGCAGCTTTCCCTGCAGAGCAAGCGAGACATTTTTGGGTACACCACAGATGCTGGCTGATCTTCCAGTGAGTCCATTCTCCCTCTTGCCTAGTGAGAGCTCTGGAAGGCTGTGGGATGGCACCAGGGCTCCCACAGCTAGCCAGCTGCTGCTTCAGCTGCCTCCAACAGCGTGCTGCAAAACACAAGGCTGCAGTCCTGCTCCAAACATTTGCAACAGGAAAGGAGGGCTTGCAACTGGGGTTTGCTGCTCTGCCCAAAACATACAAGTTACTAGACTTCCTAATTGCCACTTCCAGGCTTCTCAGTGAAGTAGTGGGAGCTTCCTGTCACTCTGCTACCTGGTGTATGTGAGTCCCTTCTGTACCCAAGTGGGAATTTATACTACTGCTTTGTTAGTCTGAATTTTCTTTTGGTTTTAAGCAATCCGATTGCCATCACTGCAGTAGTGAGGAGGGAAGCCCAAATGTACTTTATTCTAAATGTGAAGAGGATCTGGCCTATTTTGTCTGTGAGTGAATGAGGATAGGATCTCGTAGTAACCACCTAACACTGGAGTGAGTTCTTATCACCATAAATGTGATTAGAAGCTTTACTGCTGTTTAAAATTGAACAGCCTGAAGACCAGGAAATAGAGTTTGCTGTGAAATATTCATGCTGTAGCCAGTCTCTGTACTGCTGACCCCAGGGGATCTTGCATTTGCTGCAGGCTGAGTCTAGTAGGCAGTTTGCTGCTGAATGAAGACTTTAAATAGCGAGTTTTAAAAAAAGTACATCCTTGCAATTTTTGTGCTGATGAATTTAGAATGATGTTCTAGCAAGCTCAGTACACTCCAAATTAATTAGCAGTGATCCTTTTAACAGGATAATTACTATATCAGCAAGTGGTAAACTCAAAATGAATACAAGTAGTTCCGGCTTGCATCCACAAGGAAGAGCAGTGTTGTGGTTCTACCAAGTGATTCTAAATTCATCTCAGTGTGAAAGGTTTTAGGCAGCACAGCTCATCATCAAAACTGTCACTTTTTTACCTCTAGACGTGAATTAAAATCCGAAATGAAGTTGCATTCCATTTTCCATACATCTACCTCACAACACTATGGCAAGTAGTGATTTGCTTTTTAAAACTGCTGCTGGAAAAATGCTGAAAATAAGCAGAGAAGGAGGTGTTGCACATTATTACTACTATATAAATGGTAGACAGGGCTATGAAGCATATGATACTTCCTTATGGCTGTGCATTTTCTTCTTTCATAATGGAAGGGTCTTATCCTGCACAGAACAATAAGAACTCACAAATAGAAACATACGTTCACATCTTGGGTGTTTGGACTTTTTAAACAGGTTCATCTTTCAAATAATAAATGTCTTTGCTTATCAGACTGTGGATAAATAAATATATGACTGCTGCAATGATGGTAGACACACTTTCATTCATTCCTGAAACCAGACTCTGGTTTTCAGATAGATAAGGCTTTAGAAAATAAGGTTTAATTTGGTGGTTTTAATATGGGAAATCACCTTAGTTAGGTCACTCAATATGCCTTTCTTCTCTCTTTCAGAACAGATGCAAAAATCTGTAAAAGCACCTGCTGCTTTCTGTGAGAATATAATTTTTAGTCAGACTTTCAAAAATCACTTATTTTACTTCCAGCTTCTCTAAGCTAAGTCCAGCAAAGTTGATGATCTTACACTGATTTCAAGTGTGCTCTTGGGAGAAATTGGTGCCCTTGTTTTTCTCTACAAATATGAAAGTAGTAAAGTATTAATTATTAGCCATTTCTTAAAAATGGAGCTTGACACTCACCAGACCAGACAATCTCTCAAATTATTTCATAGGACTTTGTGGTGCTTTTTGAAACATGAAGTGCATGCCTGAATCCTTTGGCTTAGATTGCCTTGAGCAGCAGTGCCATCTTCTTTCTAGGGAGTTTCTATGTCTAGGTCAGGTCACTTTTAAAAATCATACAAAATGGAGACATTTTAAAAACTGTCTCAACTGTAAGAACAGAACTGTAAAATCAAGAGGAGAAAAGTATTTACAAATATTTTGGTGAAGTTTTGTCCATATGTGTTCTGTGCGTGTTATGTTCTAACCGGTAGAAATAGAAAGGCAAGCAACTCTGGAGAAAATGCCTGTAGCAAGTGTAGTTGTCTTCTAGTGATCCGGGTGACTGCTTTTTTTCTTTTTGTTAATGTTTAGGTTATTCAGGCCGGGAAGGCCATAACAGTCTTTTGTATGCAGTTTCATGGTGTTACATAGTTCTTAACCGAATCCAGCCAAAGATGAGGTAACATCTGAAGAAGATTTTCTTAAGTTTCTGGAATGAACAATGTTCTCATGTCACAGTAACAGCACTAACATGCCTGCACAGTTGTCACTGCTGAAGTTCCTCCTGTATGTAGAGAACATACTGCTGATCACACTGCAGTTATAGCCCTACCATTCTAGTAGAGTGCAATGTTTTTGTGCTTCCTATGAAGGACAGGCTTGTCCTTCTACTTGAATACATGCAAGTACATAGGTCAGCACAGTGCCACCAATGGTAATAACCAATCTTGTTAGTGCTCCCAATCTTTCTTGATACTACAAACAATGGCTACAAAATCCCTGTGAATAATATAGCACGGAACTAGTTGAAACCCACCATATAAATGGATTTTTTAAAAGTCCCATTTCTATGAATTTGCTTGAGAAAGTTCCCCTACAATTTAGAAGAAATTAATGTTCTCTTGATGGAAAAGATGACTTAGGCACTCAAGATGTATTTGATCATAGAAACCAGCAAAGCCCTTCTGAAGAAGCTGTGGGAAATGCAACCTCTTCCAAGTCAGTAACTGCTCAGTGATCTTCTGACGGAGCTTGGGATTCCTCTTTCGGAGGAAAAGCAACAAACTCTTTCATTTCATTCTCTTGGTGACCAGTAGCATGAGCACGAGCTTCATAAGGCTCACACGGGCAGCAACAGACTTCTCCTTTCCTGCTCTTCTGCAGAACGGTAGCACGGAAGTCTAGCGTTATCACTGCTAGCCGATACAACTGCAGAGTCACAACTAAGATATTCTTAGCCGTAAAAAATACCAGCATCTGATTGAATATTCTGAAGTGGCCCATCAGAATTGAACGCACGATGAAGAAGGGTCCATCCTGTATGAAAAGGCTGACCCCGATGTTCCAGAGCTCCGCGCTGTACCTGCACAGCAGCAGGCTGGGGATCCGCCTGGCCGATGCACTAGGTTTGCAGCCAATGTGCTGTACTGGAAGTAAAACAGTCATGTTTAAACAACATTGAACTGGAGCCGGAGCTGGCCTAACAGGCACTCACAATACAGGGTCCTCTGGATTATAAAAGCAATTTAAATTGTGCGACACATAGCTTATCCAGTTTCTGGGACATTTTTCAGCAAAACACACTGAACTCACCTGAGGCACTTGTGTGGTCTGACAAACAGGACTAAAAACCACTTCCTCGTTTGTATCCCTCAAATATACCAGTATTTATCCATTTCACCAAGAAGCAGAAATAGATCACCTAATGATTCTCCACAACTTCTCCAGACCATGCTGGACGAATATGCATCCCTAAGGAAAAAACTGTGCTGAAAAGGGACAGCTAGTGCTGTAGAACTTCACTTTCTTCCTTGCTGTCTAAGACATTGCTTTTAAAATATTCACCAGATAGCCATTGCCTTTTTCATGTGTCATAGTAAGAATAAGGCTCGTCAGTGCCAGGCAGTATTGAGCATTATCTGGTCTCTGTCTGCCTTGTAAGACTTGAGGCATGGTTACTTGTTCTTAGCCTTGTGGGTATCGATTTCACACAACTGCTGAAACTTGCATTCATGGGTGCCCCTTGGCTGTAAAGGTGATGGTGGGCTCAAATGCTCTCTATGGTGTAATGCCCAAAGAAGGAGCATCAGAAGGGTTTGTGGGGGTAAATTTGGCTGTCTCTCATGGAAATACACAAACCTTAATTAACCTGTCTCTTGGACAGGGAGATTTCATTGGTTTAAAAATCATCACTACTTGTGATGCAGTAACAACCACCAAACATTGCAGCTTGCTAAAAGAATTCTATTGCTTGAGTCAATGCCAGGGTGGAAGGAGAAAGAGATGAGACTCAAATGGAAAATGAGTTGTAAAATGTAGAAATTTGCTGAATCCATTAGGCAAAATTTCAGCAGCAGCTAATTTTTTAATATGCTTCTGTGCCATTGCTGTTTAATAGTCCTAACTGCACTGCTTTTGTCTAATCAGAAGTGCCTAAAAATTTCTTTTACGTCATGTTTGATATGTGAATAAACATTCTGATGCTTGAACAAAAAGTACTACCTCTGCAACTGCATAGAACTACCTAAAATAAACTGCATCCATAGAAATTCCAGGAAAATGTGTGTTCAGTACTTTAACTGGTAAATGTAATTAAATAAGTGGAAAAGCAACAGTTAGAGGAAAAAAATGAACAGATTGTTTAAGTGGTATTTGAATGTATTTGTGTGGTGGTGATGTATATAGGATGTTTTTTATTTGGTTGGTTGAGTTTTTAAACCTGAATGCTGTGCATCTTTAATGAATATATCTTAGCAGTAGCAGGAATTTTAGCTATGATGAATCTAAAATGTTATTGCATCAGATTTTTTAAGAGGTGAACTGCTGAACTAAAATACTGAAATATTTTCATAACTTCTCTGTTGGAAACAAAGCCTAGCACTGTCCATGAAGAAAAGATTCATGAAAAAAATATTTTAGGAATTTTTTATTTATTATTTTAGTCAGTGTGTCAGCCTAGAAATCCATTTTGTCTAATATGCTACTGAGGATAATGCATTTTTGGACTGCTATAGTTGTTGCAAACTTGTTGCCATTGGAGGCCAAAATGGTTGGAACAGATGATGCTCCAGACAGCTCTCATTATTCTTTCTGAACAGGGAGAAGCCCTTTCTGCCCAGGGACAAGCACAGCACCGAGCTGGCTGAATAGCTGGCCCTTTTAGATTAAGATAACAATGTACAGTCCCAACATCCTATGGTCCTTTAGGTCTCCTGTGACTAGGTAATTTCTCCTGTGCTTTTGGCTGCACTGTTCTGTGGTTCCCAATTGCCTACCTCTCTGCAGAGTCTAGTAACCTACCCAAATCTGAGCCATAATATAACAGACCAGATCTAACTTGAGCTCACAAAGTCAAGTTTAAGGCAGTAACAGGCAACTGGAGCAATACCATAGTGCAATCGTCCTTTTCCTTTTCCTGAAAGTAGAGAGCTCTATCAGAGAGATCAGAGGTTAGCCAGAAACAAGTGTTTCCTCAAAAGAAACCACAATGAGCTTTCTTCAAAGCTGTTGTCATATGAATTCCTCTCCACCAGAAGTGCTTGGTACAGCCTGTGGCATGTGCACAGCCACAAGATGTACCAGCAAAATCTTAAGAGCATTTTTTCTCTTTTCTTGTCTATGTGCAAGTACTAACCTGCAAGATCAAGTGGAAACTGTAACATACTCCAGGTCCATACAGCAAGAATTGCATTTATGAGAGCGTAATTCTTCCTATGGGAAGGGAAAAAGTGATAACAATGAAGATGCAGTTTCCTTATATGATCACAAAAATGCTTCCTGTAGTGTTTGGAATGTCATTTGCAGGGTAGTTGAGTGAAGCAGTGATTGATTGATTGATTTATACATACTCTTAGGATGCAACACGATGGAAAACAGAAGCACCTTTTTGTATGGAGTTTTTGCTGTTAAGGCTTACGTGTTCCAGCTGTGTAATTACATTAAGTATCTGAAGCTAATGTAATAATAATAAGCATATAAGAATAGACTCTGTGGCTCAGAGGGGATATCTTTACCCTTGTAGTGATTACACATTCCTTGCAAGCCTGAAGCTTCTCTGCCAAGTGGGAAGGACTCTTTTCCTGCTCTAAAAGCCTTGCTATGATATTTACAAAAAAAAAATAGTATTTGTTAGAGAGGATGAACTTCTGTGACTCTTTCTTTATGACGGATGTTCACAGCTCATCTCTCAGCACTGTGAGGGGGTGGTGAGCTTACTTTCTCTGGGAGAGATCACAGTGTTGAAAATTCACACCAGACTCTGCCATTCCCTTTCTTCTTATCTTTGAACACTTTGTCACTCTACCATGAAGTACACATGAGATAACCAAAGAAGTAACTTGGATAATGAATCACTTAACCCAGCTCTAGTTGCTTGCTTGCCTGTCTAAAACAATTCCTGAAGGAGGTACCTGAAGGAGGCTCACTGTGTATCCGGTGTTTCAGCTCCTGTAGCTGTAAGAACTGATGCTGCCTGGCAGTCAGGCGGCTCCTTTGGCTCTCTGAACACTTCCATTGTGATGACGTGACATGCTTCTCTGCTGGCAACACATGAGTAATCCCTAACAAAGCTCACAGGACGTGTGCCTTTCACAGAGGGAAAGGCAAGAGCAGGCACACAGAGCCCTTGAATGTAGCCTTCTGTTTTCTGTGGGAAACACAGTTTCACCAGTCTGAACACTGCACATTACACAAATATCTTGCACTGTGTGTGTTATTTACGTCAGCAAAAAATCCTTACCGAACATCCTCAATGTCCAAGGTCTCACTAGCAAATTCAAGTATATCTGCTGCTGTTCCCACAAACATGAGAAGCAGCTGAGACAATTGATCCCGAGTGATTTCAACTCCAATGGGAAGAAGCCATCTCCCAACTACTAGTAGCAGTAGAAAAGTCTGGTGGAGAGCCAGTGTCCATACAGTCTCACAGATTGTGGAGAGCTGATTGACAAAGACTTTAGCCTGTTTAAAAGACAACAACAATATACTGTAACTTTGGGAGACTGATGTTATAGGTACCTTCAGAGACTGTATTTTCTTTGAGCCTGCTTTTGTTCTCTTTCACATTGTATGAGAACAAATAATTTCCATCTGGCAGGCCTGGTTTAAAATGGCACTTTATTACAAATTTTGGATAAGGAATACCAAATCCTTCTCTGTGTACTACTCCTCCTGTTCTCATTTTTCAATTGAGCATTATCCTTTGCAGAATCATTACCCAGACATTTTCTAAATTTGGTTACTGAGATTTGCAAGAGAATGGTAGGAGCACCTCTTCTTCACACAGAGACTGGTCTTAGCAACAATAGTTAGTATGCAGCATGCAGTATTCTCACAATGGGGTTTTCTAAACTACAAATATATATAATATACATGTCCTGGGTTGTTTGCCTGTTTTTGTTTTACTCACTGTGCAAGGTGCTTATCTCTAGTTGTTAAAAGATCTCTACCAGCAACAGGAAAAGGTGCCCTACCGTCTGAATGATGTGGTGATCTGTTCCCTCACTTCCATGACTGCTCTCTTTGGATTGATTGAAGTCTTGATTGCTGACATTCACCTGAACTGCCCCAGGCTCGTTGCCACAGTACTGTTGTGAACCAAAACATGACACATGTGTAAACATCCCACCCAGGGAGCAGATGTGCTCTATAGCTGAGAGAGTCCTGTTTTGCTGAACTGCGGAGGGTTCATTTATGAAGGACATCTGATGTTTACAAAGGTCCTCACGCTTAATGTAATTTCCCTCTCCTTCAGAAGGGAGGAATTCCTCTCATGAGGACAAGAGTGATGTGTTGGTAGGTTCCTGAGAAAAGTACGGGGTTGTACTGCAGCAGAGGATGCAAATTCAAAGGCCGATGGAGTGGGTGACATCTCTGTGCTCTTAAATCCACACCCTGTGAATGTGATCTGCTTGCAGCTCTCCTGAACTTGCTACTGGGTTCCCTACATAGTCTCTCTTTGGTTAAAACAGTTAAATAAGGTAAAAAACTGGTCATGGTCAGGCCCTGTATTCAAACTGGTTCTCAAAATATCTGCTTCTCTTTTCTACTATCCAGGAAAAGCTCTCTGAAAATGTCACTGTTCCATTTTTCTGTATGACTTCCCTCAAGGCTGAAAATGAGTTGAGGTAGGATATTTGGGTTATATTCTCCACCTCTCCTGCCCCTGCTGTGCCTTATTTTGTAAGGAAATTCATAGTGTTGGAGGTGAAATAAAGGCGTATTTTAGAGACCTAGACCTGTATTGTTGCCTATCTCTTTGAAATAGAATAAAGGGTACTTTTACTTTCTGCAAGAACATGGTGATCTGGCAAATTGAGTGTTGGCTAAAACATACAGTTACTCCAACTACAGTGAACCAGTGGAGGGGCTACATTCTGTCTGCAGCACTGTCCTGCCTTTCTACCTTCACACCCGAGGCTGGCCCAGGAGCAACTGGGGGGCATGGCTCCAAAATCTGTCTTCATAACAATCCGTAACAT
Source organism: Phainopepla nitens (assembly GCA_013400175.1). Lineage (NCBI taxonomy): Eukaryota > Metazoa > Chordata > Aves > Passeriformes > Bombycillidae > Phainopepla > Phainopepla nitens. Next base: position 151,395 of record VXBQ01006524.1, on the reverse strand, counting down.
CTCTCTCCGTTGTAATAAAAAGAGGATAATTAGAAAATCAAACCATGCTGTTACTGAGGACTTTTATCCTGTCCTATTTTTGCCAGAGAACTGCAGATGATTTGCATTTCTCCATTGGGCCCCCCACCATTTTATTGCACGGGGATTGATTTTCTGTAACAATTGGAATGTGTTCGAGAGCATACTGAGTAGCTGTGTTCAGCATAAAGCCTGCCAATATAAGGGCAACATTTTCCAGCCAATCTCAGATTCTACTTTGATACTTTGCTTGGTCTCTGATAATGTTGTTCAGTATTTGGGTAAATGCTGCCTCTTGTCTGGCCTTATGGTGGATAAATTTCCTGTGACTTGAAAAATCTGGAAAAAATGTCAGTGCTTGTTGCTTTTAGAGTTGGCGGGAAAGAGCCTTAAGCTGAATGCTTGTCTTATTTGAACAGTGGGTGTGAGAGTCTTGAAAGATTGACACACAGATGTGGGGAAGATGATATTTCCATTTGGTCTGATGGAAATGGGCATGGAAACAGTGAGATGGACAGGCTGGTACTCTGCCTGGCTACAGCCTTGTAGGGCTAATTTCCCTCAGTTTGCCCTTAAACTAAAGGGGAGAGAGAGAACGGCTTGTTCAGAGGATGTTTTGGAAATTAAATTTAATTGGTGTTCTGGAGAGGCACCTGTATCTACTACCTACAGAAGAACCCTAAAGTGTATGGAGACCCACCCCCAAGGTCAAAGTCAGGCTGAGTTACTTCCACTGGCTGTGTGACACAGCTGAGGAGACCACAGCCTACAAATATTGCATAACTGTCCTAACCACCCCAGAATGCTAAGAAGTGAACATCAGTAAGTAGCCTGGGTAGGGCAAAAGGATGACTAACCTGTGCAGGAGGAGAAAGGCTGACTCTGACAGCCTCTGGTTTGTCATTAAGCCTGCATTTAGGCTCACCCCCCTGGCCCTTTGCCTGGTCTGGCATGATAAGAAGAAAGCAGCCATGAACCTGTACAGAACCTCACATCCAAGTCTGAGGAGCTGCAGGACTCAGCAGCTTGACTGCTAGAAGGAGGTGAAGAAACCATGCCATGGCTTACAGGGGGAGCTCTTTTTCTCTTGTTGTAGCAGCACAAGGGTGCAGGAAATACCTCTAAGAAAATTAATTCATATTATTGGTGTCTTTGGTAGGTGTCTTTCCTTATATGTCATTTTTGTGATACTTTCAGCTGAGAAGTGGGTTACTATTTCAGAGCAAGGTTCTGTGATCTTGGACTGAATAGCAAGCTCAGGGCCAGTCTGTAGCTCTTCTCAATTGCTTCCAGGCAGGAAGTGGACATCTGCATCTGCAAAGCCAGTCATTTAAGTAGGCTCCTGGCTTTGTGTTTAAGTCGGCTTCTGGTTTTTTCATTCAAATATGTTCATATCTTGTTTGGGTTTGTTCTTCTCCGAATATTTATTAAGTGGGGATTGTGAAGTGATTCACTTAAAAATTTGGAGAAGAGCCTTTATTTACATCATGGGTATGCATGTAAATAGGACTGCTGGTGCCAGACATATTTATTTATCGAGTTATGGATGTGCAGTGTCTAAATGAGAATGTGACAAGAAGAAAGTGAATACTGTTTTCCTGTTTCATGGGCATTCAATAAACATGGTTTGCCTTTTTACTACTAGACCCCAGTTAGTCCTAGGTATTGACTGTGTGCCAAGCTAAGTGAAAACGGTTTTGTTTTCAGTTTTTTTTTTTCTGTGCAAAGATAAAAGAGGAAGAATACACGTTTTGTATCAATTCTGACTTGGCTTACTTTCTTTGGCTTCTTCTGAGGTGAAGCTTACATACCCCTGATTCATAAGCCATCTAATCAAAATGGAAATGCTCTCGCATGACATGGTGATGTCCCAGTGCATGGCCTGCAGAGAGGCTCACTGCCAGTGCATGGGGGACACCCGAAACACCAAACTAATTCAGCCAATTTCTGTTTGCACCTTCACAATCTATTATTTTCAAATAAAACTGAGGTTAGCTAAAAATTTTCATAACGGGGCCAGCACTGGGGTGTAAAATTGACACTTCAATATTAGGGTGGAGTACCCTCAACCTATTAATGTGCATGGAGGCTGTCAGGCTGAGGATATTTTGCAAGAGTCTAGCCCTTCCCTGGAGCAGGCCCTCTGCCAAGCAACAGGTATCTGGCTTGCTGTCTGTGCTTTGCTGCAAACAGTGTGGCTGTCACTATGGAAACATACGTGATGTCAGAAATTCAAAGCACTTCTCACTGCTTCATTTTGCTCATACAGGAAAGCTGAAATGTAAAACATGAAGAATAGATTACCTAAGTTGAAGAGTATAATGAGTATGGCAAGGAAGGAATTGTGAAAGGTGTAAGATCACTTTGAGGAGTTCATTATGGTATAATTTTAGCTGGTAAGAGAATCCCACCTCAGAATGAGGCTGAGGGAATGGACAGTAATATTCACTATATCCCCAAAATGTTCAAGTTAAGGTGGCTAAAAATAATTACAAGATTTACCAAGTATCTGTCTTATTCCTGACTGGAAGCCTGCATCGACTACAGCCCTGGTAGTTGGGTAAGCCCTGCAGAAGATGGTCAGTTACTGCTTTCTGTGGCAGTGGCACACCAGGCATTTGAAAAGGTAACAGAGCCCTGAAATCCTGTACGTTATTATGACAGAATATTTGGGTTTTTTAATGGATTAAATGGTTTCAATTTGCTTGACAGCAGACAGCAGTTTTTTCTCTGTACAGTTCAACTGACTTTATCTTCTCTTCCAAACACATATTTCATTCCCAAACACATTACCACAAAGCAGTAGTTTCTATGCAGTCAGTATTTCACCCTTGGTATATGAAAGGTATTATATGTCCAGTTCTGCAGTGAACAGAGAGGCAGAATTGCCTCTGTCTGCAGGAAGAGACTGCCTATTAGCACCAGCTTTAAGTAACAGCACTGACACAAGCAGCTGATGCTTCCTGGTAAAGATTCAGCACGAGACCAAAGTTCTACTGCCTTAAAGACCTCACACTGTTTTCACAGTGTATGTATTAAAAGTGTGGCTCTAGTGACTGCATAATCTGTTTGCATTTAAATAATGATATCCCAGGAATATTTCAGTATTGAGCGTAGTACTGATCTGGGTGCTGTGTTTGAGATTAATTGTTAGGAAAGCTGCTCCCCTTCTGGAGGTATTGTTTTTGAATCTGTTAGATTGTGTTTCCAGAACTCTCTATCCTATCTCTTCAGGTATAAACTAAGCTGTTCACTTGATATACTCCCTCTTTAATTCACAATAGCAGTATATCAATAAGAACAAAATATGCCATGTTCTAACATCATTTTGGGAAATAAACTGCTGCCTTTGACTACAGAATTAGGCTGTTTCTTGGACCAGATTTAACTATGACAAATGTTCTCAATATCCACATTACCTGTCTGTGACTGTTTAAGGAGATTTGGGAAAACAAGAAGAGAATAAAATCCTGCTGCTGTATTTAGAAAAAGCCTCAGGCATTTCCAGTGTAAACACAGTTTTGAATATTTGATTATGCTTCTGTGGGTTCTAACAATGTTTCAAAGGAGAAAATGAGGCACTAGGTCTTTTTTGTCTAATTAATGTTTTTTCTTCTGTTACTTTTTGTTCTTGTTCAGTCAGAACCTTTACTGCTGTGGATGTAAGGCACTTTATATGTGCAAATGCTGGGACAGAAAATTTCCTCTTCACTGCATGAAAGTGCTATAGGGACTTGAAACTAGCCTGCATGAGGTCGACTCAGTGAGACCTGTTGGGTGAAGTGGCTCTGTTCTGGCCCTAACTGATCCCAGAACAGTCGCCCTTAAAAATTTTACCATATGCTTTAGTCCTGAATTAGAATCCAGGCCCCTTCCCCCTCTCCTACATCACTACATGTAGCACAAAGAAAGGAAGAATATAAAACTTGTCAGACATATTTCCAGCTGTGGTAACAATCTGTGTGATCTCCTATGTTGCAGAAAACATGAGGTAGCCTGAGTTTAAGACCCCTTTCACTGATAGCTGTCTCAACTTTGACTTGCTTGAAGTTGTGGCATTTGCTTTTAAAGACTGTGAAACTCACTGTATTTTACAACAGCCTCTAAAGCAATGAAGCTCTTTTACCCTACTGAGAAAGATTTGTGCTGGGAAACCTGGGGGTGAAAGGCTGTGTTTTTCAAACTTCTAGTCCTCATTTCCTCAGATAAATACAAATAAATGGTCTCACTTTTAGCTAGGAAAGAGGCTCAAGATCTGATAATTAGGAAGTGCACAATAGTCATAATATAGCTGAAGCTAGATTGGGACACCCACCAATATGAAAGACAGAACTGGAATAAGATTTAGCAGATTTCTTTCTGTCTGCATGCCTGAAGCGAACCCATCAAATAATGCATCAATTTCAAATTGGTCCATCCTGTCTCATAATAAATACCTGAGTCCCATGATGGATTTCTAGTAGCCACAGTGATGGTACTATGCAAATCAGATATAAAAATATTGCTGGTGAAAACCTGTGAAGGAAAAGAAAAGATATCTTGGTATTATGACCCATCATAAATACTTTCCAACACAGATAATGTTCAGTCTCTTGTGCCTCTACCATATGAGACAGTAAGAAATAGGGTAACTGCAAATAAGAACTGCTCTTCTTGCTGGATTGCTCTTGCTGTGTATCATAAATAATAGGTTTATCTGTACATCCATCTAAGGTCATATATGGGAATATGTTTAAAATCTCTTTTTTAAGAACTGACCAAAGGCACTTTGCTGTTTGTATTTCTATCACATTTTATGTATTTAAAAAGCCTGTAGCTAACATGCTCTTTCTGCTTTCATGAAGAGTGAATTAATACATTGAGTCACTTCACTGAGTGATGCTGAGATAAAGGCAGTTGCTCACAATCCTGCATTGACAGAGGAGAGGTAGAAATAGCATCAGTTTGTCTAAAACAAGCATTGCTTCAGTAGGAGATCTTTACCTGGCTGTGCATTTAAAATGGGTTTATGAAAATGGGTCTTGGCCTTGTTTCCCCACTTGTGCTGGCAGTGGTAGAATTTTCTAGTTCTCTCCCTGCCAGTCTTCTATATAACTGTGACGGGTTGATGCTGGCCAAATGCCAGTGCACCTACAAAAATCATTTGTTCAAATAAAACCAGCACAATAGTTGATGGAAATTTATTGTCTTCAGCTTCTTTAGCTGGGTTTATTCAGAAGTAATGGAGAGGTTTCATGACTCCTGCAAGTAGTGATTCTTGAGAGAGTTGCTGATGTTTTCTTATTAAACACATGACATTTGACTGGGTTGGGTTTTTTTGGCAATTCTGTACTTTTGGAGTAGGAATGAGGCGCAATGCCACAAATGTTCCATCTAGCTCTGCATGGTACAGTATGGAGTGGGCATCCCTGCAACGCCCTGGGACTGGGTAGTGGGGTCCAACTCGGGACTTTTGTTTGGTTCCTTCTATCCTGCCACTGGCACATTCTGCAATGAATTTAAACTGCTTGTAAGTATGCAACTGCAGCAACATTTTGGTCAAATGTTGTTGCATTTACTGTTTGTCCCTATGTTGAATGTACCTTTATTTTGGTAATCATGACTTTTCCACTGAAGATTAAGTATTGAGGAAAACAAAATATCCTGCTGCTTAGGGAAATTACTGGGTTGCAGAACTGCTCTGAAATGTTCCAAACCATCTCCTCTAAGACAGTTTAGGTTTGGGTTTTAATTGTTTTTTTTTTGTTGTTGTTTTTCAGGGTTGAAAGGGATGTTTGTCTTGGCTGTGGTTTTTTGGGTGGTTTTTTGAGTATTTTTGTTGTTGTTTTTGTTTTGTTTGCTTTGTTAGTGGTTGTTGTTGTTGTTAGCTTTTTTCCTTTTCCTTAAGAAAAAAAAAAAAGAGGTTAGTGATTCTGTTGGTTTTTAACCTGGTTATTTTGGGAGAGAACACACCTCTCACTTGAATGGAAGAACTAACATTTTACAGTATTTCCTGTAGGACTTGAGCACACAAAAAATCCATCCAGCTGGCAGGTTAGCAATACTGAGCTAATGATACCACATCAGGCCAAGAGACTTCAGGAGCTTTAACCCTGCCTTTCTTTCAGAAGGAGCAATCTAGAGGAAGTATTACATGGCCAGGCTCACAAGAAGCCTTTTTTTCCACAAGTGCCATTAAATGTTTTATGCTGGTATAATAAGTAACAGTCCTCTGTCAATAATGAACAGAGAATATGAGGATGTTGGAAGCAGGAGTCCTGCTGCATAGTCTACCCCTTGCTTGGATTGGTGATTGTCAGTGGAGGTGTTTCTACAGATGCTGATGATGATGCCTGTTCTGAATGTGACTATTTTCCACTGGAGCAGAAAATTATCCTGATGCAAATAGATGCTGGCCATTTGTCTACAGTTCTCACCTATAAATGTACTCTTAGTTTGCTGCTTAAGGTGCTGGAATGCATCCATTTTCAAAATTTTCTTCTAGATAAATTTAGTCCAGTCTTCTATGTATTCATCTAACATGCTTTCATCTGCTTTCAGTTTCTATTTTTGTTTGGATTTTTCAAAAGCTCCCACTGCAAGTGTTCCTTCATAAAGATTCTGCTGTTGCCTCCTCTCCCACAAGAATTGGGTCTGTTCAATCTGCTGTCTCATAACTGCATTTGAGGCTCTGCAGTTGTTCAATTTTCCAGTGTCCCGGACTTTATCATCGCTTTTATTACATTCAAATTTAGAGCACAGAACTCTTGTGTGAATTGTCACACAACACTCCTTCTGTTATAATGACTTTCACAAGTTGCAATGGGCAGGATTTTAAGAACATGGAAATACTCCAGGGCTTTTTAGTCCTGGATTTGTCTCAAGGCCTGCCAGCAGTTTGAGTTTTTAACAATGAAAGGTCCTGGTGAAATCTTGACAATTAGTTACATGACCGCCTCCTTTTCACAGAGCATTTTGTTTTGGCTGCCTGAGCGCTGATGAGCTGTAGATGACAGCAGTAATTCTTTAGACGCATGTAAAACCCCATGCGCTTGGGCAAGCTTTGCTATGACTAACTTTTTTGCTCATTTCTCGGGCAGCCTTTCACGCATGAAAGTTCCCCTCTGGAACAGCCTCCTAAATCCAAATGTTTAAGCCACTCTTGCTGTATCAAAAGAGTGGTTGCTACTCATCTTTTATTTTTTTTACCAAGTTTAGGTTCATGCAGTAGCGTGGTGTTAGCACTGTCGCACGGAGGAGAGAAGGGGCATACAGTCCTGGGGAAGGAGGTGCGATCCGGGGCACGGCAGGACGGGCTGTAAGATGCAGGGCATTTGCAGGGTCCCTCCGCACGCCTCTGCCCCTGCAGCGCGCAGCCCAACCCGCTGTGGCTCAGGCGGTGCCCCGGTGCCCCAGCCCGCGGCAGCCCCACGGCATGCACCTCCTGACTGCACGCACAGACACAGGCAGCCACTCCGAGCGGCTCCCGCGTGGTCTGCCGTACAACTGCCCTCCTGAAAGCCCTCTGTCTGGCAGCGGACTAGCCAAACTCTACCAGCTTTCCGCCCCTGCCTCCCAGGAGCAGCCGGGGAGCAAACGCGATCCCTGAACGCCTGGCAGCGCCGGGGCCAGGGCAGCTCCTGCTCTCGCGGGGCAGCTTCGTATCTGCAGCAAAGTACATGCAAAGAAGTAAGAGGGGCTCCGGCGGAATATGCTCACCATTTGTAGCCTCTGCCTTGCTTAAACTTGAGGGTGAGCCCTGTTTCCAGGCACAGGAGAAGATTGAGCAGTGCCAGCAGCCAGTACTTGGGTTCCTTCTTCACGGCAGTCACTCTCCAAACCCCGATGAGTGAGTGCAACACGAAGAGCAGGCGAGTGACCAGGGCATTGAGCAGCACCATCAGCTCCATGCCGCAGCACCCCTCCCTTCGCCCCGCACCGCGGGGGCCGCCGATTTTAGCAGCCCTGGCCAGTTACCTTGGCAGTCACCGGGAAGCCCGCGCCTCGCCGGCACACAGATCTCTTCTCCTCTTCCATCTCCACAAAGGGGCCCATTATAACAAAAAAGAAACAGCATCGCCCCTCCCCCAGACTTCCTGAAAACTTTTTGAAGGGAAAAAAAAAAAAAAGACACGCTTCCATGCTGCAGTGGTTTGCAGGCTCGGAACAGCCCTGGCCGGCCCAAGGCAGGGGTGGGGAGGGTTGTTGTCCCCTCCATCATCGGCTCAAGGACCAAGCAGGGCGAGATTTTCCCTCTCGCCCAGTTACCATCGCTCTGCAGCCCCACTTGCTGCTCTCGTGCATTTCCAGCAAAGGCACAATCTAAGACACGTTATTAGTTTGAATCATTTTTGCTGAAAGCTCTTCTGCATTTCTGAGAATGCAAACCAAACCCCTGAAAGAGAATGTCTGCTCCCCCTGAAAGAGAATTAATATTTGGGAGCTTTTAAAGTCGTTTAACATTGCAATATAGAAAGCAGAACCTGTATGCATAGTTCAATACTGGAATCCCTTGTGTAGCAGAAGTCAGAAACTGTAATCTAGTCAAACTACTCTGTTGTATGATCTACACCCTGCTTCAGGACTAAGAAGGCCAGGTGCAGAACTCCAGAAACAAGGATGAAATCTCGGCTAACACTAATTCTACTGAATTGGTCAACAGAGGCATGTACAAAAAATGCACTGAAGTTTGACTGTTAGGTTAGTTACCTCTAGACAGACTTTTTGTATCCTGTGGGAACAATGTATGAAGTACAGAATTTGTTTTAAAATTTCCTTAATGTTTCTCATAGAGATTATAAGTTGTGTTTGAATTTACACTTGAGTAACCAAACAGAAATTTCTTCTTGATCAAAACTGGCACTATGTTGCTCCAGTTTTTTGTTAATTTACAGCCAAAGCACTTAAATTGAGATAAACCATTGTAAAATGCAGATGGAGAATCAAGTCTCTGTAAAGTACTGTGGTGTTTCAGAGGTCCTAACTTCCTAGATTTAATTTTTAAAAAATCCTGTTCTAAACACAAGATGATATTCTTTTGAGATTTGTGATGTGACCTTTCTAGGAAGGTATTTTTCCTCAATTGCTAAGATAAAAGTTTTCCTTACTGCAAAGCCAAGCCTCTTTATGAAGTGCTGGTGGTGGCCAGCTGATATCCTTGAGGGTGGGGGGATAAGGGGGATAACCCTGCCCAGAAAAAAAGGAAACCAAAAGTCCATTCCACAGTAGAGATGATTCACTTGGGAAATGCCTGAGTAAATAAATGAACTGTGTGGCATGCCTTTTTGAAGGAACAAAATCAGAGGAAAACGAATTCAAGGACCTACTATTGATAATCCTTGCCAATAGGCATCCTGCCATATTGTGCCTTTGGTGCCGCTGGTCCACAGTGCTTCCGCTGGCCTTAAGGTCAAATGTTTCCTCTTCAGTTGAACAGGAAATGGAGGACAGACAGATTGAAGAGATTGTCTAAACAAGATATTCCTCTGTGGGAGTGCTTAATGTCGAAGAAGTTACTTGGGGAACTGATATGTCCTGTTGTTCACGGAGATCCTACCAGGGCAGACAGACGCCGCAAAACTTGGAAAGATGTTGATCAGTGCAACATTTTCATGCTCAGGAAGGACACAGAGAGCTTTGCTGAGAGCTAAGTAATTCTGCATATTGGAGGCACATGGAAGCTGAACAGATTAATAAGGTAGTTTGATCAATGAACAATCCAAACTTCACATCAGTGAAAATCCCAAACTTAAGTAGGAAGAAGATACAATATTGACTCTACCTATGCAGTGGTGAACCACGATGGTAGCACAACAGCCTGAGTAGAGGGGGACTAAGTACTCATGGACAACTTCATTCCTTTGGCCTAGAAGAGACAAATGTTGCATCCAGACTTGATAGAGTGCATTTTTAGATGTTTCAGTGGCTGTTTTGTGGAGCAGCTGGTTCAGGAACCCATGAAGGCAATGCTTGACTTGAATCCTGAGTGGTTTATAGTGGGATATGATATCCCTGAGTGGGATATGATGTAGGGAATAACAGCTAAAGAGGTGCCCTGAAAGGGGGATCTTAATGTGCTTAGATTTGGCACCTTTGCAGCAGTAAGAAAAGCCAGAGTTCTCTACCATTGCTCTGCTCAGCTTCAAAAAGGAAAACTAGATGCAGTTCAGTGGGCATGTTGAAAGTAAGACAGATGGAACACCTAACTCTTTGCAGGGAGCGTGGATATTGCTTCTGTAAATCACATGGGAAGTGCAGAGATAATAACTGTGCATCAAGGGAAACTTGAGAAAGAGTGAGAAGAAGCCAGCATTTGCGGGTGAAATTGCAGGAGCAAGAAGACATCTTTCAAAAAGTTGAAATGCTGTCCAGCTGAAGAAAACTGAAAAAATTATAAACTCTAGCAGGGACAAACATGATAAGGCTGGCTGAAGGAGTGTGAGGGACAATTAGCAAAAAAACGTAGTAACTAAAATGCCTGTTATCTGTTCAAACATGTCGTGACTAGGAAGTCTGCCAGGGAATTGTTCATCAGTGGACAGTCAGGTGGCACAGAAGCCATCACAGGGTGGTATTGCTGTGCAGGAGGAGTGGAGTCCCAGCATGAGTACAGATGTACACTATATGGGAAAGCACTGGCTCCTGCACAGAACCTTCTGGAAGGGGCTTTTTAGAATTTTTTTTTTCCCTCTATGACTCTGTATGTAAAAGTGTTCCACCAATTCAATTCTTTTCATAGTTTCTACTGATCTGCAGCTTAGACTTGTCAGGCTAATTGATCATGGGCTAGAGAGTTCTTGAAGGAGGAACTTTTGTTTACCTTGTTTTTATACTCTTTCCCTGAGGATGAAGTTAGGTCTACTGCTGGATGTAGACTGTGGAATTAGATGGACCTTTGCTCTGACCTGAAATGGCTGAATTAATAGAGACTTTCTGATCTCTGAAGAACTTGTTCTGGAAGGGGTTGTAGTGTTGGTTGGATCCAAGCTGAAAGCAAGACTCGTATCTGTCTGTACAGAGTGCTCTACTAATGGTATCTCCTCTTCCCTACCTTTTTGTTTTCTTTCTTTCTCTTTTTTTATTTTTTGGAAACTCTGGTCTGTGTCTGGCAACCCTTGAGAGTTAATGTTTGCAGGAGCTTCTGTACTCTGGCAAAGCATGGACGTAGTGGTGTGAACATGTGTCACACTGTGTGGGATTTTCATCCGAGACACCTTGGCAAGATCTGTTGCACAGCTCTGCCACATAACAGCCAATTGCAGCATGTTTGTTGCATTTGGGAAATGTTACACCTTACTGTGCCCCCAGCACTAGCCACCTTCTTTCTGCAGGAATAGGGAATCTGGCACTTTAAAAACTGTGCCACAGGATCTCTGTGCTAGCATTGAATAATTCCTGCCTTTAGGCCGAGTCACCATAATGATTGCACTAAGCAGACTCCATAACAGTCAGAAATGCGAAATTGCAACTTCCCAACAACAAACTAGGGTTGGAGGTGGTCCACAAGCTGAATGTGAGTCAGCAGTGACACATTTCTCTTAAATGGAGGGTCACATCAGTAAGTAGATACAGAGCAGAAACCTGCCAATATCCCTCTTGTGTACTTAGGAAGGCCTTAGCTGAAGTGCTGCTCAAGGAGCCAGTGGGGAAGGGAAGGAGTGTCTCTATAGTAGGAAATTACTTACATAAACAAATGGTTCTGTTTCAGATGGTTAAAGTGACATCCTTGTCAGGTTGCAGTGCTTAGAGAATCACAAGACCCCTGTTCAAGAACCTGGAGGGACTCCAGTTTGAACTGGAGTGCAGGTCTTAGGAAATCCTGTGAGGAGGAATTCCAGAACAAAAGTTCTGACAGTTTTTGTGATAATGTGCAGTGGGTTTTTTTTGTTCTGCTTTAGGGTTGTTTTTTTTTTTCCTTTTTTTTTTGGGGGGAGCTCTGAACAAAGAGACTCTCAGAATTTATTTCTCTTGCTTACAAAAGGGGATGGTTTAGGCAGTGAAATTTTGGAGTAATGGCTAGTTGCCTTCAGTTCAAGAGACTTTTAAGATTTGATTTATAATATTCATAAAAAAATAATTATAGGGTATTAAGCTGCAAGAGGCCAGGGATAAGAATGGGTCATAAATTCAATGTGAGTCAGTAGTGTTGTTCTGCTAGGAAGAAGGCACACTGGGATGTATAAACAGACCTGTAATGTGCCAAATCTCAGTTATTTCTTCTGCCTTCCTTGATGCTGGGAAAAACCTCAACTAAACTACACTAATTCTAGTGATGCTTTTCCAAGGGAGAGCTGACAGGATAGAATGTCCAGAGATGGACAAGTCTGCTGAGGAAAGAATAAGATACCATCATTCAGTGTAGAGAAAGAAAACTGAGGGGGAGATGAAAGTGGCCAAGTGTTCAGGAACAGCCTGTTCGCCAGCCCCAAAGCAGAGGGAAGGAAGAAAAAGGCTTAAAGAGGAAAAAAGGAAAAAACAAATGCAGTTAGATATCTGGAGACATATCTTGCTAGGAAGGACAGTGAAGCACTGAAATAGATTGTGTAGAGAGATGTCCACTGTCACAAACTTTTAAGCACAGATGAGGGAAACATCTGTCAGAGATGACAGCAGTTTAGTTGATCACTTGGGGGTAGAAGGCTAACTAGATCATCTCTGGAGGATTCTGCAAGTCTTACCTCCTAGGGCTCTAGGGTTTGTTTCTTTATTATCCAGTCATTGTCTTGAGTCTCTAAGGAAGTTTCTTGCTTAAATTAAATCTGTTTAGTTTTATTTGCATAGGGTTCATAAAGAAGAGAAAATTGTTCTGCTTTCTCAATGCTTGACTGCAAACTGTGAATAATTATGACAGCCTTATAAAGAGATCACCACAAGTGGCAATTAACATACATGTTGAAACAAATGGGAATGATTTTGTAGTACATGTGAAACAAAAAAAAACCTATCCAATTCTGTCTTAAGTGAAAGCCTAACTACTGCTGATCAAATGCAAGAGGGGAAAGCCAAATCTTTCAAAATATGATATGTGATAGAAGGTACTAGCTATAGCTCAGTAAGGGTGTGAAGAAAATGGATAAAGGAGTGAAAAAAACAGAGTATAAAAAGATTAGCTCTCTAGTAAAGAGCCAATATGATTGCAGAAGCATTAAAATCCCTGCAGGAGATTTACTGAAGACTCTGCCCTGGATTAGAATTTGATATAAAATAATTTAACTGAAGTCATACAATTTCTATGCCATTTGTAGCTGAGTTAATAGCATATGTTCCTGGAGGATTACAGTCAATGATTAAGGAAATTAGGTTTTGTTTGAATTTAATTTAGTTGTATAAAGCTGCTACAATAATTTACAGCTTTGATATTTAATATTTAATAACCCAGATCTTAAAAGAATCCAAGGTATAGCAATGTCATCATATATTGAAATATTATCCCCATAAGTCATTTATATTTGCTAGTTGAGAAGAATGTTCATCAACTAGATGGGCTAAACTGGAGCTACTTGATAAAAAAACCAATGCAGTTTTATAGGCAGTGGTAGTGAAATCTTTCTGTATCTGTTATCCAGTAAATCATAATTCACTTAGAGAACTTCTCAATCTCAGTTTCAGTCTTCATAAGAATATACCCCTGATAGTTTTCTTTAATCTAATTTCCTAGATTTTGGCTTTATGAACATTACAAATCCTATTCTATTGTCTATGCTTTCTTATAAGCCTGCTTCTGCTGCTCCCTCCTTTCATTTAAAAAAAGAAGTAAAATGCTCAGTCTCCAATTTATCAGGGTACCCTGCTTCTGTTCAGAGAAAAGGAGGCAAGTAAAAACACCCTCATCTGAAAATCAAGCCCCCAGTATTTTCAGGCACCTTTCTATTTGCCACTAAGTTTGTGAGAGCCACAAGACATGGTCTGAGGCCATCAACTGCAGAATCCAGTCTCAAAATATGCTTGTATGAGCTTATCATCCAAAGTGCAAACATGCACCTATAAAGCAAGGAAGCAAAAGTCTTCCAATGGCCAGTCTGCTCTCTTGCATCTCTCCATGCTTCCTTTCTTGTGCTTGTAGCTGCTTCTCTCCTGCTCTGTACCTCATTTCAGCTCATTTTTAGTGCATTGTGAGTCCAGGCTTTCAAAAAGGAAGGTGGAAGCCCTGACTGCCTGGCACTACAGTTGTGAGTGGCCATGGGTCTGCCACAAACGCCAGGGCCCTGGCTGCAGTGTGAGGAGCTGTGAGCTGGCAGAGCTCCCCAACATCAAATCTTCTGCAGCCCCAAAATATGGCAAAGAGGGGTGTGTTTTCCTCTCTGATTAAAGCTGGGGGGAAAGCATATGAGCAATTTATAGCTCCCTACACTTATACGTGTTTTCTGTTGGTTTTATAGTTCAGGAAAAAAAAGCCTTCTGGAAGGACCATTTTTTTTTCTTAAAGAACAGAAAGAAAGGAAAGGTTTCAGGTATTTTATTAGGATTTGTAATTCCTCCTTCAGCCTGGGCGCTATTTCTGAGAACACACAGTAGTTCTGCATCACTGTGTATTTCAAAGAAGGATAGAAGCAACTTTGTTCTGCAGGCACTATTTCAACCATGACTGAAGTGAAAGACCTAAAGTTACAAGCAGTGAAAAACTGTAGCATTTGTCTTCAGCAAAGATGAGAACTTTCCATTTTTGGCTAGGAATCCTTTGAATTGTCTTCTTAGTCATACCATCTCCTGTTTTCCCGTGTAAGGATAATGTGATGATCTGACTGGAATAACACTGTTCATGTTTGGGGCACAAATAAATGGAGGCTGGGCACAGGTTCCTGGTACAGCTATTGAAATAGCCAAGCTCCTCTCACAGATGGAACACTGAGCACACAGACAAAATATCTCAGGCTTTGGACAATGGCTGTCAAGATAAGCTGTAAGCTAAAAAACTGGTGGCAGTATTTTTGTTTACCCTCTGTGTACTTCTGCATAGTCTTAACAATTAAGTTTTTCCTCCGTGGTCTGAATTTACTGGAATTCCCATGGAAGTGTTTGTTATTGCACCCAGCCTAACCTAAGCTAATGAGTCTGAAGTCAAGCCAATGCAACCTGTGTCTCACTGCAACTTGATTTCTTCTTGTCTTGCTAATTACAATAATATGCCTCTGATAAACTCAAGTCATAAGTAAGAGGGATGAAAAAATGTATATAAAAAGAAAATCTCCAAACCTGTAATATTTCTGCTGGGTACCTGGGTACATGTACTAGGTCAAGTCTCCCAAAGCCAGGCTGTATCCCATCAGGAAATTCATGAAAGGACACTGGCTTCTCTTCTTATCTGTGCCTGATAAAATGTATTGCTTTTGGGTTTTGGTGGGTTTTTTTGTTGTGGTTTTTTTTTTTTTGTGTGTGGTTTTTGGTTGGTTGGTTGGTTTTTGTGGTTGTTTTGTTTTGGGTTTTGTGGGGTTTATTTTCAATGATGTACCAGTTGTGTGTAGGCTTTTGCTATCGTCTGTGCTCAGAACAGTCAAACAATGGTGCTTGGCTATGGTCCTAGCAAGGCACTTTCCTCCCTGGTGATATTGGGATCCAGTGATGATCATCTGTATGTATTTTTATGCATATTTTTATATACCTATATAGATTTTGTCAGTTCCCTGGCACATGTTCAGTATTTAATGAAGAAAATAGTCATGAAGCTGAGTGCAAAACTCCATAATATTTTTACCAGCTAATTAGTTAAGCTGACTTTTTAATCTCTGTGCTGGAAGAGGCTGAAAGACAGGACGGTACCACAAAATACAGGTTGGCAGATTGGGAAATTACTTCACAAATGCAGCCAAGGGTGGGGGGGGAGCCTGTAAAGAAAACAACTCTCCCATCCACAAAAAGCCCTGCTAATCATATTCATCGTCACTGCAGCAGAAATATAATGACATGGGTCTTTGTCTGAGAGCAAGGCTACCATAAACCTGTCAGGATGCTTAATTATGGTCTGTTGCACTGGACTGCCACAACCTGCTAAGAAAAAAAAAAAGTAGTAAGATTAGATACTCCTTTTGAACTGGAATAGTATACTGACTTTCCTGTCCTCTTGTTATCAGTGAAAACTTCCTAAGGACAAAAATTTCCCCATCTCTATTGGTTGCAAAATATATTCAGTTTTACAAACAAGCTTTTTCCTAAAGGCTGCAGTTTCTGAACAAACCATCTGCTCCATCCTTTTCTCTCCTGGCAAAAAGAGAGGCTGAGTACCAGAATTTTTTTTCTGTGATGTTTATCCATAAGTTATTAATACCTATCTGACACCCACAGAGATCTTCAAACTTTTTTGTTCAGTAAAACAATATTGCTGACTTGTCTGACAATATCAAAAAATGAGTGAGCGTTGTTTCTGATCACCCCCACTGTACAGCTCACAATGCCAGTTTGTTTATAAATAATGTCATCTGTTGTCTTCTCTTGAGTGCTTTATCCCATTGACTATACTTCCTTCATCCTTTATTTGAGACACCTGTCTATGCTGGTCCTGGTATGCATAATGACTTGAGAGATGTGAATAAAGATAGCCTATATGGGTTAATAGGCACATCCAAACATCTTCTGGAATTAAGACTCAGCAATGTCACAGTGTGGTTCTAATGGTCTTTAAACTGCTTTGAAATCAGATGTCAGTTCTGAGTACTGCTGATGGGAAAAGCCACTTAAGAAAATCCAAAGACCTACAACCCAAAAACAGCAACTAATGATCCCAGCAAAGGGCTACTGATTCTTGTGGATTTGCTGAGTCTGATAAAACAGTGTTTGAAATAGCAAAATTTTACTTGACAGGAGAATCTTCAGCGTCTGGCAAGAAATAATGAGAGATTTTAGACTGAGTTTTATAACTAGTTGCTGACTTTTCCCTGTTTACTATATACTATAACAACATTACAGGGTTCAAATGAGATGGCAAAAGAAAGAGTCTGTAGTGATAGGTCTGGCATGTGTTTATGGCAGCTTTGTCCTCAGAGTCCTTCAGAGAAAAGTTTAGGACTATATCTGAGCATTTATCCTGCTAAATAACAGTCATGGAGCATCAAGCTCAGGGTTTTTTTTGAGTTTTGTTGAGGTAGTGGTGATGGTTCAGTTTTGGGTTGATTTTTTTTCAAGAGCAAAAATTAACTATTTTTATCCCACCAGAGTATTTTAATTATGCCATCTTCTGTGAAGTTTCTCAGTTGGGCAAGATAGTCCTATTGCTCTTTGAAAAACCTTGGCTAATTAATATTCTCCAGTAGCTCTGTGTTCTGGGAGTCTGATTGGGATTTACTCATCTAGTGTTCTTTAACTTTTTAGGAATCAAAGTTCATCAGTTTCATATTGCAAAAATGCAATATATTTTTAGAAGTCCTACTAATGGATTCTTTTTGAGCAACTGAATTGGAAAAGAGAGGCTCTTCTAAAATGGGATTCATAAGATCCTTTCAGTTCTCTGCTTTAAAGTCCCTTTCAGGGTCTCAAGGACAGACAATGTGCTTTTTAATGTGCTTGTTGGAAGATTTGAGGAGGGAGATATCTTCTTCAGATAAGGAACTTTTTTATTATTTTTGACTGCACCAAGTAAACCCAAAATCTTTTAGAATAAGCTCATTATGTTGTAGATCTCAGTGTGTCAGCCCAAAGGCAGAGCTCCTACATTCATGAGTGCTACAAAAATGGACCACAATTAGAGTTACATCCAAAAACCTTGTGTTAGTAACTGCAACTAGTCTGAGTGGTTTGAGTTCAGGGGTTTGTTTTAGGCATATGAGAGGGGGGCTTTTGGGTGTGTGTTTATTTGGTGAGAGTAAGAACCAGGGAAAGAGAGGTGAGCAAGAATGGTAGGGGCCTGATCAAGCTGTCCCAAACTACTTTTATTGCACAGAGGTAGTATAAATCATGGTAAGGTATGAGCTTGAACGGCAGCCCGAAATGCCCAGAAGCTCAGGATCCTGATTTACAGCACTCTGAGCTAAAGACATTTTGCCAATTCTTTCATTTCCATGGTGAGTCAGGAAATATTTAGTACTTTTCTTGAGCATATTTTGAAATCTTGGGCTTTTCTGAAAGTTTGTCTAATACTGTCAGGAGAGACCTTTGCAAGGCAGATATTCAGAAATCTTTATTCTTTGAATTCACAGAATGTGTGGCTCCTAATTGTTGCAGCAAGGAATGTTGCCTTGTGTGACCCTGGATTGCCATGGCTGTTGTAGGAGTCAGGTAACACTTAGCAGTTGTAGACACAGAGAAGTACTGACCAAAGTGACCCACTGGTGCTCCAGAACTGGAAACTGCCCTCAATATGCCAAACCTGAAGCACCAGTGTGACAAAATGGCACACTAGCATATGATTTATAAATGTTTGTTCGGCATACTTTGAGGAAATGTAATACATGTCAATCCTGTCCACATTGTGAGATACTGATGTTGCAATATAGTAGTTCTAGACTGGGTCCAGTTTCTGCATAATCTTTATACATATATTGAGCTGATTAACTAAGCTTTGCCTTGACAGGACTTCTTTTTCTCTTAACTGTCTTATACATATATGATGGCAACAATGAGTTGCAAGTCTATGAGCTGTCATGCACAAAGGAAACAGATACTTTCCAAATATGCATTTCTGAAACAGGAAAAGTTCTACCAGAAAGAGACAGGGTTTTTTTTATTTCTTGCTGTGATTATTTATGAGCATGTTTATTACATTGATAGGATGGTAGTATGAGGAGTATCCAGGCATATGTATTTATTATTGGGGATTTTTTTTGTCATTGTATGTTAAGAGCTTCCCTGTGGCACCATTTTCTTCTGCACAGTAAGTTTAATGAAACTAATCCAAACTGATCACCCATTCAAAAGACTGAAAGGTAGTGGAACTGAGATTTGACTGGAAAATATGATGCAAACTTGAATAAACTTTTTTTGTGTTGCTATGGACTGCAAGAAGCCAGGGAGAAAGTTGGTGTACCAAATGCAGAAATTAGATGGTGTTAGTGTGTAATGAGAGGTCACCTGTAGGTAAATTAGGATAATCAAAATAGGCACAAGTTGAAAGAGACATCTGTAAAGGAAGAAGTGAGCCTGGACAATGACATTTAGACTTTGAAATCATAGAGTTATTTGAGTTGGAAGGGACCTTGAAGATCATCTGGTCACCAACTCACCACCACAGGCAGGACACCTTCCACTAGACCAGGCTGCTCAATGCCCTGTCCAGCCTGGCCTTGAACACTACCAGAGATGGGCATCTGCAATTTCTCTGGGCAACCTGTGCCAGTGCCTCACCACTCATTCAGGGAAGAATTTCTGCTTAATGTCTAACTTAAATCTGCCTCACTAGCCTTTCCCTCCTCGTCCTATCACTGCATGCCCTTGTTAACAAGTCCCTCTCCAGCCTTCCTCAGAAAATGACTCATCTGCTGGTGCTCCAAGTCCAAGAATCTTCCATTGTGCTGACTGGACACACATTCCTGAACTTGTAGTAACAGTCAGTTCCTGAGCCTGATGAGGAACCAGAAAGGCAAGATGTGGCTGAGATTTCAGATAAGGCAGAGCTGAAGCTGTGCTGGAGATGTTGAAGGGCAGATTTACAAATGCAGCAGGGACTGAGAGAGGGCAGCATTGTATGGTATGATGTCAGTGGTGAAGCATGAGTTAATATAGCTGGTAATAAATGTAGCACATTGTCCTAAAGGGATGTAGTGCATACTCTGGAGGATGTGGATGAACTGTCCACCCATTCTTGGCAAGCTCCACAGTTTTGAAGTCCTACACACCAAGGTTACAAAATGGAACATTTGAAAAATGAGGCATTTGGGAACTGAAACCAGAGCTGCATTATGCTGTACATAAATATGGTTACAATCAGAGTTGAGTAAAATAGAGTAGAAAGAAATTGGTTTCTTACAATCTGGAGTCACTGACTCTTCCTTTTGTATTTTGAGGAAGTCATCCAAACAAAATAGAGAAATCGTGGGATTACTGATTCAGTGGTAGCAGAGATGTTTCACAAACTCAGCTAAGGCGGCAGGATTGGTGTTTGGTGGTGGTTTAGTGTTTTGTTGGTTGTTGTTTATTAGCAGATGTGGTGCAGGTTTGTGCAGGCTCTCAAACTCATCCTTTTCCAGCTTCCTTCTCAGAAATATGAATAGCTTTTTTTTTTGTGTCAGCTTTTTAAAAAGTAAAGTTACTTTTCTTAGTGCACCTGGCTTGTTCAGTCTGTCAATACCAAAAGTTTGTGAGGGGGGAGGAGGTTATGTTCACACTTACCACTGATGCCTTTTAGCTCTTAATTTGCAGGATTATTGCATTCCAACAACAGGATTTTCTTTGTTTTAAGAATAAGATATTTATGCATTGTTAGCCATATATTGTACACCAATTAAATTTGGAAGAGGAGAAATGTCACAGTAAAGCATATTAAATAAGGGACATTTCATGGAATATGGAAAATATCATAAGTCAAAGTAACTAGTCTTGAAAAACTGGCAACTGCTATTGCTATAAATACAGCTGTACCAGAGAGGTGAAAAAAAGATGTCTCCATGGAGGTATTTAAACGTACTTTAGTACTTCTGTCACTACAGTAACTATTTACTATCCACAGGTGCAACTGTAAAATGTTCATGTCTGATAAAATAGCTAAATAAGGAACACCAAATAATAGCACACAAAAAAGTATGCATTTTTCTTTTGCAATGTATTTATTGTATAAAACATTCTTTAAAATACAGAGTCTGTCTATGACAAACTTGCAGGGACTTAAATTTGGATTTTGAATGGGTTCATTCCATTTCTTGCATTAGCCTCCAAGAGCAAGCTTTTAATGGGCTTTTGACCTCTCTTGTACTTGCACATGAGCAGGTTTGAGCCCTTGCAGCAGGGTGGGCAGAGCTGGTCCCTGGCTGTTGCTCTGGGACCTCTCCTAGACATGATGTCTATGTGAGCACAGCTACCAGCACAGGCAGGTCAGCTGCCTGCTAAAGCTTGGGCAGATAAGCCACTGCTGTGTTCTGGTGCTGGCTACTGGATTAAAAGTGGTTTGATGCATTGCTGGGTTCCTGTCTGAGGCCAGTGCAGAAGGAAGCTAAAGGTCAGACTAAAAATATGTTGATGAATCAAAACCTTCTTCTGGCTCTTGAAGAGATGTCAGCCAGGAAATTGCTGTGAGTGTCTGGAGCAAAAGGAAAAAAGTATCTGAGGGTGGCTTTTCTCCTTGCCATGGATGATGCTGGATCACTCCAGGTCTTCAAGGACAGCCCTGTAAGCCAGTGTTATATGTAATGAAGTGATTAGTCACTGTAAAATTATAACTTGAGCCTGCATTGCTAAGCCAGAGGCCAGTTTTCAGATATTTCCTTAAATTAAATACGGCTGGCTAAGTTTAAGATAGTGTAATTGAAGCTTCATACTGCAGTCCTAGAAGAATCCTGGACTTTGAGGAGCCCTCTCCAAGCTTAGCCAGTTCAGCTGGTCTGAGGTGGGTGGTGTGAGAGGCTGTGCTTCAAACTAGAGCCAACTCTTTCTGTTCCAGCTGCTGGCTGCAGAGGACAGGATGGGGCAGCCCTATGAAGGTGACACACACTGCTTGTCTCTGCCTCCCTGTGACCAAACACACAGTCCCACTGCCCTGCCATGCCGCTGCAGCACGGCTCAGTTAGTGGTGTTGGACAAGGGATGGAGAAGGTAAACCAGAGCTGGGTGGCAGGGATTCCAGTCAGCCAGCAGGGGAATTTGTAAATGCCCTGGTAATAAGGCGCTTTCCCAGGAGAGCTCAGCAGGACCTCACCATAAAGCCTTGTGGGTCTCAGAAACTCCAAAGAGCACAGGAGTCTCTCACCCCCAGGAGTTCCCAGAGTGCATCAAGCCTATCTTCACTATGCTGACTTATTACTTGGCAATGAATCAAGTTCATCTTCTCAACCCTTCTATTTTGAGAGCCATGGCTCAGGCTCAGGCCTGCTACAAGGCAGCTGACAGCTCTGGGTTTGACATCTTTCTCTTCAGACCCCATGGAGCATCCTTGTGGCCAAGAGATCCGTGCCAGAAAGTAGAGTTTCCAAAGCGGGTGCTGGAAGAGCATGTTATAAATTACCCCAAGAGCTAGGCACCTTCAGAGATCTCATCCCCTGTTCCAATACATCCCTTTGGTCCTGGTTCCTCTAAGATAGATAGGTAGCTATGTGCAGTTTTATTTCCTTTAATTTTCTACCAAAACAAAACACTTCACTGCAAATGCTTTCCCCCTTGAGGGATGAGAGTACTAATGACACATGACAGATGTTAGTCATGGTCGCTTTGTACACTACTGGAAGGCACTTGGGTGCCACGGAGATGTTTATGGCATAAGAAGTTTTAGAATAATGCAGTTATGTTGGTATTTCAAATTATTCACTGGCTTTCAGGTTTTTAGCCACTAAATTGACAATTATTTTCAAGCCATGTGAAGGACAGGTCTCAGGCAGAAAAATAAGTTATTTTTCTGCCCTATATCAGTGCATTAGTAATAAATCATTTAAGTTCAAGGGAACTTGAAATCCAGTCCATAATGGTGAGGTATGAGAAGTGCATGCATGTGAAGAGGGAAGAGAAAATTCAATGAGCCACTGATGTGAGCTTCTCATGTTCTTCCCTGGCCCACTTGCAGTGTTGATAAAGATGCTAATGGACCTCTATTATCTATTTTGATAACTGTAATGCAGGGGAAAAAAAGTATTAAGTTGAAGTGCTGCTTCTGCAAAGGAGAATAACATTTATTGAGCTGTTCTACAAACAACAGATCTGGGCTCCCAGCTAAACACTAGCTTCAGGTATTAAATTCAAGATATTGCACACATGGCATGACCCTTGTCAGGGAGGAGCTTAGGGCCTGTTATTTTCACTGATCCTACAGTCGTTGGACACTACCTAGATGAATGCAAACACAGGCAAGTTCCTTAGCATCCCAAGGGAAGTTTCACTCCTAGTCACAAGGTTCAGCAATTGTTATGTACAAGTCCATACTGCATCTCTCTTTCCCAAAACCTTGTAACAGATGATGGCTTAACTGCTAGCTAGCAGATTTCTACTGTCATTTTAGTCGAAGACATACAGCACACAGTTTTGCATGCCTCAGCAAGAACATCTGTTTGGCAGCTGCTTCTGGTTTCAAATCAAACCTCCCCAGTTACTAAGAGCTGCAGATGAGAGAAGTTAGCTGTGCCTTGTTTCCAGTTGTGTTGTGTGAGCAGCTTACCAATGGGGCAACCAGTAATGTAGAGAGCACTCACCATGCGTGCCTTTTTAGCTGTCAGATAATCCACAATGTGGATTCCTATAAGAAAATTGAATATATGCAAAAAGTGATTCCAAATCTGTTTGAACAGATCACTTGTTTTCAGGTTTTGGGGAGACAAGACCTCATCCAGTATCATGGAAGACCCCTGAGTATTTCTGTAGTCTAGGAAACATCAAAGTACTTATTTAAATGCCTTTCAAAAAAGCTGCATGTTCCACATAGAATAATACAGTATTTGTTGCTCTTTGAATTTTTTCTTTGTAGGAAGAGTTATGTCTGTAAAATGATATTAGAGAAAAGATCTTGTTGCAGGATAGATTTTGATTTTACCTTGTTACCACATCTGCAAGGTCTTGCCACATGATCAAGGGGTGTCCTGGATCCTGGCATACACCACAGTTTGCTTGTAAAGCACAGTATTAAATGCTTTGTGGAATAAATGGGGAGCTGAGATGTTTTTAGAAGAACAGGAGTTGATATATCCGTTTGCCTAAAGAGCAGCTGGGTAACAAATTCCATTGTCAGTCCTTTGGCTGTTGTAAGAACGTGCTTGTTTGTCTGGTTGGTTTACTCTTGTTTGCCCAGGCTTGAGCTCATTTACCTCAGTGAGCCTTCACTGCAGAAATGGAAAACAGGTACCTGAATGCAGCATCTCCCACTGATTTTCAGCCTCCAAGAGAAGCATTTGCTGCTGAAAGGAAGCTTCAGAAAAAAATGGAGGTTGAATACTGGGATTTGGCTTCAAACTACATGAGATTAGGGTAAATGTTGTCATTAAAGGTACTTTAGAACAGTTTTCTCTGAAACTAGTTAGCAAGGGCTTTTAATTGGCGGGGGCATATTTTTAAGGACCTCTTCTTTAATCTTTTATGGTAATCAGGCTCCCACATTTACAATTCAGCAGTGTTCCTCATACAAATAACTAGATAAAATTCTTAATTAGATTATAGTGACTGTAGGAAAAAGTTGTTCTAAAATTGAAATTACAGACTGTTATGACTAATGCTGTACAAATTAGCATAAAGTAGCTCAGACCAAATTATTCCTGAGAGTTTGCAATTAGGAGCACCTGCTATTAATGCACTTGCTAAACTTTTATCAATTAATCATTACTTCCTCGAATAACAAGAACAAAACTGAATGTTGTGAATATTGTAAGAATGATTAATTGCTAGTTGTAAATTGCTGACGAGCTCCATTATTACTTCTACTTTAAAGACTTTCAGAAACGTGTCTATCAGTTTTATGAATGCATAAATTACACTAATGTACTTGGTATCAGTTGGATTTTTTTTTTGTCCTACTTGGCTGGTAGCATCTGTTCTCAGATTTAGATAAGTCTGAGACTTTCAGAGCATGAACTGTGTAATAGAACATTGTTTTTACCTTGGATTTCTTTTTCCTCTTTTCTCTTTCAAATGGACCCTAAACTCAGACTCCTAAATGGCTAGGCAACTAGATCAATGACTCTATTAGTTCTTTTGAGTACTGGGTATAGAGTAATTCCCTCACCTGAGGATACTGACCTTTGACATCTGGAATGATATTTAATCATTGTTGTTATCATCGTTGCCTGAACTTACCTGTTTGTTCCAGCTTTGTGGTGTAGCATTGTCCTGCTTCTTTTTCAATATGTAAATTAACATATGGGGGAGTATTGCAACACTGGAGTGTAACTAAAGGGGATGTTTTAGTATTTTGTTTTTCAAGAATGCCCTGTTTTCATGGTTCTTGGGTACTCTGAAAAGGTCAGTGAAGTACAATACTAATTAATAGTTCAATAAATGATGTTATTTGAAGCATTTTCCTTTATATTAACTGGGGATAGAAGTTGATCTTAAATTTTGTCAGTTCAGGAGTGCTTTTAGTTCTGTGTAATCAGAGGCACTGCAGCTTTAACATGAATTGAAAAAATCTAAATCAGAGAGCACAGCATTACAGCTGTTGAGTGAAACAACAGCAAGTTGCCAAAATGCATGGTACTATGTTACCAGATTCATAAGAAATACACAAAAATCTGGAACTGATCAAGAGATGGATAAAATAGCTAGAATTGTTTATCTTGGCTGTTCTGAGATGAAGTCACTACATGGATGGAATAATTCTGAAGTGCAGCTAGTGAAAACTGTCAGAAATTAAGATTTCACAAAGCTGGGGAAAAAAAATGAGATTGGAAATCAGCCAGGAGGGGAAGAAAAAAATCCAAAACCTAGATATTTTTGACATGCCTCAGAGATATAAAGGGAGACGGTATGGGTGATAGACTTTTCTCATTCCCAGATCATCTGAGCTGTAAGGAAGAACCACTTTCTAATCACCCTTTAGCTTCGTAGCATAAAATGTACCTGTCAGTTAAGTCTATGGGTTTTATTATAGTGCTCCTGAACAGGTGGTGCAGGTAAATATTGGTTAGATTACTTAGTACCCAAATGGACACAACTGAGGAGCAGCAGAAAACATGTAGCTGTCACTTAACCTGAAACGTTCTCAAGCTTTAATCACATAATAAATGAGATAATAATAGCCTTTGTCCTAAATATTATAATAAAGCTACTTGACTCAGTGCTGTGAAAATTCTTCCTGAGAGTCCTTGGTGAGCCAGGCTCACTGCCACTCCACAAAGTGGCCCTCATTTGGAGCACTGGGCTTCCAAGCCCTGCTGAAGTGAACTCTCCTTCGTGATTAATTCCTATATTTCATGAAGTGACTGTTTGAAGGCAAATACCATCCCCATGTGAGGCACTTAGCATGTTTTGATAATATATATATGAACAAATTTCAGCTATTCCATAATAATTACATTTATAGGAATTATTCTGAATGAAAGTGTTTTACTGAGAGCTTAGACTTGAGGCATGTGAACCATGGAGGTGTAAAGTGGAGCCCTGTGGGGGAAGCCTGGCAATCATCAGAACAGAGGTGGATATGTAATGCAGGAGCACAGTGAGGGAGACACCAGCAACACCCTCAGGAAATGCAGTAGTCATTAGATCATTTCTTCTATAATTGATAAACGGGCCAAAAGTATAGTTTCAGCCAACAGTAGTGAAAATTACAAACATCTAATGATGATCATGCTCAAAATCATAAAGATTTTTGCTGTTTGTCTTGCTGCTGTTTTCTTACTTTCCACCTTAAAGGTTGGGTACTTTTGACTAATGAAAATTTTCTCATCCTGTACCTTATCAGGCATAATAAAAACTGAATTTTTGTTTTTTAAATGAGCCATTTGTATAAGGTGGCTGTGTGCCTGCCTTCTTCTTGTCAGTAGCCTCAGGCTCTGTATACTTGTTTTCTGCCTTCCTCTCCGTATATGGAGCTCACTCTTTCTCTGCACAGCTTTCACAATTGGTGCTGGTTATGTATGATACAGTGCTGAAGCCTAAGAACAATCCCCTTGTTTCCTTCTATATACCTTGGATCCACTCATATTTGCACAGTGCTGCAAGTAAGAAACAGCTTTGGTGATGATGGGTGACTATCACCGTAATTTCTTACTCACCTGAAGCTGCTACCACACTATAATAAAAGAATTGAGTGCTACTGGCTTTGCTCAAAAGAAGAAAACAAATCTTAAATCCTTGGGACAGGTCCTGAGCATAGCAGCCCTGATTTGAAAGAAGCTGCAGTGATTGACACGAGTGGAGTCTGTAGCCACGTAAGGATATATGGGTCACCAGGGAGCTGATTTTTCACACACTTTTGCTAGGCATCCCCTTTGGCACTCTGGCTGGCCTAGCTGGGGAGCAAATAATGAGGAAAAGCAGTGACTGAAGTGACCACTGTGTAGCACTTTTCTCCCTCTGCTTCTCTATATTCACACAAATCATCAAATATTTAGTTTTAGCCTGTTCAGTCCTTTCTCTCCTGAATGTAAGGCAGGAGGTGTCACAAGAGTAAATGTCTCTCATGAGAATTTCAGCATTTCCCCATTTTGACTTTGTTGAAAGTTCTGCTACAAATCCTCTTCTTGTAATATTGCCACCTTAGCGTACAAACTTACCAATATTTTACCAAACAAGTAAGTATTACAAATTGTTGGGGAGATTTTTTAGATACAAGTTCACTTTCTTTTAGTTTTTAGACCAAAGAATGCAGCTGCTCTCACTCTAGTAAGCTAATTCCTCATATTTTAACTACTACAGGCTTTTCTTTTTAAACTGTGCTGGCATGTGGCTGCATTTGAGTTATGTCCATAGGTCATTTGCAAAGTTGTAGATGAGGACTGCCCCCAAAATGCAGTGCTAGAATATGAGCTGTGCTGTACTTTCTGTATATGTTTGTGTGTGTGATTCATATTTAGGGGAAAAAATCAACATAAATGTTGGTGGGCACATACCCAAAAAACAACTTTATGTGCCAATACTTTTCTTGTTCAGTTCTGCTTCCACTGACCTTGCAGGAAGCAGGTGAGTGAGATCCTGTGCTCCCCCAGCAGACCAAGTGATCTCCTCTCCTGGTGCTGCCCCAGACCTCCATTTCAAGCTCTGATAGGAATGGAACTGGAGTCAGAGGTAGTTATGGTCCTCAGCTAGCTGGCTGTGCATTCAGATCAGAGCCAGTTGGCAGAGGTCAGAACAGCCCCATCTGTGTGCTGGACTGCTCCAACTCAATCTGCTGAGGAGCATGGATCCAAACCAGCCAGGACCAAGAGCAAACTCTTCTGCTTACTCAGTATCAAGGAAAAATTGTTGCACTTCACTGCTTAGTGAAGAACGTTCTCAATGTGTGTGTGTGTATGTATGTTAACATTTTGTAAATCTAACCTTTAGAATTCTTTCAAAAATTGCATTGCTATTTGGATCAGATTTGGATTTCTACAAGCAAGTCTGTCTGGATTTTATTATTCTGTACCAAATAACTGTTAACTCATTTTGCCTAAATTTAATGGCATCATAGAAGTTAGAGATTATGAAGTTTCTACATGTTTTGCCAACTAAAAGACAAAATCTGTCATGTCACTTCATAGATACCATGGAAAGTTACAGAAAAGTAGGAGCATCTACAACCAAAATTTGCACATACCCTCCCAGATACTGAAGCCAATCAATTGCAGCACACTAAACCTTAAAGAAGTTCATGTTACCCTGCTAGTTTTCCTTGGGGCTGAACAAGTTAGTTTCACAATACTATCCTTTTTGATCTTTTTCCTGTGATAATTTAATTGTCAAAAAGTTGTTTTTTACAGAAGGTCTCTTGGAGATTCTGTTGCTGAGTTTCACTTTGTTGAAATTTGTGGGAATTTGACTTTTGTAGTCAGGGCACATTTCAAAGCCTTCAATGACACTGCAGAGACTGAAGCACGTGACTCACTGAGTAAATGTGGCTCATGCTAATTGTCTGGGGACCTTTGTTTTAGTAATATCTTGAGTTTCCTGCTCTGAGTTTAGTCAATAAAAGTCTGGTTTCTCTGAATGCAGGAAATAACTGAAACCCAAAACTGAATACCACTATAAATGGGCATCTTAGGAACCCCACAGAACAAATGAAATTAGCTTATTTGCACAGCCTTGTTATAGGTGACTGACTCTATTCCCTTCTTGAAAAAGTTGCTTCAGTTGCACACATGCAAGTGCTAAGTAATTGCTTTGCATCATTAATCCATTTTCAGTACAAATTGGTCTCATTAAAATTGGCTGGTGAGAGTCAATATGGCCAACTCTTTTAGAGAAATATGTTGCTGTGTGCAAACAGGCAGCCTCAGATCTGCCTTTGCTGGCTGGCAAGGCAGAAATTGAAAGTGCTCCGTTGCAGCAGTAAGGATCACAGTGCATACCATGCAACAATATATCATCACTCCTCACAGCAATGGCACAAGGCTTGCTGAGACTGCCAGACCTTTGAAAACACCCTGAAAACAGTTAAATTCACAAGGACAAACTTTATCCCCCTGTACCCTGCAAGTCGTGAACAGCAAGAATGCTGTAAATTCTCAGATGAGAGAGGTAAACTGTGGTGAGTGTTGGCATGATTTATAGATCTTGATTTGTGTAGGCAAAGGGCAGCATGTCTTTGTGTCATGTATAGGTTGTGCATATCTGCAGAAACAATCAGTATTTGACTTCACCCTGTATTCCTGAGTAGCTCCATGCTGTTTGCCTTCAGCAAACATTCTTCACTGGTTTGCATTAAGTATTTTCAGTGATTGATAGTTTTCTTGTTCAAGGATTGATAAATGTGAATCTGCTTTTTATCGTGGCCTAAAGGGACCCTTGATGGAGTGGAGCTTTTGGAGGTGTTTTTTCTTTAAGCTTTGAAAAGAGCCTGAAAGACTTGATGTTGAGTCACTGGGGAACGCGATTTATAATGTGTGGCTTGGCCTATCACTCATGCAGCATAATCAACTAAGAGACCAGTTCAGATGGGAAAAAAATCACTGGCAGTTTTCTCAGAGAAACATGAGGGGACGAATATCCTTTGGCAGACTCTTAGCCAAACTCCAATCTGAGAAAAAAACTATGCTGTCTTCATGAATGAAGAGCAAAATCATGGTCTGGAAAAGAAACAGTGAAAAAAAGGGCAGTGCAGAAGGGGCATCTGTGTGCAGACAAAAGCAAGTGTTTTGCTAGGTCTTCAGTGATAGCAGATTTTGACATCTTCACTAGGAATAATGGCTTGAACTGTAGAAAAACATAGCTGCAAGGTTACATATGTGTGAGATCTATGAGTCAAACCAGCAGGGACTGTCCCAAAAAACCCATGAAATATGCAGACCTTGAAAATCTGAATATAGTTTGGAAACGGTGTTCAACATAAGAGTAAACTCTCAAATAAGTAGCTATTAAGGCTTAACATACAAATGCTTATTTATACCAACATATCCAGGAAAATTTAGCAATGAAAGAGCAAAGTGAAAGTGAACAGAATTTAAAGGAAACAAAAAAAGCTTTTAGTGAAGAGGATTTAAAGAGGGCAAAAATCCATTATGAACTTACCAGGATAAAAATCAAAGCTTTCTGCTGATCATGTAGCTTTTGCATCATAAAAATGTAAATGAGGAATATTTATTTCTAAGCCAAATTAAAGACTCAGCTAAGCATTAAGTACACTCCTACACTAACAAAATAAGGTTGTCCATGTCACCAATGGAGAACAATTGTAATTCTTCAAGCTTAGGGTGGCAGCTCTGCCTAATACATGTAACTTCTTCCTTTTGCTCTGGTGGATTTTGCTTTCCCTGATGGCCTAAGAAATCTCATGTCTCCTCTTGGGAATCAGAAGAGATAAAAAGCAAGCAGAGAGGTGAAATAGTTGTTTACACACACAAAACAAACAGTAAATGTTGTAGGTGCTGGGGCAGTAGCAAAGATGGAATATAATGAAAAGTTTCGTTTTAATATCATGCAAATGAGATAAAGCATAAACAAGAGGGCCTGAAATGAAAACATCTTGAAAGGGAGGTAGGCAGGGACGGAGAAACAGGGGAAGTGTCTGACAGGTGGTTGTGTGTGGGAATAGTGAATTAGAGCAGCTGAACCAGAAAACAGAATATACAAGTGTTTCTCATTTCCCAGATGAAGGGGCACCTTTTCAGGTACTGTCTGAATGGCAGTGATTAAAGAGGACTGTCAGGTTAAATGCAAGTACTCCAGCTTCCTGTAGACAATGCTGGATTTGAATTTGTAGAGGGTATCTTGCCATCTCCTAGATAGCAAACTTGTTTGTTGTGGAAGGAAACAGCATCTTTTGAATCCTTTAAAGTTGTTAAATAAATGTCACAAGGTAAAAAAAAAAAAACCTAAATAATAAAGTACTGACAGGAGTAGTAGAAGAAATTATATACAATAGGCATCTCAAAAGATGTTTTTGTTTTGTAATAGCAGTGGTATTTCAATTTCTCAAAAAGCAGTTTGTTTAAAATATCAGAACCAAAAAACCTCTGGTGTGAAATGTTAAAAATGCATTAAATTTTTTAAGTTTCACAGTGGATTTTTATTTGGGGGCCAGAGGTTATTTA
This sequence comes from Phainopepla nitens, assembly GCA_013400175.1. Classification (NCBI taxonomy): domain Eukaryota; kingdom Metazoa; phylum Chordata; class Aves; order Passeriformes; family Bombycillidae; genus Phainopepla; species Phainopepla nitens. Next base: position 120,181 of record VXBQ01006524.1, on the reverse strand, counting down.
GATGTTTACTTGATGTGAAGCTAAGTGATGAGCTGTTTTTCATTGCAGGAACAAACATTGTGATCAAGGAAAAGAAAACCACATCTGCATTAGAACTAAGTAGTAGCTGCTGCTATTGACTCCTTAAATCCAACTCAAACAAACAAAAATATTTCAGCTATTATATCTTACTCCAACAGGGGAGCACGTTATATCTGTTATTGTTGGCAAGCAGTGAAATAACATTTACAGATCAGTTTACATTACTTTAAGCAAAATATTTCCAATAGATAATTTTAAAGATAATTTCATTCCAATCTGCTTCTTTATCCTCTACAGCAAGTTTTGCTAAGCTTTTTCATGCTGGGCTGTGAAGGCAGACTTTGCTAAAACCAGCATTGCTAAGGACAAGCTTTCACGCATGGACTCCACATACATTGATTATCATCAGAGATAAGTTTAATGCTCCAGAAACCAGGGAAGCTATATAAAATGAAACTGGGAGCTACCACCTAACCCTTTGAGCTATGAGGAAACCCAAACTAGTACTACACGTGTGAAACAGTCAGCTGGATTCTCTGTGGCTTCATGGCAAGAATGGCCGATTCTTTTTCGCACTTTGCGATATCTTTGTTCCCCCACAGGTAGTGCAGGGCTGGACACACCGAGCGGCCTTTGTACATCCCAGCACCTGACCCAGTAACCTGAAGTTTCCTCTCCCTCCCCTGACAAGGTGCTGAATTTGTCCCCACACAGTGTGATAGCTTTTTTAGGGCTTTTTTACTGAGGTTTGTTTTCTTTTGTTGTTGTCCTACCAGCAGTTCAAGCCTGACAGACGTTTCCATATTAGGTTATTGGCCATTCCAGATTTAAACCAGCACAGTTCCAGTATTTCAACTTAACTGTGACCTGTATCTTCCCATGTGCAGGCTGCTCCTCAAGACTCAAACAGGATGAATGTGGGTTACCTAGTATGCTGCCATCCAATTTTTTTCCAGAGAGTGAAATTTTACTATATATATATCATAGAAAAGTGGGATGGAAGTCCTGTTCAGGAATTTTTCTGCAGCCTTTTTTTTTTTCTTCACCCTATCCTTTACTACTTTCCAGAGGAAAGAAGCTAAAATGACTGAACTGAATCTCTTTAAACCTTTAATTAAAGTATTGGAATGAAAACAGAGAACTTTAAAAGTCAGTAGTCTTATCTGCAGGAAGCAGCTAATATCATGTATTCTGTAAAAAATTATCCATATCAAACTGTTGGAGCAAATTTTCTTTGGGAAAGGAATTAAAACAAAGTAATAGTGTGGGGCCAAATGCACTCCTTAACATAGCTTGATTTTACAGAGAGGCAGAGGGGGTGCAAAGCAGCTCTGAATGATTATAGAAGATAAGAGCAGCAGTGGTTCAGATCTGTGACCTGCCATTTCATCTCAAGATCCAGCAAAAGCCTCTTCTTGATCCCTCATCTTTGATTTTTTTTTTTTTTTTTTTTTAAGCAGGAACTAGGGAGCAGAGCTAGGGATAAGGATATCAAGCTGCCCATTTCTCTGGCAGCCTTTAATTGTACAAACAGTAGATTCTGCTTCCTCCAGACTCTGTGGGCCTTTTGAGTCCTGTGCATGGGAGGGGAAAAAGGCAGAATGCAGGCTGCTGCAGGAGGACAGGCAGAGCCCTCTGCACAGGAAACAAGCTGAGAGATAGCAAGTCCTGCCAAATGCAGAGGAAAACTGGGGCTGTGTGTGTGCAGCAGGAGAATGCAGGCCAAACTTATCAATTGTTGCCTCAAGATCTTCAGTAACAGATAAACCAGCTCATGGAAATCTGGTATTTAAGCAAATCCCCCAATACTTTTGGTTTAATGCAGTCTGTATTTGGGTAGGGAGCACCACTGTTTCATGCACTGCATCTTAGGCAGGCCAGCAAATAGCTTGGTAATGCCACATGAAATATCTTGGCATATATCTGACAGCTCATTGGGAGAATATCCTGCAAAATTGATCACCAGACTCCATTACTCAAAAATAAAATCGAGTTAGTGTAGTGAGGTAAACATTGGTGAGGGTGTTTGAATGCTGCTACAGGAAATTAAATCCTCTGCATATATGGCAATATTTATTTTATATTTTGTGTGCTTCAATAGGAAATGAGCTCATATTTATCTTTGCTCTATAGCAAGATGAATTAAACTCCAGAGCAAGTTCCGCATCAGCCTCCAAGAGTTTTCAACCTAAAAAGCTATATCCCTGAATCCCTGTTGCCTTGCCTTACATTTATGCTCCTGCATAGGATGGAGAGGGTAAAAGCCCTTTGAGATGCCTTTTCTGTTTGCAGGTTTATTTAATGCACTATTATTGAAGGAGGAAAGGGGAAGTAAGAGTAAGTTATTTCTGCATTTACCTGGAATAACTTGCCTTCCTGACTCTCCTCAGATGTTTGACCAATAGGACTTTTTTGGCTGCATCTTCAATATCATCAGAAACAGAAGTCCTAATATATCACTCTTGGGAGTGATGCTGGACAGCATCTGGATACATGAATGAAATTGATGTTAGGTCTCACTAATCAATCTAAATAACACAATAATACATAAAGGGAAGAAAAAAACTCCTACTTTTGTGACTTATTTTTTAAATTTCTCTCTTAGGATCTTCTTTCTGCATTAGAAATTAATGTAATCTGTCTTGATCTGGTCCTGCTTAAGTGAACAGCAAATTGCAGGGTGGAATCCAATCTGTGTTTTACTTTATGTCTTGAACTCATTTATTTACTGCACTTTATTCCTTATTCATATGACCACAGTGCCCATGACTTGAAATCAACAAAACACTGTTATCCTGTAGAGCAAAATGTGCTGGAAGAAAGTTTGCAACTTTAGACCTTGTAAGGGAAAAAAACCAGTGAAATGAGAAATGTTTCTAGTGATAATTGAGTAATACGTATTTGTCATATGTTAGAGTTGAGTGATTTTTTTTTTTCCCTCCTAACTGTAACACTCAAAAATGTGATAGCAGAGAAATTATCTTATCCTGCTTCTTTATTCCTAGCTGGTAGTTGTTTGAGTTCCACAGTTTAAAAACTACTTTCTCACAGAAAGCCTTTATCTAACATACAGCATTGTCTCTGCAGTGACTGAATGCCTCATGTGCATAGAGTGACTTTATTTTCACAATAGCAGCACCCCGAGCTGAGAAAATTTTCAACCCTGCTAACTGGGTGGGGTAGAGGGAGAGAGAGGAAATGAAATGCCTTGCTTATTTTTCTCAGCTAACTGCTGCTGAGAAGCTTGTCTTTCTTTCCATTGTCTGTAAAGGGGCTGTGATTTTCATAGATGCTAGGAGGATCTTCTCTCTGCTAGGTGGGGAAGCTGTGTCAGGCCATTGGTGATGTGAGACACAAAGCCACCAGCACATCATCATTACTTTCAGAAGTGAATATTGAGCCTGGTGATGGTATGGGCAAATGGTGCTGTAAGATAGTTGACTTTTGAGGCTCAGAATGAAACTGGGAACATTCCAGTTTAACTAAATTTAGTGTTACAATCAAGTAGTGCACAGGAGCCAAGGCAAAAGAGATGAAGCTCATACCATTTTTCCCAGCAGCATCTGCTGACCAGTACTTTTCTTCTAACATTTTCTTTATTCTATCCATTGTCTTGCAAACATTCCTTAATCGAGTCTACATCAGAAACCTGCCCTGATGTTTCAGTAAGCACTGTCGTCAGCACAAGAGAATGAGTCACCTTGTCCCGGCCATGTGGAAGTGTGCAGAACTGAGGTTCATGTCCCAGTCACCTTGGCCAAAATGCTGATGTAAGTGTTGCACTCAAGGACACATCTGCAGAGATGAAACAGCACCAGTGGAATGTGTTCTGCAAGCTCTTGAAATTGCTACTGTGAGCTCCTTTTACTTTCCAGAGCAAAGAATCTGGCCAAAAGCCTTCCTGCTGCCATTTTAAACAATCCACTGAGAGGTGGCTCACCAGCTCCTTGAGGCCTAGGATTATTTGACTGCCTAGCCAGTGTTTTTACACAGTGTCTTTTCTGTATAAAAATGTGGATACTCAGCATCAAATAGCTGTAATCAAGCACTTTGTTTTTCTCCTGAAAGCTCTAAGGGTGGTAATAGGTATCCAAAACGTATTCGAAGCAGGGTATACATTTGTTTCTGTTATACTAACAACAAATATTTAATTTCTTTAGGCCTCACTTTCTCTTCAACTTTTCTTTCCTCTTCATAACAGTTCTGAAGCATAATGCAACTGTTTTCCAACCTGTCTGTAACCATGGTTTTAGTTTTTGTTTCCTTTGCTAAGGAAAAGAAAAATCAAATCAATTTTATCAAGCTACTGGTAAAGTACAGACAGCATTTACTGTAATTAGGACACTGCATTACAGAAGTGATCTAAAGAATCCTGTTAAGTGTCATTGCTCTCAGCAAAGAAACTACAGAAGTTGAAAAGGAATTTTGAAAAGGAAAGTTGAGTAATATGCTTAGTTGTTCAGTCATGTTGACGGATGTACTCATGAGCTGTGTTTTAATTTAACAAGTTGGATTTTCCTTCTGCAGTAAAAGATTAGGAGAAGTCTTTGCTCTAAACCAGGTAATTCCACACTTGCCTGTTCTTTGTTTAGCAGCTGTTAAGCCACCCTCCATTCATTCTGGCAGTTGGCACAATGCAGATAATGATGAGGTATGTGATGACAAATACTTTCATTGTCTCATTTCTGACTGATTTCATATGCCAGATTGTTCAAACCAGAGCAAACGCAGTACTGATTAGGGTCTGATTTTAGATTCTTTTCAAGTTTATTTTTAAGGAATATAAATTTCCTTCAGAGTATGTATGGTCCTTCAATCTTATCTATATGGATATAGCCTGTATCATTAATTCATTGAAAGTAGGTGCTTATCCTCTTGCCATTGTTGATTGGATTTGCAAGATTGGAGCCTTAATAAGAACCTGTGTATCCTGCAGTGAGGAAACATTGTATGGTGAAGATCTACTCATATATAGCACCATTTGGGAATTAATCTTGCAATCAAAATGAATGCAGGATCAGCTCTGAAACCTTTCTTCTATCTGACACACACTAACCTAGATGTCGAAGAGCCAGGCAACCGCTTTGGGAAAGTGGAGTCATTGTTCAGTTGCTATGAGCTGGTAAATACACAGTGGCAAAGGCTTGGCCCTGGCTCTTCCTCACCTTGATTCAGAACTGGTGAGGAAAAACCTGGCCTGCACTCAAGACAGAAGTTCAAAGTTAATGGACTCATTCAGACAAGTTTTTTCTGCTTACTCGTTCACCATGCCTATTCTAGGCCTACTTGAGTTCCTTATACCTTGACTGCTCGTGTGAAACCCTTCATTCTGCTGAGAGGAATTTAACCTTCTGTTATTACTTCCCTCCATGAGTGAGACTATGTCCTCTTTTTAGCACAACTGTGTAATCACAGAGCCCTTGAGCAATGCACAATGTGGAGGTGGTGATTTCGTGTTAAGTCTGTTATTTTTTTCATCTCTTATAGAAACATTTCCTTAGATGGCAAACTGTCTGAATTTTATAACACCAGTCAAATGCTGGTTGGGTTGTGAGGGAACTTATCCCCATAGACATGGAGTATAATACTGAATATATCTCTCTCCTCAATATGTGCAGAAATTTGAAAGAAAAGGATCAAGCAGTTCTTTAAAGTTCAGATCCTGAAATCAATAAATTTTCATCTGCCTCTATCTGCCCTCCTCCACCTGCTACTTAAAGATCTCTAAATGGCTTTAGACAGAGAAATGCACTGTAGTATTTTGGACTCACCTGGTTTGAGGATAAGGTACACTCTGTGGAAGAAAAAGGAAAAAGTGAAAAGAACACAAAGGCAAACATTCAGTGGTGATCAAATGTGCCATATTTGTAGACAGGATGTCAGAGTGAAATAGATTATTATGAAAGCATGAAGATCTGGCAATTTAAAGGAAAATAACAAGTGTTCTTGAGAGTTAAACATTGAAACTTTTTTGAAAAGGGGCTGGTGTTGTAATGAAAACAACATCTGGCTGTGATTGCTAAAATTTGATTGCAAAAGGAAAAACTGAATGATGTTATCTCACACTGATTGACATTAAAAAAAAACTTGAAAAAATGGACATTAAAAAGGAAAGTTTGACAGATGTAGCAAAGCAACAGCTGTTGGAGATGGACAAGTTTCCTTGGGGACCCATTGCCAAGGAAATATAAGAGCCTTATTCTGATTGCCTGCTGCTACAAATCAGCATTAGCTCTACTGAAGTCAATCTTCTTGTGCCAGTGCAAAACTGACATAAGATCAGAGATAGCTATGGAAAACAGAGTAAAATAATAGAATATGGCAAAGTTCTATCAGGAATCTAATTGGTTTGGCATCTTTATCACATGTACCTGGCTTTGTAACCATATTTATTTTTAATGATTGATGAATGCACTCAAATTGTGAGTTCAGCACGCAGCATGATCACATTGCACCAGGTGGATCGCTCAGAGGACTATTCTAGACACAGAAAAAGGAAAAAAGGCACAGGTTCATCCTCTTGTGCAGTACCTCAGGGAGAGAAAACCAGTGCTTACCTATTCTGAGGGCTACATAGGGCTAAGATGAGGGCAGAAGGAATATGACTTAAGCCTGCTGTGCTTCTCATCTTCTTGAAGGTCCGCAGTAATTGTTTCCAATGATGAAGGATGGGTGTTTACCAAAACGGGGTTGCCTGGCTCTGAGACATAGCCAAATCCCAGCTCTGGAGCACTCCTGAGCTCTGCAGCCCAACAGTCTCCCTGGGTTGGAGGTGCCCTGGCTCATGGCAGAGCCGTCAGCCGGTGTGGGCGAGCTGCTCGGACGGGGCAGCAGCAATGCCCTTCCTGCTGCTGTCAGCAGCGGCAGCCCCAGCGCTGTGGCTGCTTCGCTCAGTGCCCCCAGCGTGAGGAGCTCCTGCGTGCGTGAGCTTCATCCCCAGCTGGGGGAAAGTAAATAAAGCCTGAAAGGAACAAAACATGCTTCCCAGCCAGCCTTTCTCATTACGATTTTCTAAACAATTCTTTTGGTTTAGAGGGAGGTTTCACTTTTCACACTAAACTGTGACTGTATGTTAAGGGCCAGCAGTTTCTTCATACCTTTCTTAAGTTGCTGTAAAGAACCTGGGTGGAGGTTGCTGTGTCCTGGTGAATAATCCCTTATCCTCTACATCATGGACAAATGCTGGCTGCAAGACAAAGAACTGGAAGTGAGTGTGAGCAGATTTATAAAGTTGTGGTAGGAGAAGAGGGATATGGCAGAATTAGGAAGGGACAAAGTATTGGAAAATCAGAATAGATTTCCAAAAGACTTTTTAAGAGGCTGTTTTTAGTGACAATGTTTTAACATAGTGTTTTGTTTCTGGGTAAAACAAAAAAGAACATGCTCATAGCACCAGATCCAGTTCAGAGAAAGGGAGCAGGGATGGAAATGACTGGGAGAGGGCTGATATTTAGAGGAGAATTTGCACGTCTGCTTTACAGAGCAATCTTGCTTGGTAAAGCTGAAATCAGGACATGTGCACACATGTGCCAATTCAGAACAATTTACTACATCTTATCTTCTGAGTCCTGGAAAACCGTAAGAACCCCAGAGAGAGCAGCCCCCCAGCACAAGCACAGAAACACAGCTGCCCCAGGCACAGACAGTTCCCTATTAGTGCTGCCCCATAAGCGAGGTGAAGAACCACAGAATATCATTTCATTCCATTGTATCTGCTCTCAGAGAAAACACATGGTTAAGTAAATCTTGCCACTGCTAACTACTGGCCAACAGTAGAAAGGAAGAATGTTCTGCCTCCCTTCCTCATCAGACAGTTAACTGCACGCATCATTTGCCAACCACATGTACTTTGTACTTCAGCAAATTTCTTTTAGCTGAGAGGAATAGGAGTAATGTAATCATCAATTGGGCTTTTATCCTGTTTCATCAAAATTCTTAAGCTTTCTTTCCCCTGGCTTTCTGATTTGTTTCTGAATCTTCTATCTCTTCCTCTCAGACCTCCTCCAAAGAACATGTTGTGCAGTGGTTTTCTTCTACAGAACCAGACTTATGGGATTTACAGCCTAGGGGGATCTGCTTTGCAGTGACTGTTAGCCCTTGGGTATCAATAGATACCTTCGATGTGAAGGAAAACCCATTCACATTTGTATTGTGTATCATTGTTCAAAGTCTGGTACTGAGATCAAGGGGGTCACCCAACTGAAATCCATCCCATAGTAGTGCTTTCTTGCTGTACAGCAGAATAGTTTCCAAACAGATTACTGGCCCTGGCAAGAAATAGCAAAAGTGTGTTCCAAACCTTAATAAAAGAATCTTTTTCAGGAAACTAGTATCATCCAAGTAGTTCTGAGGTTTTAGGTGGTAAGGCAATAGCAAAAAATAATGTCTTTCCAGTTTGGATTCATTTATGCTAATTGATTTTAAATCTGTTTTGTGGTATTAGGAGGCCTGGTACTCGGTTAGTTGGTTGTTTAATTCTGTCTGCAAATCTGCCATTCCTGCTTTCTGAACTAAGGGATTTTTGTTTTAATGTTTATCACATTTACAGAAATGTGCTGTAATTGTTGGGTTTTTGTCCAGCCTGGGGTACACACGTGGCAATCTGTCTGCTGGACACCTCAGTACGTATCCAGGTGGCCAGGTGTCGGTAGCCCAGTGTGTGCTCTCCCCACACCCAAGCTATGCTTAGGCAAATGCCAGTCTGGAAGTCCCAGCCAGCCTCCCCTCCACGGCCCTGACACCAAGCTGGATTGATGCTGGAGCTGGCTGGCATCCAGCTGATTCCATGTGCAACCAGGACTGCCTCTTGCTGTAGATGTAGCTCTACATGACCTTACATTTACACTGTGATGCAAGTAAGCCATTTTGATAGCAAACATTATTCATACAATGATATTTCAAGTCTCTGTATTATTTCTGACATTGCACATTATCTTGCAATATTTTTTTTTGCATTTACAGAAAATTCCTTTTCTCTTTAACCGTATATCAAATGTACCCATTCTCAATGAATTTGAATTTATGACTCCCTTGGCCTTCATAGGAATATAAAGAAATTATATCTGCTCTTGAAGCAAAATTTCAACATTTGGTTGCAATTCCAATTTATTACAGCTGGTGTCAGTCATAACTCCTCTCAGACTTCCATCCTTAAGTGGAAAGCTCATTAAATGTCTGATTTCCATTTGCTGTGTTTATTGTTTGCATTTAAAATACTTTGGAATGTTATTAATAGGTTTTAAGCAAAAATTCAGCTTCATTTCATCAGCCTCGAAATATGCAGAAGAATCTTGCCAGACCTATGGTACATTGTCACCTAATGTTTAGAAAGAGTTTATCACTTCTTATGTTCTTTGCCACATACTTGAGGTCTCATCCCTTCCAGAAAGTCAAAGATTTCCTGTCTGCTGCAGTTATAGGGAGTTTTTTTACATGAGGTTAGCAATGGATATGATGTCAGATTGCACTGGATACTGCAGATTGGAAGGTTATCATTGGGGAACTCACCCGCATGATAATCTAATCAATGATTAAAAATTTTTTTAACTATTTGTTTTTTTGTGGCAGAGCCTACCCCTTTTATTCCTGAGCAATGTCTAAAAAATTGCATCCTTGAGCTGGACTGGAATCTTGCTCATATTTAAACATTAGCTGATAATTTTATGTATCATGTAAACCTTTACATAATGAAGTACTTTGGCATTCATCTCATGCAGTAATATTTGCTTTTTGATGACAAGCTAAACTGTCACTGGCGTGTGTGTAGCATTCCAAATGCCCTCTACCATTACAGCCTAATTTGCTTTGAACTGTGTGGTTGCATTTTAAATTAATAATATTATATTAACGCACTTATTAGAAATAGCAACTTCTGAATGATTAGCCCTTCCCAACTGGAATATCTGTGGGTTAAGTGTGGGTTTGATTTAAGATGTGCTATTTTCCTATTGCCTCAAAAAGGACTTTCTCCCTGTTATTCCACAAGTGAATTTGACCCTCAGTTTGCAAGTCCCCACTCTCTTTTCCTTCTCATATGCAATGTTCTGTGACAATAGACATCTAATGTTCAACATTGGTTTGTCTTGTTAGCAGCGTGTGGTTAGAATATCGTGCTGCCATTTCAGTCACATTTTTACACTTGTCCCCTACTGTCTTGGCTGGTTGCCAGAACAGTGATTTATGCTTTGTTTGCCTCCAGATGTGATTACTGCTTTTCTTTCCTGGATGGGCTCTCTGAAAGAGTTCTTCACAGATTAAAACGTTGAAGCTCTTAAATCAGGGACTTGCTTAAACTAATTTTCAGTGAAAATGAGCATAAAAATTCCTAAAGGAACAGAAAACACCTGGACAAAATTTTGATTTCAATAAAAATTGAGAAATTAAGATGTCTTGGCTTTAAAATGATGATGTAAGCTATTAGAGATTCAATATAACCTCATCTACTTAAGCACAGCCCTGGGCTATATTTTCTAGTCAAGAGAAACTTTTCTGTGCTGCTTAGTATGTTTAGTGAAAACTCACACTTTCATGGTGAAAAGGCAGCTTGGATGTAAGATTTTTAGAAGGCTTTGATTTCTTTCTTCTTTTGCTTTAAAAATTACTTTAATGCCTATTTTAATATATGTTGAACTTCAAGGAAGTTAGAGTTTTATATTACTAATCAGTGTTGCATTCAGAGCACCTAACCTTACAAATGTATTCTGCTTCAAGTAAGACTCCCTTTCCTCTACTTCCCCAAGTATCTGCAGAAAATAGTTCACTAAACAAGTTATGATCATGGATGTTGAAGATGAGCACAAAAATAATCATGCTTTAGAGACAAAAGCTAAGAATTTTGAATAAAAAAAAAGTGTTAGTTTTTATCCTTGGATTCTGCCCCTCCTCCCCACTACACATACTCTTGAATTTCTTATGTTTAAGTGTATGTTACCCCTGATGTCAGTATCAATGATAGAGTGGCACAGTTTTCCATAAGATGTCTCAAAAAATGCATTATTAATTTGGAGTAAATGTTAACGTCTTTGTAAGAAAATGGCTTGGATTCAGACATCTGGAAAATGAAAGCATTATGTATTGACCTACCGTCATTTGCTAGGATGCTGGTAATTCCATATTCATTTGTCTTGGTAGCACTGGAGAAGAGTATTGCATTTAAAAACAGAACTGCTTGTGCTGCATTATCGAGAACAGTACTCCAGAACCAGAGAAGAACCACTGCAGCTATCGAGCAAGCATTCCAGTTCTGCTACCTTTAAGTACACGGGGTCAAGGTGTGTTCCCTTGTGGACTTCTTCACTTCTGTAGCAGCAGGAGGCAGATCACCTGTGTAACCACATACAGCAAGTGCAAAACTGCCCCACCAGTGACAGGCATTTGTGCTTTCTGCAGAGTAACTGGACCAGTTAATCTCTGAAAGTCCCTGACCCAAGGCAAAAAGGGCTTTTTAAAATTAAATAAATAACTAGAGAGAACCATAGAATAACAAAGTGCATGTCTAGCTCACAATTCTATTTATTAACAGCAGAACTGTGCACCGCTGGTTCTTTACAATGTGTTTGTGCTCCCTTCAATTACTTGCTGAGAGCCACTCAGATCCAGCCCTGTGTCATTGTTTGTATTGCACAGGAACATGAATCAACCCTGTCACACTTTTCATGTGGCTGCCAAGTCTATAGCACAGCCATTGTAAGTACTTAGCAAAACCCTCTCTGTGTTTTCTGCCAATGAAGACAAAACAATTTTTGCCCCTTTGCTTGTTTTTGTCACTCTGTGGAAGATTTCTTTAAAAGTGACATTTATTTGTCAACTGAAAAAAAATTATCTTGTCAGGTGTTGTTCTTAATTATAGATTTTGAGATTTACAAAGTTCACGTTTTGTTTTTCATTTCAGGACATATTGTCTCAAAAAGCATAAAGTAAATATTATAACCAGCATTTCAGTTTTGTATTTTCTTACTTTGGTAGTCTCTTTTTTAAAATTCCTCGATTTGTAAGGAATCAGATCTAGCAGTAGTCCTTCCAGAAAGCAGAGGTTTGGACAGGTAGATGTGTACTGAATCCCAGAATACAGTTAAATACAAGCTATCCTAATCTCTTTATGGCAGAATATTAAGCTGACATTGTCAGTTTAATTTCATCAAAGGCATAAATGTCCTGTTGCCCCAGGGACTCCAGGAAAAGGTATTTTCAGTTTTGGTCATTCTGCCAGGCATAATAGTCTCTTTTCTGAATTGGTGTTATGGGCTTGAAATAGGAGAAATAGTAGCATGCAGACTGCAGTATATAGAAAAAATCCATACACTTTATTTTGGGTTGTCTGTAATGGACAAAAGCTCCAAGACAAGATAAAACTACGGTAAAATTCCAGCCCTGGACATTAGGTGGTCTTTATTACTGTATCTAATACTGTTAATCTGGCAGTTTTCATTACACCCTGGATTTGGTTTTGCACTCCTTAGAATTCAAATGAGTCCTAACTGAATGGCCGATGCCAATATCACAGTTTAAGACCAAATGATGGTGCAGAGACTAAACAGATTTGGGTATCAAAGCAATTCAATCATAGATTCATGTAGTCTTTGAAATTACACATATCCCCTGTTCATGGAAGAGAAGGCACAGTCCAGGGAAGAAATCAGTGAGTAAGCTTAATTCTAAATCAGTTCCAGCCCTGCCACATGCCCTCCTGTAGCTGTGACCATCCTCTTCCACACAGGTGTCCCTGGAGATTGAAGCCATGATGCCAAACCCTTCTGCAGGGCCCTGCGTCCCCTGGCTGCTCTCCCTGCAGGGCTCCAGGCAGAGCGTGCCTCATTTTGGGCTGGCTGGTTCTTGCACTCAGTGCCTGAGAACTGGCTCACTGGTGCTCACAATCTGCTCCTCTCCAAGGCAGGAGGACTTCTCCACTCAAGGTAGACTTCTGCACTCTCATAACTAAATTACTCCATTATGCTGTAGGGTTGAGCTGCTACAGCAGGTTGTTTTCTTTAAAACAGGTCTGCAGTGAATTTCTCAAATCTCTTCACAATCATTCCATAAGTATCAGGTACTAACCTTGGAATTACCTTGGATTTAAATTCTCACCAACAGCCCATTTCTCTGATACCTAATAATAACCATCAAAAGTTAATTTTCTACCTCCCTTATTACATTTTAAACAAACAAAAAGCTAACTGTTAATTGCTGGTGCTTACATTGGCCATAAAGTTCCAACTGTATGCTTAGTGCAAAAAAATGAAGTAAAAATCAACTACACCAACAACCACCCCCACATCCCCAGGCCCACTGAAACAGCAACAAGAAAACCTGTGGCTCTAGAGAATGCAAAGATTTCTCAATTTGATTTGATACAATTTATTTCCAATAAGTTTTACAGTCAGGAGAAAAATTAAAAAGTTGCTCTGTTTAGAGCACAATAAAAAAAAAATTTAATGGATTCATTTGCATTTTTCTATCAGTTATCCATGATTCATACTTACCTCTTGGAATGCAATACACAGATGAGTCATACAGAGAAACAGCCTCTGCATAGGAAATTACACTGTCATTTATAAGTAACATTGCTTTCCTGAGCTGAAACAAAGATGGGCCACAGTAATCACAGATAAATCTCCACTGACTTGGAGTACTTGTCAAGAAAACCCACTCCCCTCTGCATGTGTGAGTATATGGAGTGTGCAGCTACGAACTCCCATTAGCTTTGGGGATCCTGGGAACCTTTCAGGATCACAAGTTCAACTAAGTTTTTGGTTTTGGAACAAGATACGTTAAAGGACGCCTTGCACTTTGGTGTTCTGACTGAGCCTTCTTGCAGGGCTGTTCTTCCCTTTCTTGGAGCCCTGTGTACACCTGGAGCCAGGCAGTCAGGTCAGCCTCCTTGTGTGCTCCAGGCAAGCTCCTCCCTCAGCGCCACTGCGCAGAGCTGTGAAAGGGGCTGGGTGAGAACAGCACAGCCAGGAGCGTGTGCCAGCACAAGGTGCCTCGGGGTGGAACTGCCGGTGTCACAGCCGGGGGCTGTGCCACATTCCACAGGGAGCCGAGCAGGGCTGGCCCCGAGAGCTGTGGCTGTTGAAGCACCCTGCTGAGGGAGATGGAACTACTCCTGCTCTTGTAAGACCTTTAGTGAAGCCGTGTCCCTTGGGCATTAACATCTCCTCCTAAAATTCCTGGAGGTGTGTTCTCTTTTTATGAGATCATCATTCAAGACAGAAGGAATGAAGCCCAAAAGCTTCCTAGTTTTTCCAGGATGCTCTTGAATATTCCCAAATGATGGAAACGGGAAAGAGAGAGGATAATATCATACCAACAGCATCTGTCGACTGCCAAATGTGTTGTAATTCTCTGGCCTTTTAAATAAATGCTGTTCATATGCATTGCAAAGCCTGCAAGAGGAGGAACTAAACATAGCAAGATTTGAAGCCCTATACTCAAGAGGCTGAATATCATTCAGACTGTGATTTCTGATTTCAAATATGAGTAAACCACAAATTTTCCCAAATGTGGAAACATAAGACTGCACACCTTTAATCACTGGTATATAGTGTACCTGATTTGTATTTTCAGAGCATCAGTAAAACTCACAGAGGGAAAACAGACATGAAAACTAGAGTGTATGCATGGAATATCAGTGATTATGTTGTATATGCATCTGAGATTTGTACTTAATTCAAGTCAGGATCTAATCCAGCTCCCATTAAGTCAGTGGGAATTTTGCCAGTGAAAACAATAGTAACAGGATCTGGCCAAAATAATTTCATCCACCCTCTTCAGCTGCTGTGCTCACAGCAAGAATGGTGCCATTAAGAAGTTTATATGGACATAAATATTCACTTTAATTTCCTAGAGTTTGTCTGCTTGCTTAAAATTGCATTTGTGATTAAAAAAAGAGCAACACAGTGTACTATGGCAGCATTTTAATCACTCTAGGTTGAGGAATAAATAGAAAAACATCTTAAATATTTTATACAGATTATATTGCAATTTTGAGTTAACAATTCATTTTGGAGTTGTTTATATCTTTTTCATTCTCTGCTGGTTTATTTTTCTTCTGTTGGTTCAGGTTTCCAAGCTACTCCGTGAGAGTGATAGTGATGGGTTTGGAATTTTTTCTCCTATAATCGCATTCTGGAAAATTATCACTATGCATGTTGTATCACTGAATTGCATCTTGCCTCATGCTGTGATTCTGTTCCAGGGGGAGGAAAAGTTTAGGCGTGTATCATACTAATACTATGTTTAATGGACTGCTCTAAGCCTTTGAAGGATGCAGTAACATCAACATGGGGAAGTCTTTAGCAGCTGAAGCCTTTTTAAACAGTATTGAAAGGTTTCCCTACACCAGACCCTGCTTGTCAGCGCTGCCCTTTCCCCACGAACTTCATTAGGAGCTGAAGTGACTGGGAATTGCTCAGGTGTAGCTCCTTGGCTTAGAACTTCCTGAGGGAGAACAAGATGCCTCTTCTGGCATCATTCTGCTGTTCTCCTGGTGGCTTGTGCCCCTGTGCCTGACATCCTCTATGAGCTGACTACCCTTAATCCTTCTGCTCTGTGCCCTTCTCTTCCTTCCCAGTGCAACAGCAGCAGTGAGCCCTGAGCTGTGAAGGCACTGCAGCTGCAGTCAGCCCTTCTCAGAGAAGGCCAGCACTGGTGTGCTCCAATACAGGCTCCAGGATGTCTCAGGAGTGTGGGGAAAATGCAGCTCAGCTATTGGCAAAGAGCTTGGGATTCTGCAGGAGCCGACCAGGAGTGGCAGTGGGGGAGTTTGGGGCTGTGGCAGCTGCTTGGGCTGCTCCCAGGGTACTGCCTCACTTTACAGCCTGCCCTGTGTGCCCCTGCAGGCACCAGTGCAAGGATTGGGTACACTGCAGCTCCTGCCACTGCCACTGGAAGCATTTAGGATTTGAAACAATTGTTTCTGGGTTGTTTCTCTGCCAGCTGGGCAGTGAGGGGGCAGAAGCCAAACACACAGAATGCACATGGTGGTCATTTATGGGTAACCGCAGGTCTAAAAGCACCTTGCACTGAAGGTGGCCATTTCCTGTCTTGGCTAACGTCAGCATGGATACGCATATTGTCCACGCCTCTCAAACTTTTTTTCTCCTGATGCCCTCACAGCCTTGAAATATCAGCTTTTCTGTGTTACTGTTGTTTAAAAGTGTCATGGTTTTACACTGGCCCAACACCAGGCACCCACTAGAGTCACTCGCTCACCCTACCTGCTACAGCTGGGCAGAGCAGAGTCCTCCCAAAACAAGGTGGTTTAAGGGCTTATCTTGCTTCTCATTATCCTCTTCTGATTCTGTTAGTAATAAATTCACTTTTAACATTAAGTTGAGCCTGTTTTGCATCTTGAAATATTTCTCCTGGTCCTTACCTCACTCATGAAGTGTTTATTAATTTTTGTTCCCTCTTCTGCCCAGCTATGGCAGGGAAGGATGAGCAGGTGACTCTAGTGGATGCCTGGTGTGGGCTAGTGTAAAACCAAGACAAAAAGTCACTAAAATTTCAACTCTTCTCCTGCCTTCCCTCTCCTTTTTTTTGTCCTAGCTGTATTTTCTTCACTTTCTGAAGCCTTGAAAATCTTTGGGGGTCAAACTGAGGCAAGAACATACTGTGCATCCATTTTAATGCCTCCGTATGGTCCCACAACAATGTCTAATATTGTTGTTCTTCTTTGGCAGTCTGAGTTTCTCTTCTTAGTTTTAAGGGCCAAACAAAAGAAAATCTTCTGGGCGCAGCCTAGTGCAGGCAGAGGGGCCCTGGGAGGCAGTAACTGTGGTTAACACTGTGTGTACTGTCCGTGTGTGGGTGTTCCAGCTCATGACCCCACTGAGAGATTTGGTATCGTCACCTCCTCCTCGTAGGACAAACTTTAAATTGGGTTTGCTCTATGTTTGTTGTTCTTGCCAGTCCTTGAATGTGGCCTCAGTGGTGGTATCCAAACCCTTCTCCTTGCCAGTCCTGCTGACTTGGATATTGTGGCTCACTTTTTCTTTCCCTCATTGTCTAGTCTTGCTTCCTAGGACTATCTCTGTATAGCAGTATAGAGATATGTGTATTTTTTTTTGTTTTGAAATTAATATTATAAGAGCAAAAGCTGTTACCCAGGAAATGTTTGGATCATTTCACAGTGGATATCTGAATCCTGTTAGTGGGTAGTGAAGGTTAAAAAATTCTCATACTCTCTCCTAAAAATATTTGGGAGGATTTTATGAGTGCCTCCGCAAACGCATTTAATTCTGTATTCTGACTCTCTGGTTATAAAGTTGATTGTATATTAGATTTGGTTTGTGAAAGAGATGGCAAAATTCAATGCATTGAATTAAAATCCTGAATAGGAAATATAAAAGCATTCCTCCTGGATCTACTGAGTTATGAGTTCTGTGACTGAACATTATTTTATATTTATATTTGGTGAATTATTTATTCCAAATAGATTAATTATAAAGATGACTCTAAAAACAAAACAAGATCTCCCAATGTACAGTTGCTTGATTGCGGAGGTGTGTGGGTTTTTGATTATCTAATCTATTGAGAGAATAATCCCTGTATCTTTATTATACTACTTAATGGCCTGGAAACACATTACAACAGCATAGTAGTTTATTTATAGCTATATAAAGTTGAATTACTTTTAATGAGACATTTGCATACAATTTTTGCAATCAAACTGAAATGGAACAGCTACCTCAGCACATTTTTGAGACTTTGGCTCAAGAACTCTGAGGATTTCCCTTTGCAGCTGCTGGTAAAAGTAATTTTTTTTTTACCATGCTCCATACTGCAGTACATGCTCTACCACTGTTTCTGGAGGGAGGGAGCCCATGTTGTTCCAAATTAAACTATAAACACTGATTCCCCTGAGAAGTCCAATAGGCTCAGTGCAAAATATAAGCAACTAATGTTTTTATGGATGTCAGCCCTCATAGTAAGTCTGTTTTCTATTTCAATTAATATTTTGCATAAATCAGTGTCTCAGTAAAATAAGCAACACCACACTGCAAAGAACACAAGGCAACTGTAATTAAGCCATATGTTTAGTAATGTGCTGAACAAACAATGGAAAAAATTACTCTTTGGTTACTAAATCAGTTGTAATCAACCTCATTCCGCCCACTCATCCACCTCTAGGAGCAGATAATACAGCTGTAGATATCAGGAACAAATCCAGCAACTAAATTAATAAAGTAAAATTGGTGGTTCAGCTACACGTGTCGGCATGAATGTATCGCTCCCTCCAGTTTTATCTCTACAAACATCTTTTTGCTCCCAGAGGGCACTTTAAAATCCATACTGTTAAAATAAATATAAAGAAAGAACTCAGCTTTATAATTACAGCATCATTGAAGAATTTCTCTGCCTTTTGCCAAATGGCTTGAAATATGATGGATTATTGCTAGCAAGCTATTTATCTCCAATAGTCAAAGACAACCTATGGGCTAGTATTGCTTTAATTTATATCCTGTGAATAAGGCTATCGGAATACCTGGTTTGCTGGCAGGCAGCTTGTCAGGCTCCCAGTGATGGCCTGAGAGAAGGTATTTGTGGCACAGGGACTGCCATCACGTGGTGTGGGATAGCAGGTCAATGTGATTCTGCCACTTCAAGGTAAATACTTGATAGTACAGGGTCATCTTTCATCAAAACTTCCCTCATAGATACGGACAGAGGAAAGGCATTTCCTGCCTACCGTTGTGAGGGGAAAGATGCAAGAGATGGGTTTAACATTTTCTGGGGCCTGAAGCCAAAAACTGCCTTCTTGTTAGCTTGGCCATGGCTGCTGGTTGTTCCTCTGTGGTGTATTGCTGGTTCCTGCCAAAAAGGAGCGGCGTTAATAACTAGGAAAGCATTACAAAAGTGCGTGCTCCATGTCCATGTTCATAGAAAGGAGCATGGCAGCACCCCGGGCTCAAGGCGNGCACCCCAGGGTCAAGGCAGCACCCCTTGGCTCAAGGCAGCACCCCTTGGCTCAAGGCAGCACCCCAGGCTCAAGGCAGCACTCCGGGCTCAAGGCAGCACTCCTGGGCTCAAGGTATCACTTTGGGCTCAAGGCAGCACCTCGGGCTCAAGGTATCACCCTGGGCTCAAGGCAGGACCCTGAGCTCAAGGCAGCACCCCGGGCTCAAGGCAGCCCCGCTGTGCCTGTCTGGGAGCCAGCGTGCACAGACCTAGAGCCCACAGAACTCTGATTCACTTTGGTGCGTGTAACACAGACACTGTGCAGTACATACACAGCCCTTTAGAACCCCTGGGAACTGCAACAAGGGGATGTCAGCTCACTTACCAGTGGCTCTGGTTTGGTTATCCTGCAAATTGCAGTATTCATGTATGGCAGGAAATGTCTGGGAATTCATTTCAGGTGAAGTGCACACAGATAATGTGTTTAATGCTTTTATCTTATTAACCTGTGACTATTAGTCTGTGAACTATTTAAAGAGCTAAGTGCTATTTAACAATAAAGGACATTTCCTTGCCAGCTATTTAAGTCTTCAAAGAGTAGACATGGCTTATGGGCTTGAAAAAGAATGAAAGAAGAAGCAAAACTCTCTAATTCCTGGGTTGAAATTCCCTGGAGGTGTTTATCCAAAGAAGAAAAATCCAGATCTCCAGAGCTTATTCCTAAAGAGAATGTAAAACTGCATTACTTTTCCATATTTCTTATGTAAGATTCCACTAATCAGGATTTCCTGGATAAAGGAATGTCAGCTAAATCTTAATTTTTTCTGGCTTCCCACAGAGTAGCGATTATTAAATCCAATAAATACCTCCTACAAATATATATATGCAATGCTAGAAGTATCATTCTTACTGTAGGAAAAAGGCTTTACAGCTTTACTTGTAGTTCATAAATATTAATGAAATGATTTTTAGTAGAACCTTATGAACTTAGAAGACATTTAGAAATTGTGTGCAATTAAGGCATAATGAAAGCAAGAGTTTGAAGGAAGAGGAGACAAATCCTGAAAGAAGAGTTAAGTTTGCTTGGAAGGTTCCAATACATATCTTCAGTGATTTTTAAAAACATTTTCAGTTCTAAGTTACATTAGTGCCTTGATGATATTGAAAATCTTGGGTGTCTAGTTTTATTTCAAAAGAATTTTTAAAACCGCTAGTGGTTTGATCAAAACCACAAAAAATTAGTAAGAATTTAAGTTAAGAGCCAGAAATGAAAGTCCTTATTTTCATTTTCAAAATTATTCTGCCGTAACCAAGCTGTGTGCTTGGACTGACTTTGCTCCAGCTTTCTTTGCTCTATAAATATACAAATGTTGTGTTGTGCCAGTAGGTCCAGCTTTGAATATTCAGTGGAATTGCACTGTAGGGTCTGTGCATGATGATGAGATACTAGGCACAGACATCACTGGACCTTAGGTATCCAAGTTAGCTGAAAAGCCAACTGCAGCAGCAAGCTCCAGCAAGTCTCCTGCTCCAGTTTGAATGTTTGGGGATAGAGGCTACAGTGGCACCTAGATAGAAACAACATTAAACTATAAAGAAACAGCAGTAGCACGGGAAAGCTGTCAGTGGCTGTGGCTGCAGGCCTGCAGTGGGAAGTGGAATGGGACAGGTGTCCTACAAAAGCCCAGCTACTTCTTTCAATGTTGTATTATAAGGTAGTCAGAATAATAGAGGGTATGCAAATAATCCTGGCATTGGAACACCATGTAATTCCTTTAGTGTACTACTGCTCTTCTAGGGAATGAGCTGGGTGCAACAATGTGGATTCTGCTGCACAGAGGTGAGACGGGTTTACTGATGAGGAGCAGCTGGAGGAATCCTGATGAGTAAGTAAGTACATCTGTCTGTACTGCACAGACAGTGAAGGCAAGGGTTAATAACAATCCCAACAGTTCTCACCAGACCTGAAGTCATTCCAGAGTGAGTAGCAGCCTACTGCTTCTGGCATTCCATCTTTCCTTTATTGGCAGATGGAGTACAGGAAATGTGACCATGGGAAGAAAACCCAGGTGTACCAAACCGACCCCGTGGCAGCTTGTTTGAGAGGTCAGTTCTGTGAGCTGGGGAAGGGGTCACATCTTGTCCGGTGCCATCGGCTGCCGCGGCTGCATGTCCTGGGGGGATCCTGGAGTGTTACATTGACACAAGCCATGCCAGGAGGGCTCACACACCTGCAGGCAGGGAGGAGGGACGGGATGTGAGTCAGCCCTGAGTCAGCCCTGGCCCTCCAAACGGCAGACCTGCTTTGCCCGGTGCTGCTGCCAGGCACCCTACAGGGACACCGGGACACTGGTGGACACTGGTGCTTACCGCTGGAGAGGGAATGCTGCAGGAGCTCTTACACCTTGCTCCCTGGCATCTCCTGGTGCCACAGCTCTGCTCAGCTCTCTCAAACTGTCCTTGAACCCATTTAAATCCTCTGTGTCTTATGTACAGGCACTGTGAAGTGAGGTTTGCTCACAGGAATGTCTGAGTTGCCCCCACCTGGGCCAGCAGCCTGAGATGTGAGGCATCAACTTTTTTCCTAAGAGTGGAAGCATTGCCCTCCTGAAATTACAAAAAGCTTGGTGGTCTTACAGTGTGTTTACATACATTTAAAATAGAGTGAATCAAATGGAAGTAAAAGATAAAGAGAACAAATGTGGACTTCATGAAGATTTATAACATGTCAAAACTAGGGAGAAAAATTTGCAGTAATGATCTAGCAGATGAAAATAAGTTACTTTGCATTACTAATGGACAGTTTATATTGCAAAGCTGCTGTCCCATATTGCGCAGTATGCACACATTATAGAACCTCCTTGCTATCTCAAGTAGATAAATAACATTAGCACAAAGCCAAGAAGATTTATAGCGTGAATGAATCTCTCTCCATTACTCTTTTCCTGCTAAGTGTCTGTAACTCTGTTGCATATGGATTACTTCACTGACCAAGCTAACTCCTGGATTAACTCCCTTGGCTCCAGTGGAAGTACTCCAAAGACGATTTTGAGGTGTACACTAAAACAGATCATACAATGAGTAGATGGATGTTATAAAACAAAGTACTTGTGCTAATTGGCAGTGGCATCATCCCATCAACTCCAGGGCAAGTGGATTGTTCCTAGCCTCTGCTACAGATCTATTACAGATCTTTTTCCATTGTTTGTGTTCTAAAGCAATTAGCTCCTTGGAAACTATTTCTTCTTTCATCTGGGGACAAATGCTATTTCTGCTTATGTTTTTATAGTTACTACCTAATATGACTTTGGTTGTTCTACTTGGACTGTCTGTCACCTTCCAACTAAAGATCCCAAAGCACATGACCCATCTTACGCCTCCCAACATTCAGAAGCTATATAGGTAATTTTATAGATATTTCATAGACAAGAGGAATTCAAATTCTGTCTTTTCTGGAAAATTCTAATGGGTTTAGAGTGCTTGCCTTTTGGGAATGATCCTTGCACATTCACATCCCAGCTGCTCCTTCTGGTGGACACCTGACATTGCTTGGTGGACTGTGCAGCTAAATGGACTTTCTGCTGTGGGTGGAGGCTACATCGGTGCACTGATGGTTTTGTATGGGCCTGGGTCTGCTGCAACAAGCTGTTACATTTCTTCCTAACATGTGTTTCACATCACTGCAGAATTAGCACATCATCACACAAATGATCAATGCTGGGTTCAGTCCAGGAAGGAACCAAATTTAAAAGGAAACTGCATATGCACAATTTCAGATTTTTAAATGGGAGCTGCTGCTAAAAGGCTCATAGAAAAATTCTGGCACATATTGAGGTAAGAAAAATGTCTTTAGAGTTTTAAAATTTCAGATCAAATTTTTCCAGAGTCCTCAGCAGCATTAATCAAGAGGAAAAAAAATGCTGAAGTTGTGTTAATTATGCACATGTAATGGTCTGGGAAATGTGAAAGATCTTAAAACTATGAGTAAAGAGTTTGATGCTCTATTTAAGTTCACTGACACCTCCCACCTCCAAAATTAACAGAAAGCTAAATTGTGCCTGAGCTTAAAATGCATATGGACTGTCACTAAGTATGAACATTTGCAGTCTTAAAGGAATAAATTTGAGGAAATGGCGAGCAATCAGAAACAAAAGTTACATTACATGCCTAACTATTGTATCTATAGTGGCCCCTACTACTGCCATTATAATACACAAGAGAATTTGAAAGCATTTAGATTTGCCTTTTCAGCTGACAATCTGCCGCAGGTGCTGTGCCATTATAAATAACTATTCAGCTGTTATGTGTTATTGTCTGAATCACCATTTTGAACCTGAAGTATAAGCTGTACAACCCATAGATCAAATCTAAGAAATTGGCTCTTGTTTGCAATGTAGTTATTTTAAAGGAAGAAAATACCCAGTAAATCAAACTCACAAAGAATTTTAATTATGCTACTTGTTTCTAGGAGCAGCGTTACAGTTTTACATTCCAACACTGTGTGCATGGGAAATGTAATACACAACACCTGTTAACAATACATACTCTGATGAATGCTTGGCTAAAAATTGGTGTCTGATTTTTTTTTAATTATATAGGGTGGAGAGAAAGAAGATTGAATCAATTTTTTTTCTATAAGCAGACAAAAAGTATCTTTTAGTATAAGTATTTGTGTTTTACTATCAGATGAAATCATACAGGGAAGTTTTTGGTCTACAGAAATACAGAAATAATTATGACTGCTCTATCATTATTACATGAGTGATAACAAGATTTATGTATAGCAGCAAAAGGTGTAGGTAGCACTGAAAAAATTGTTTCCATTATAATACCCTACTTGCAGCCTCTGATTTTAATTCTTATTTGGCACCAAAAATTTACATGGTTGAGTTCAACTTAAAAAACGCTTTATTTGGATTGCATTTAATTTCTCTTTATATTTTCAACAAAACTTTTCACTGTGGCTGTGAGAAAAATATTTCTCGGTATGTATATAAAACATCCAGTTAGAGTTTATACTTTGAAATGCAGCAGAGGCAGTGAAAATTTAAATAGTCATTTATCAAGAGTAATGTCTGGCTTGGGTAACATGCAAAAGGTAGTTACCAAGAAGGAATGTGTGATCCATGTGCTAGTGTAAAATCAAGAGGTAGAAGAAAAATTACATTGTGCGTGATAAACCCAGGAAATAAAGCTTTGAGTCAGTTTTGTGTAGGAAAGCCTATAATCATCCTTTGAAGCTTAGTCTGGTTTTGCAGCTTGATGTTCTATTCATCAAAGAGAGTTTCAAAATTTACATCAGAGGAAGTAAAGAGGCAGAAATCAGAGATGAAAGAGCATACCAATCCTCCATTTTGGGGACTTTGCATTTTTACTGCAGTTGAGTTCTAATTGCTAATTTTATAAATAAGGAATGGTGAACTCCTGTGAATTGCTGAGCCTCTGCCCTGCTCAGTGGCTGCACTGCTCAGACAGGGGAGCCTTGACAAGGGATGGCAGTGGGCGGGTGCACCGCTGCTCCTGAGCACACCAAAAGGTTGAGGAGAACAACTGGAAATATTCCCCAGGCAGTCTAACAAAGCCGTGTGCTTCTGAAGACAAATGTTTTCACTGCAGGGTTCCCAAGGAACAATGGGAGTCGTGGCCTTTACAAAGTACACAAACGGTAGAAATACTTGTATACAAAGTCTGACTCATGGCTCATGTAAAGAATATGACAAACTTCTTGGTCTAATTCATTAACTCTAAATAATGTCCTTTCAAATGCCATTCCCAGAAGCAGTTTCTATTGGAGCTATTTTTTATCCTTTTGCCACAGATTGTTTTAAAAGAATTATGGGAAATGACAGCTGTAGAACTAAAGTTCAATTTTTCACAGATGAAACTACAAAATGCATGGAGTAATGTAATCCAGTCAGACAAGTGAGTAAATTATATCTTGGTTACAACAATGCACCACTTGCTGAATATCAATAAGGATATGTTTCCTTCTTTAGAGTAAAAATATTTGCTGTTAATGTAAATGGTTCTGAATGTCCCTGGCAGTATAGGCACAGATGCCAAACAGCATCAAAACTGAGCAGAATCTCATATGTTTTGTTTGCAAGGAAGAGGAAGACCATGTTCACAGATGTTAAAACAAGGAGGATGATTCCTTTTACATTGCTTTGCCATAATGAAACTCCATTAACTTCTATCATCTCATTTCAAATTTCAAGTAAATGAGAAAAGCATAAGCTCCAGTTCAAGAAACATTGTCAAACAGTGCACTGAGTTTTTTCATTCTCCTTCTAAATCTCCTAGGATATGTATGTGGGTAACTCTGCTCCCTGTGTACCAAAATATATCCCTATTCTCCATAACCCAAGTCACAGTGCCAGCAGAGTATATGTGAGCTGTGCCCCATCTTTCTCTTCCTTTGAATTTTGAGTTCCAAGACAATGAGGAACTCAAGAATGGGTTAGACTAATCAGACTTCCACTCCACAACAGGCTAATTCTGCCTGAGCTAGATCAATAAATTACATTAATAAATAGCTTATGGAAGTATTTGACCCCTGTTCTAGAAGAAACCCATAATGTTCCATATGACATCACATGCAGAGCTTGTCTGCAGTTAAAGTGATATTCTTAGCACAAATATATGTACTGGCCTTGGGTCCTCTGCTCAATGAGTTTTATTTTTACAAGATGTAATATACTTAAGTTCTCTAGAGCTCTGCAAATTCATTTTTTTACATGCAACTACATAATCTTTTTGGAGTGAATATGGACATTAACTCCTCCTTGCAGTTCTCTATAAACATATGCTTGCACAGCAGATATTTCAAATTCAGAATCCAGGAAGGAAAGTGCTCCCAGGACTGACTACTGAGTTATATACCCTTTTATTTTAATGTACTTTGCCAAGATGAGTCCATAACCTCAAATGAGTCAGGGAAGAAAAGGGGAAGGGCAATAACAAACAGCTTCATCGTAATTTTAACCCTATTGCCTAGTGATCCCAGAATAACCTTTATGCCGGCATAATTAAGGAGACTACACAGACACATCCTTCCTGAGTATGCTCATCCTCTCCTTGGGATTTGTACTCTGTGATTCCAAGTACACAAGGAGAAGACACCTAACCCAACTTATTACTTGGATCTGGTGGCAGAGATGCTTAGGATGTATTGCTAGACTGCAGGGTGACACATTTCACTCTCTTGGATAGACCTCTCTCTGTAAAATGGAGATACATTTGCCATACTGGCTTTCCAAGACATCACTTAGACAGGATGTCATTATGTCCCAGTAATTCAGACTTACCAGTCCTTATTTAATAACTAAAGAAATATTGAGACACCTTGGAAGCTGTTTTTGTAGTCCTAACAAGTAAACAATTTGCAAATAAAGAAAAATACAGTCAGCTTTAGTATACAGGACAATTCTTGTCTTGAGTAACTATAGTGTCTCTATTGAAAATCCCCCTGTAATTTCAGCTGGATGTATTTCTTCACTTGCTGCCCTAAATTGTTATATGTTATTCTAAAAGCTGGTTAACATCACATGGAGAAGGTGGCAAAAAATCAATAGAGCTTCACAACAAAAGCACGAAAGGAGTAAAATATGAAATCTCTGAAAGAAATTATGTTCCCATTTGGGGGCAAAAGGGCAAGGACAATGGAATCAGTGATTTTTTTTTTTTTTTTTGTAGACTTTGCTGTGTTACTAAGCGGTAATACTTCACACAGTTGTGTCTTTCTATCTCCTTTGGTCTGCCAAAAGAATGAAACAGTAGTTCAAACTGAAAAGTCAAGTTTTGTCTATCAAAATGAAATTTCAAGAGAGTTTGCCCAGAAGATTAATGTCTTATCTTTTTCGTGGAGTAAAATATACTCCAGCTCATGTAAACTTGCCAAGATTAACAGTACTTTATATCCTTAGAAAAGATACAGAGTAGATAGGAATCTGAGCTGAAGTGGCAGTCTGAAGAGAGAATATATACATATGTATTATACAGAAACAATACTTAAATGCATGTTTAATATATAACATTTTACATAGAATATGAATATATATACTCCTGTATTTTACAAATTTTATTCGTATTGCAATTATAACTTGTTAAATTATTCTTTCTGGTGATTTTCACCACTACATTAATTGGCAAATTCTGTACTGCACAGCATGTCCTCCTGATGAATACAGCTCTCTGTCAATGAAACAATTCTCTCAACAAGCCCAAAACCCTACACTATCCTTATGTTAAATTATTTGTCCATTGTCACCAGTGTACTCGTGGCTGTATAAGAGTTAGGGGGCTTAGAGTCACTCAATGGTCAGTGCTTCTCTTTTTGTCTCTTGTCTTGAATTTGGGACTTCTGAGTGGATTGCTCTGGTTTGAATAATAGCTGTGAGGAGTCCTTGAGTTCTACAGACATTTTGGGGTTTGTTTTATCAATTGGTGACCTTGAGAGTAGGTAGTTTGAAACAGCTGTGCTCTAAATTATCCATATTGCTTTATCTTATGCATCAGGTCTCGTAGTTTAGGTTTTTGTACTTAAAGGTATATAGAGGGGAGAAAAACCTAAGCTTTCTTAGTTCATACTGATGGTGTACTGCAATGTTATATGCACATTTACATTAATCCTACAATTTCATACATAGTAAGGAGCTGTCTTGAACTGCTGGATTAAATAAATTCCTATTTCTGCTTGAAGTTCTTGTTGGCAAGAAAAAGTACAGGTCCCCTGGAGATGCGTTACATGTTCTTTTAAGTCTTTTCTATCTAATTTTTCGGATTTCTATGAACCTCAATTCAATTTCTTGGCAATAGATACAACAGTCTTCTGGCTATGATCAAGAAGAGAATCAATCTAAAATTTGCTTTTATCCTTCATTGAGCCACTTCTCTTTATGGCAAGAGGATAATGGAATCATTGATAGAATGCACATTTTACTACTTTCATTTCTCTGTATGCATATTGTTTTGAATAATTGAAAAGTTATGATTTGCTACATTTAACTTGTACTGTCTTATTGCTGGGACGAGTACTAACATTCCAAGTCTCTCAAAATCACTGTCAAATCACATGGAAATTTTGTCTACCTAATAATTAGACAAGCAGGGAGAGTTACTGAGCTAGAGTGTGTTGACAAACAGTGAACAAAAAAGAAGCAGCATCTCTCCCTAAATAACTCAGAACTCTGTCTATCCTGCTGCTGATACACCAAAGCAGTAAGCCTCTCATAGCTGTATCTCATTTTAATTGGATACTGCCTGAGAAATGGCAGAATTATCTTTTTGTTTTAAAAACAAGTTTCCTTGACAACCTGGGATTTATGTTTTTCTTTTCCTAGTACATAGCCATGCCCAGATTTTTTTTCTGCAGGTATGTATCTATATATGTAAAACAAAAGAACATTACCCAGACGGAATGCTGTTCCTTGGATAGAGTATCTGTGAAGGATGTTCTAAAGGAGCCAGGAGGGGATGATTAATTACTATGTTAATGCACTCATGTACAGTAATGCAAGGCTCTTTAATAAGAGTCACGGAGCACTGATGTCCTGTTGCTTTCACAAATTACCCATTTGTTACTGGGAGGGTCAAAACCAAATACTGTGTGCAAGTCCTCCACATATGCCCATGGTTTTTTCTCAATTCTTGTACCACAGGGCACGAGTATAAGCAATTTGTTGCCATGAGGGCTGGTGGCCAGGGAGCTGTATGTCCATCTGATGTTGTTGTAACAAGCAAGGCTCTGCTAGGAATTTCCTTCTGCTTTTCATCCTGAATTAGCCTGTGTCTAATTACTGCACTTGGTGATGCTCAACCAAAAGTGAATGGAAATGTGCTCATGACTGAACGTTTTTATAGAATCTCTGTCAATAGGAGACAGAGGATGTTTCTGTGGGCCTGTTTTGTGTTACAAAACCTTTGCTTTGTAAAAGGCAACTTCTGAAAATTCATTCCTTTTCTTAAATTAGTAAGTTTCATTTACTGCTGAAATGCCAGGATCTTTGCAATGAGTAACAAAATCAGACTGAATCACCTTGGTTACTAAAACTTTGAAAGACTCAGTGGAATATTTTGGAGCACTTGCAGCTGCTGGTTGTGTTCCAGTTGCAGGTGGCTTGCACTCTCAAAGCTTTGCTTGCAGCTGTGACCTTTATTCCCCTTTTGACATGGATGTGTGTGATGCAGGTGAATCTGCTCCCTGCCCAAAAGATGGAGTATCGTGATGAAGAGGAAAGTATTTCTACAAAGGCAGCCGTGTAGTTCATTGTGCAGGGAGCAGTGTGGAATTGCTATATTGGTGATGCTTCAGTGCATAATTAGCAAAATGAAAATCTGAGAACTTGAAGAAAATTAAGGGGAACAACCAGCTCTTTGCCCAGCCCTTGCCAGGGCTGAGTGTTAGTAGGCGGTTTAGTGGTTATCTTGTAGAGGCTAGAGGTTGCCCAGCCACCATAAGCTAAAGAGCTTTAATCAAAGAGAGAAGATAAAGAAAGTGTTGCTTCCAAGATACTCATGTGCTGGGTGATACCAGTCTTGGCAAAACATCTCCCAAACCTGAACTCTGGCTGCTTGTCAGACAAATAGAAGAGCACTTACTGTGCAAAGCCAGATTTCTGTTCTGTTTAAATTACATATTTTAAATATTAAATAACAGACATTTTCAGGAAACCTTTGCATCTAACACAGCTGCACCAGTGTAGAAAGAGCTCTGCTGTTCTCCTCTAACCTGGAGTCTCTGTGACCATTAGAAATCATAGGAAATCTACCATGGTTACCTGTAGTAGGAAAGGACTACCTCAGTGTTTTAAATTCAGTATTTCTGTGTTGCACTTACAAGTTTTGTAAGTGCATTTGCATTTGAAGGAAATCAAAAAGCTACCTTAAATATTCACATACCACATGAATGTGGTTTTGTAAACACGAAGGATCCACATAAAATTAGACATGACTTGATGTGACTCTTGAATCCTTTTTTTTTTTTCCCTAAGCCTTCTGACACCAATTATCTAAAAATCTAAATTGAAAAGTAGGAAGTTGAGGAGCTCACAACTGGAAATATGGTTTGAGCTTCAATCAGTGCTCAGCTTCAATCACCTGCTCAGTTCAGGTTTTGTGTAAGCGAGAATTCAGTCCTTTTATATTGAGCAAGAGGAACAGAATTAGATCTTTCTAAAGGCTTTAAGCCCCCAAGTCTTTTACATTGAAAATGTTCATGGAAGTCAATGGGCATTTTCAGTTACAAAGGAATGTAGGGTTAAGTCTAGAATCTACCTGTTACCAACTAGATAACCCAATAATGAATGTACACAATGTTACACTGCATCCAAATATCACACTTAATTTCCCAGTTTTAACACCTTACTATATATATGCAGTGCTTGGAGCTCTGAATAATGTTCTTATTTGGTTAGATTTATATACGCTGTAAAAGGGGCAGTAACACAGCTGTACAGCTATCAGCCACAGAGCACAGTACAAATTGTAGGAATTCACAGTGTGGGCTCTATTTCTTTAAAATTCACAGTGTGGGCTCTATTTCTTTAAAATACTATGAATAATTCTACAAAACACTGCAGGATCCAGCTCTCTGAACCTCAAAGATTTCTGACTCCTTTTGGAAGCGCGATTGGCCTGCCTGTGTCAGTGAGGGTCAGGGTGTTTGAGCAGGAACAGCAGCTACCGACGTGTTGAATCTCACACTACACATCACAATTTTAGTGCGTAATGGGCATGTTCTTGTCTCTTGTGCCCCAGCTAGGACACAGGTACCGTACTTTGTGGTTTGCACATTTTAAGACTGAGGATGACAACCTTCTGAAGGTGGCAAACTGCTCCGAAGCAGCGGCAGAGATTTAAACAGCTGCAGAAAATCCCGGGAGGCCCTTGCTTTATGTGGGGCACTGCAAAGAAGTTGTTTTGTCATACCAGCTCCCTCAGAACATCCATAAACTTTGCCAAGTAAGGTAGCTCTTTCTTTGTCCTCATTACTGTTCACCTACCAAATGCTTGCATTTTATTTGATCTTGCAGGTGATTGCTATTACTCTGAATTACTGCTGCTGCATGCAATACAAAGCTGACACAGAAAATGTTTTGACGTAGTTTTAGTTCACTACTGTTACAACTTGGTCAAAAACGAAGGAGCAGGCGCTGGGCCGAGCCGCGGCGCCAGCGCGGCCGTGAGGGGCGGGCGGCACCCTGAGGGCAGCGGGGCGGGCCGCGGTGAGGGCGGGCGGCCATGGCGGACGGCGCGCAGGTACCGCCGGGATCGGGGCGTTGTGTGAGGAGTTGTCCGTGCTGAGCTGCAGCCACGGGCCGCAGGCGTGGTGAGCATCTCGCTTGTGGCGAGAGGCTGCGGCATTGGGCTTGTTTAGTTTGGAGGAGATGAGAGGGGGTCTCATCAATATATTTAAATGTCTCAGGAGGATGGTGCCAGTCTCATTTCAGTAGTGCCCGGTGACAGGACGAGGAGCAGTGGCCATAAACCAGAGGAATTTCCGCCTCAATATGAGGAGGGACTTCTTCATGTTTAGGGTGGCAGAGCACTGGGACGGGTTGCCCAAGGAGGTTGTGGAGTCTCCATCTCTGGAGAGAGAGGCGTTTGGAGGCATTCCAAACCCACCTGGACACGTTCCTTCATCACCTGCCCTGGGTGGCCTTGTCTCGGCTGGGGGATGAACTGTATTGCCTCCAGAGGTCCCTGCCAACCCTAATTGTTATGTGATTTTTGTGTAGAAAAGAGTGTGGTGTTAAAAGTAATCTCTGTGTGTGTAAATATATATATGTGTGTGTATGTAAAAATACACTTGTGTCACTGTCCCCCCTCCCCCCCGAGTTTAATGGAGAGACACTGCCTGCCGCAGCAAGGCAGTTCCTCCCACAGAGACTGTGGAGCCTGGGCTAGCACAGCCCAGCCGGATCTGTCCCTCACCCCGAGCTGCTGCAGGTGAGTGCCTTGTCCACCTCTGATCTCCCACCCTCTCACCAGGGCTCTCCTTTATAAATGTATGGTTATTTCTTGGTATGCTGGGTTTGTGTGGCAAGGCTTTGGTAGTAGGGAGATACAGGAGTGGTTTCTGTGAGAATCTGCTGGAAGCTTTTCCCATGTCCACTAGAGCCAATGCCAGCCAGCTCCAGGACAGACCCACGGCCGGCCAAGGCTGACCTCACTAGAGATAGCGGTGGCACCACTGGGATAACAGATTTAGGAGGCGGAAGAAGGGAACCATACAACAGATGGAAGAGGGAGCTGAGAGTATAGGAGAGTGACAATCCTGCAAACACCAAGGCCAACAGAGAAGGAGAGGCAGGAGGTGCTCCAGGTGCCAGAGCAGATCCCCCTGCAGCCCATGGTGACGCAGCCGTGTCCCTGGGGCCCATGGAGGTCACGGTGGAGGAGACATCCATGCTGGAGCAGTTCATGGAAGAGTCCCTCGTGGGAGGGACCCCATGCTGGAGCAGGATTACAGTGTGAGGAGTCTTTCCCATGGGGAGGCAGTGGCGTCAGACACAGTGGTGAA
This sequence comes from Phainopepla nitens, assembly GCA_013400175.1. Classification (NCBI taxonomy): domain Eukaryota; kingdom Metazoa; phylum Chordata; class Aves; order Passeriformes; family Bombycillidae; genus Phainopepla; species Phainopepla nitens. The sequence goes on along the minus strand of VXBQ01006524.1, from coordinate 87,741 downwards.
ATGACTGCAAGCACTCTACCCCATTCCCCTGTACTCCTGGGGGGAGGTGGTAGAGAAAACTTGGAGTGAAGTTGAGCCTGGGAAGAGAGGAGGGATGGGGAAAAGGTGTTTTGAAATGTAGCTTTTATGTTGCATTATTCTACTCTGATTTCATTGGTAATGAATTATTTTTCTGCTCAAGCTGAGATTCTTTTGCTCATGACAGTAATTGGTCAGTGACCTTTCCCTGTCTTCATCTTTCCCCACAAGCTTTTTGTTATGCTTCCTCACCTGTTCAGCTGAGGAGGGGGCTGACAAAGAGGCCATAGTCGGCTCCTGGCATCCAGCCTTGGTCAGACTACCATAGTCGGCTTTTTTATGGTAGTATGAGTCTCCTAATTTTTGATTGTTGAGGGAAAGGCTTGTGGTTTCCTTTTAAAGAGCACTGGGGGAGTGGAAGGAAGCTTGTACTTTCCTTCCAGCAATATCACAGTTGTATATCTCACCTTTCATTGCTTTAGGTAGCTGAAGTGCTCTGGAGGATTTTACAAATCCACAGTGTTTGCATTAATATTTGCTTTATTTGCTTGTCTTTGGCCTCCTCCCTGTTTTTTTCCTGTTTCCTTTTTTGACTTGGTTGAGAGAGGTGTGGTTTCTGACAGGCAACTCATCTCATGTCAAGAGATATAACAATAAAATTTATTCCTCCCAAGAATGTATGAGGTGTGCATCAACTCAGAATTTCTCCCTCAAGCCTGTCTGTGTAGTTGTAGCTACTACGAGATGATTTTCTTCTGCTTGAACTGCTTTGTTGTCTCCACTGGCCGAGAAGTTGCAGTGGCTGTTGCGGCAGTGATGAAGCGCTTCAGCCAGCATTGTGGTTGTGTGTTTGTCAGTACAAAAGCTTGCCATTTAGGTTTCCTTAAATAAATAATCCCTCTATCATGTGAAATGTGTTATTAAGTATTCTAAATGCTTTATGAAAGATACATGCATCTTTCACAGCGTGCTCCGTTAGTGCTCTCCGTAAATATTTTGGCAGTTGGAGCAGCGTAACACTGGGGTAATGCAGTCAGATCACAGTGAAAGGATACAGGGTGTGCTCTATGGGAAATGACAAGCTGTCAGAAATATATTGTACATCTGTTTGAAATGGACCACTGAAATTTTTGTAGTTTTTATTTCATGGCTTTACGAAAAGAATCGTTAGAGGAATTCAGTGAAGGGTTTTTTTTCCCGTGTTTTCCGTTCCTTTTGTATTGAGGTTTGTTCTACACGCAGTAGCTTACCTTTGTGATATTTTTGTCTATCCTTTATGATTTATTTTTATTGGAAACCCTGTGGAATTGTGTGTTTTTATGAATCACATTCTATAGTCTCTAGTTTTGGCTGAAGCTGGCTTGGCATGGTCCATATGTAAGGTGTAGGAAACACTATATTCTGGCACTGTTTTTTATGTAATTTCTTACATTTTGAGACAGTTGCTTTTGATTTAAATTGGATATTTTTATAATTGTTCTGACTTGTAATGGCTTTCAGCAGAAGGATCAGTTAGAAATTCTGAATACTGATCTTAGCAAGTCTTGGTGCTGCTTTATTTTTAACCACATTTTTTCTCATAAGTGGTCTGCAGCTGTGAAAACATCAGTAAAATTTAATGTCATCATACATTTGGTCAACCATAAATCTTGATATCTGGACTGCGAAATTTTTGAAACATATTTTGTTATTAAAAGGACACTATCATGTTTATAATGGTCCTTGAAAGCTTTCTTTGCTTATAGGTTTTGTCTTTTGCATTTGACACATCCTCATGTTTCCCTTGTGAAGGTAGTTGAAACTAGTGCTGCTATTTTTATTTCCTCATTTTTTTGATGACAAGAGAAATGTTTATGACTAAAAATAGCAACTATTGATCTTAATTTGCCATTGTGGGAGCGGACAAGTGAGGCCTTTTACAAACAAACAGGAACAGTGAATGTGTTTCTGTTTCTGCCTTAACTATTTACGTAGCAAGCTTCAGCATTTTCTGCCACTACTGAAGCATTTGACAGCTTGATAACAAAATGTGTATAATAATACAAATAACAGCCTGTGTTGCTGGTGTAGTTTGGTTGGGTTTTTTTTCATTCCCACTTTGATTAAAGTTGTAACTGATATACAACACTCTTCCAAGGGTGCATCTGCTCTGCTGTCAGCCCAGGCAGAGTAGCTGAGTTTGCTTTACATGAGCTACTGCGAAGTTGAGTCCAGTCTGATTTCCTTGCTAGGGTGAGGACAGCAGGATCTTGGGATCCTTATGCTCTGAGTATTTGCTACAGTTGACAAAATTTGATAAGCTGTTCCTTTGTGCGTATATTTGTGGAAGCCATGATTTTGCAAAGCATGGTGGTGTATTGTCAAACAAATGCAAAAACTATCTTCAACCACTGCAGAGGGCTCATCCCAAAGGACAAACTTATTTTTCTTCAGGAATGCTGGTGCTCATTTCCATTGCTGTGTTTCAAGGTTTGGCCACTCTGGAAAGGCCCTCACCAAAACTGCAGGTAGTGGGGCATTTTTCCTAGCCAGGAGTGACTCAATACAGGTTTGGGATTTTGAGAATTCTTCCCCACCCCTGTAGACTCAGAGAAATTTTGCAATTTGCTGTTTAATTATATCACTCTGCTCCTGCTGCTTCCTGCTTCATGGTGGTTTGTGAACACTGGCTGAGAGATTTAGGAAGATCTTACTCTTTTGTTTCAGAATGTCTGGTTTGGTATTTTAATTTGATGCTGTTAACAAGGGATGCCCACAGCATTTGGAGTAACGTATTGAACAGCCAGAAACACATTATGCATTCAGAACAGCTAAAGTCCTTCAAAGGAAAGTAGAACAGTAACAAATAATTCTGTGGTAGCAGCCTGTATTTAAATAGGCTATCTACTGCTGGGAATGGGCATTGGTAGGATTGGTTTCTGGAGTTTTTTCCTCATCCATGAAGACTGTGTTACTAGAATTAACTCACTTGGATTACCTCAGTCAGGCACTGCAGTTAACACTAAAATGAACAGTAAATTCTTTGACACCAGTGAATGCATATAAAAATAATCTCCTGGTATTTTCATAGTGGTTAAAGATAGCAATCAAGAGACAAAAGTAATCAATCAAAATAATTGTAAGCTTTTAGTCAGGTGTATGTGTGTGTAGTTCAGCCCAAAGAGAAACTGTCCGTAAACACAAGATGGTTTAAATGATTTATGGACTTTCGATACTTTCTTAAATTACAGAAACATTGCTGATTAAAAAAAAAAATAAATCATGTGCTTTCTCTACCATAGCTCCTCATCTGTCATTTGTAACAGTATTTCTTCTTATCTGATACCTGTGTTTGTTACAGTGGACAGTGGTGCCCCAACCCCATCCTCACCGTAGGCATTAACAGCACCAGTAATACATTGGTGGGAATGTTGCTGCTGGGAATCTTGTTCCAGGCTCCAGGTGATGAAATGGTTCTTGGGAAACATTCACCTTGCCCTGTCAACTGTGGTGGTTTGATGTGCAGATTATGGAGCCTTATCTGCAACACTGAGTTACAGCAGCTGTCTATCTCTTCAGTTTAAACTGCAACTTGTGAAATATTAGCATTTTGCCTTACTAAGAATTGTGCCCAGTAAGATGTTGACTGACTGACCAGTAGTATGTAATTTATACAGTGGTGGTCACTATAAATACTAATGTATTCTGTGTATTGAACATCCTAAGAGAAAGTGAGGGAGGAACATTAATTCAGTTTCCAAAACATCAGTATCGGTTTTTCATTTAATTCAGCTCCCACAGCCTCTAAAGAATCTCATGTTCAACAGGTTTCTAACACCACTTCAGGAAAACGTCCATATTTTTTCTACTTATTGAAATATGTCTTTCAATAACGTGTAGTTATTATTAGCGTGTAGTGCTATTGTTTTTTCCCTGCATCTTTAATTATAGCAGCATTACTGACTGTGAGAGTACTTTTTTTTAGGCTCTGTAAATTACTGCTAATAAAAGCAAACTCACATCATGCTTTTAACTGTGTGAAGGAAGCGTTCGTTTATTCCGTTCCTGTTCAGACGAGACATTGTATCGGAGACTTCTTGTTTACAGTTGGGAACAATAATTTTTCTCATTGAAGTATATGTGAAAGTACTCGAGTACTTAATTAGAGCGGGGAAGAATAATCTGTCCACTGAATGAACGTTCTTTGTTGCTCTCAGTCTTGTTTTGTCCCTCCTGACTGTGGTTCTTGAGCTGATTTCAGTACGTCTTGTAGCTCGGCAGCAGCAGGGGGAGTAGTGTAGCTTTATTTGGGGGCTCTCCTTGGCCGGTGCTGGAGCGAGCTGGTATCAGCTCAGAGCAGCGCTGGGCAGGCTCAGAAATCAGCGTGTGTCAGGAGTTGTGCTTCGCTCTCCCTGGCTGAGCTGAAGCAGGATTCCGCAGGCTTTGCCTTGCTGCCCTTCTCTAAAGCCCAGGTGCTGCAGATGTGCGAGTGTACCTGCTCCGAGCACACGTGACAGTGTGGCCAGGCCAGGCAGGCTCCCTGCAGGAGGCTGGAAGGCATTTTGGGATCAGAGCTGGGCCTGCACCCAGTGCCCCCCAGGGCTTTGTCCAGTTTGGTCTAGAAAGCCTGCAAGGATGGAGATTCCTGGGGTTTTTTCCAGCCTTTCTGAGTTATCTATTCTAATGCTTAAATATTTTCACAGTGAAATATTTTTCCTTATGCTGCCCCACTGTGGATCCCTTCCAACTGGAGCACTGCCCCATGACCATTGTCCCCTGTTCCCCTGCCATGCATCTCTCTGAAGGGGCTGCCTCATCTCACACCTCACTTTGTCATCTACATATTCTACTGTAGAACAGTCTTAGGGGATTTTTTCTACTGCTTTTTTTGTTGTTTTTTTTGGGTTTTTTTTTGTATTTCATAGACTTATTACTGAAATTTCTTCTTTGTCAATGACAACACAAAAGAAAATATCATTAAATATTTCTGTTTTGTCTAAGACCATTGCACTGTTAGCAATAACAATGCTCAGTTTGCTATCCCCTAAAACATGTACATCCTTCCTGGGAACAGTAGTGTCAGATCCTTGTGTATCATTCTGTTGCAACAAACATCTTGGACTTTTGTTTGGCTAGGGAGAGGAGAGAGTGTAGACAGTAAATTTGAAAATGCAATCAAGTATACGGTGGAGCAAATAGCATAGTAATATGTGTGTATTCTCCCAATATGTTTAGGAGAAAGTTAATTTTAAAATTTAATTATTGTGCGATGCAGTATCATGTTGGTCAAATTTAGATTCATGGGGTTTTTTGCACCTTTAAATCTCTGTTGTTTTTACTTGCAAGTTAATTTAATCTTGTGCAGCACATAATATGTCAATGTGTTCCCATATGAATTTATGATAAAAATACTGTGTTCCATGTATCTGCCCAGCTTTTCTCTAGTGAGGATGTGTTAAGGTATTGTGTTACAGCTGTCTTACATTTTTAGCATTTTTTGAATTAATCCCTTGCATACCTCCTCAATGTAAAAATGTTGTTTAGGTAAGTTACTGACATAATAAACATTTTTTAAATTACATTCCTACGTATGTGTGTGCAGGGTGAAGACCGAGATCAGGATGACATAGGTGGAAAGAAGATGACTAGTAGGACATTTCTTTCTCTTTCTCAAATTACTGCCTTGTCAGAAGAAAATCTGGAAGGAGTTGAAAAGTAAGCTGCAATGACAACACTGCTGGAACCCATATAATAATGAAATAAAAATTGCAGACTGTTAGTTGGATTTCTTTCGTGATGGTTATGTCATTAGTCTTTAATTATTCAGTTAAATCATTGATATTTAATATTATTCACAAAAGATTGAAGGAATACTTTTGATCTCACATCCTGTCTGGTTTACTGTTTTTCCTGTATCTCTTGATTTTGCTTAGACTCCTTTTTTCCCATCTGTATTTCACCTTGTCACGGTTTCTGAATTTACAATCGCTTTAAATACGCTGTAAACAAAATACTAAGACATAAATAAGAACAGGCCAATACTGAGCTTTTTTTTGTAAGCCTCACTGGGTAACGTTTTTTTTGCTACAACATTCAAGATTCTGTACTGTAACATGAGTTATCAAAAAAATCAAAAAAGTTTTAAAAGTTCAGCAAGGGATGGAAAGCTTAAGAAGGCATTAGTGGGTCGCCATTATGGTGCACCAGGGAATAGGAGGCAGCCAAAGATTTCTGATGTCAGGCTGTCTTTGTCTTTCCTGTACCAACACTCTCCCTTGTTATTAGTGTTTAATAGCAGCTGAATTTAGGAGGCCAGGAGTTCAACCTGAGACTCCAGATTTATATTTGAAAGACGGGACTTCTCAGAAGTGCAAGAATTATTTAGGAGTGCTTGTGTCTGCTAGCGGTTTCTTAGGGAATTGAAAGCCAAAGGGCTGGGCCGCTGGTCTAGTTTGGGAAGGAAAAGGTGGGGAGTATATAAAATCCAGCTTTGTTCTTCTGAATAGGTAACCATTTAATAGAGATTAAAATATTCCTGAAACATATTCTGTTCTTCCTATTTGTCACTATTCTAGGGAGAAAAGGTCTTGCTGGGATTTTTTTAAAGAAAACTTCCAAGAAAATTTGTACCATCAAATAATAATACTAAAATTCTTTCCTTTCCTGTTTTCTCTTGCACGATAGGCCTCTTTAAATTTAAAGGAGACTGAAGTGTACAACTCATGGAGACTAAAATGTGCTCAGTGACACAATTCTTTTTTGCAACTTTCTCATTAAGATTAAAAGGGAAAGCACTGAAAGATCATATGCTCTTTTAGTCTCATCTGATTACATATGTATTTATATATACATACTGTACAAGGGGAATGTAAAGTATATACTGCATCTACTGGAAGGAGCATAGTTACAGGGTATTTTTTGCACACTAAGCAGTTTAGCAGCAGCATTAAAATTTTGTTTACCACAGTGCATTGTATCTATTTACAGGAGCAGTTTGAAGGCCACAGCTAAGGTTAGAAAATCATAATAGATCTGATTCAGTATGAGAGTTTTGATGTCCTGCATTCCCATCTATCAGGGAGTTTTGTACTGCTGTCCATCTTTGTAAGACTTGAGCCCTATGGAGAAAGGAAAAGCAGGAAGGGTAACTATTAAATCTAACTGCCCCATCATTTCACAGTCATGTACAGATACTGTTGTCAGTGACATGCCTTACTGAATATTGAAAAGATCAGCACAGGCAGAATCAGAGAAAATCTAAATCCCTGAGAAGCTCTGATTATGAAAACACAGAGTTGGCAGAAGCTTCAGAGAGAGAGGATATGGACTCTTTCAAACCTTGGAAAGTTCAGCTGGCCATGTTCCACTTCTATTCCAAGACACAGTTAAGTGTTTTTAACCGACTTGCATGTGTGCAGCCGTCCAAATTTGTCATGCAGAACAAAGGAATACATGTTTTAAACAAAACTGATTGGATTATATGCTTTACTCGTCAGCTTTTGAGGCTTTAATTAAAGAAAGAAACTCATCTCGTTTGACAGCGTATCTGTACTGTGTCGGTGAAACCCCTGAAAATCTAACGGCTGCTATCAGCGGGTCTGGGATTAATGTCCTCCTCAGGAGGGAATGAGAAGGCAGCAGGGCTTGGGAAGAACTTACTTTTTGCAGGGCACTAGAAACTGTGATCACTGGCACCTGTAGCCTCAGGTGTAGTTAAGAAGCCAAGGATTGCTTTAAAGTAAAACTTAACTACCTGAGACACGGCCGAAGTTATACTGGAAGAATTGAAACCAAGTCCTAACCCCCATCCCCTCTCTTCATGTGGAAAAAAAGCGCACAGTTATTATAAAAGATGTAACTAATTCTGTGTTTGGATAGAGGAGACATAAATGTGTCAGCAACAGTATGGCCTCCTGCAAGGGAGTGTACTTTTTCATAAATTTTGCAAGTTAAAGTAAGTGGAAAAAGTTTCATTGTGTGCTGGTAAAATAGGCTAAGGCTCTTTTTAAGTGTTTTGACCATTATGCAAGTGCAATTTAAACTTCTAAATATTTTAGCTACTTTCAGTAATTATAAATTATATTATTTACATTAATTTTCAAATGTAATTTTTCACCAGAGGCCACATGAAAAATAATCTTGAAGTGGAAACAAGATCTTATTACTATGATAAAGCTATCTAAATCAGAGTGAAGGCGTGCTAGTGGAAAGTGGAGACTAATTGAGTCATTTCATCCCACAAACCAATTCCTGATGAAACACTCTTTTTTTCCTCTGGAATTTTCAATGTAATTCTCTTTAGTTTTTGTAATGCTCTAATTTTCGTTCTTTTGTTAGTCATATCTTAACACTTTAATAGTGTCTGCTGAAACCTGCAGGTAGTTGTTTACTTTCTGATATGTCCTCTGATCATAAGTGTAATCTAGGAATTGATGTAGCTAAATTCAAGAAATTATGTACATATGCACATATGAATCAAAAGCAACTAAACAAATGTTATAGATATAATTGCATGCTTCAAAAGTAAGACTTTGGAATCTCTAGTTTATTTTTTAATTTCATTATTTTACTCTGCAATTTTTTTTTAGGAAGATGGAACTATTTCTGAATCTTACACAACTAAAGACATCTTCAAAAGGAGCTATTTTACTAGATTATTATACTGCAGGATTTTGGTGGGCTAAAGAAATGAACTTCAGTCTTATCCAGCTCTCAGGATTCATGGATCTATTAAATTTCGCCTTGGAGAACCTCAGCAGTAAGTATAATTAAGAATTGAAAAATAAATATCTGAAGTGGAAGGCAAGAATGTTTCCCAGTCATTTTAATAAAGTGATATTTAATTACAAGTAATTATGAAATGGTTAGTTTTCCTCTCAAATGTTGGTATGTTAGACCTTGTGCCTGAAAATAATTCTTACTGGCAGATCTCAGGTCTTTTGAGTAGAATGTTCCTCGTTCTTTGTTTGTACAGTATGTGGTACAAATAGGCCGAGTCCTGAAGAGACCTTTTCTTTGCTACGGTAAAATAAATAATAATAACAGTAGAGTGAGAGCAAGGAGCTCCTAAATTCCAATTCCAGCTTCCACAGTGACTGACTCACTGTAGCCTTGGGCACATTTCTCTGTTTTTTTGAGAATGCTATAGGATGTGCTGAATATCTCTGTTTGAGATATTCGGTACATCCCATAGCATTACAGCAGATGAATTACACTTTTTTTATCCTTGGAGGTCAACTCTCAGCCTTCTATACGGCAAATGCTGCTCTTCTGGCACAGAATATATGTTAACTAAGGACTGGTGAGGGAAGTACACTGGCATTGCTGCTGAAGATGAAAAATGACAATGAAAGGACTGTAGCTCTTGTGGCTATGAGGAAATTTGCCACAAAGCATGAAGCTTGGTCTAGAGGGAATGAAATAGCCAGAAAAAAATGGTAGCACTGTCCTCTAAAACCTTCTTTGTCAGAGATTCTAATGCTTGCTTAACATTCACTTTGAAGGTGATTATGTTGAGCAAAGTCCATCCCAGAGGAAGAGTGAAAGGACTCAGCAGTTTCATTCAAAAGAGAAGGCGAATATTTAAAATCCAGCTCATAATAGTTATTATACTCTTTTGCTGTAATTTAGTTCAAGGGCCTTTCTGACTTGGAATTCTGACAGAATACATACGTGCTTTATGATCATTGGAATTCCAGTTGTCCTTCCTGTCTCCAATGAGAAAGTATCTTAACATATGCTAACTATATTCCCATAACAATGGAGCAGAATGGAAACCCGTCAGAAATTAGTTTTATGAGACCGTGTAATGCATGTGTACATGACAGACTGGTAGCACAACCAGTTATTAAAGCTGACTGACGTTTTTCAGGAATGTCATCTTAGTTGCATTAAGCTTTGCCAAACTTTTAACTCTTTAAGCTGAAATTTTCCTGCCCTGCTTTTGATGAATTTTTATATATAGAATTGCAGCTGATCCAGTTCAGTGGGCTTGCAGAGAGAAGCTGTGGGAAAAAGAACCGATTTTGTGTCTTTTTTTTTTTTTTTTTGCCAGGTATAATTGCCCAGTGCTTTGAGGTAAAGATAAAAGTTTTTAAAGCAAACGTGAATTTGCTTTTTGCTGTGTTGCGAAAATCCATTTAGATTTGGCTAAGATATACGTGGTTTTTAGAAAAAGAAGGTGTAGTTTTTGAATGCTTGTAGGAAATTTCTTTTTTTGCTTCACAGACCAGGGCTGAGATTAATTTTCCTGTAATTACCAAACATTTCAACTAAAAGCAAAATTCTAATGTCTTCTCTATTAATGACCATTTCTTTTACTTTCCCTGCACTGGACCCAGTCAGCCTGGAGAATTAAGCTGACTTGGCCAAAATAGCGAGAGTAGCATTGAGCAGGAGGAATGGATTTAGAGAAGGAGGGTAGTGGAAATGCATTTAGGCCGGGTAAAGCAGCAAGGACAACTGGAGGCCTTGCTTGAGAAGTTACAAAATGATTTACATGATTTGATTCTCTTCTATCCATTGAGGGTAACGTGCTCCTTACCTCACAGAAGTGCTGCATGAGCCTTCCTGAGACAGGTGGTTGGCACTGAAAATCAGGTGTGCAGAGTAACAAGAAAATTTGGATGAGTTGGCAACAGACTCAGGTGTGGGTGATCCTGTTATGTGCCTTCACTTCCCTACAAAGGGTGATATTTCTGGTTCTGTTGATTTTCCTCATTTCCTATGGCTTCTATTTCCTCTGCATTCACTGTTACACTTTCTTGTCCCTTCCCATATGGCTATTTATATTGTGCTGCCTCTCTTACTGAAAAGTGAGGTACAATTTTCAAGCCTTTGATCACTGTACCACAAAAGGCCAAAACTATAAAAGAGCAGAAGTTTTCTAAGTATTTTAATTTGTTTTCCGTACAAAAAAAGCCAGGGAGAGTTTCAGTAGAGACATAAAACAATGAGGAAAATAAATCTATTTCACCACTGGTGGATATTTCTCTGTTCTTTTCTGTAGATTCTTTTAGACATAAAAGGAAAAAATAAATTGTATTTGAAGCTTTTTTTTTTTTTTGACTTCCCATGGTTCTAGTGATGGTAGATACTGTGTGCGAATGAGAAAGATGAATCCTTTCTTTTTATAGGTTCAGCAGGCACTGATACATTTCAGATTGTCCCCTTTGTCAGGACAGTTATCAAACAGAATTTAAATTCTCATTCAAACCTATTTTGGCATTTGGTTTTAATTTCCAGGGTAAAAGTCTAAAGTAATTATCTGGTTTGGAAGGATGCAAAAATGTCTCCAAGTTTGATGATACATGCAGGGTCTTATGCATATTCATGCTTAATCTGTTATGACTGTAAGCACTTTAAAATATTCTTCTCCCTTTTTAATATCTGTTCTGTATTAATGGCTTTTGTTGCAAGAGGCATGATCAGAAGAATAATTTTTTACAATTCATAAGCAGTAGGCCATTTTAAAGAAAAACATACTCTGCCTCTCAAACTTGCATATTATTCTGTCTGTGGTTCTCCCAGCATAGGTAAGAGGTCAGGCTGTAGTGTCTTGAACACCCATTATTGTGATCCTGCCTTTGTGGAGGCAGAGTGGTGGTTTTGTGGTGGAATTTTGATGGACAGCTTATTGATGAGAATAATGGCAATAGAAGCATTTGACTGCTGTTAGTTTTTAAGTGGTGAACTAAAACTTCAAGAAGTCTTATAATTAAAATGGGCCAAAAAACCCTATCCCAGCTTGTCATGTTTATACATGGTTTTTGTTCTTTGGTATTACTTTGCAGGAAAACATATGACCTTGGGAGATAATTTAAAAGAACTCGAAAGAGCAATGGCTGAAATAGGAGAAACTGAGTCAGAAGAAAGAGGTGACCTGAATTTATTCAGCATTGAGCAAGCCAAAGCAATCATTGATTACTTGGTTACCAGGTATTTATTTCTACAGAATCTGTTCTTATTTCAGTAATCTAATATAGCGGGGAAGTGACTGATAAAATAACAGTAACAACAAGAACAACAACATCAACAATCTCTTTATTATTGGTATTATTACACTACCACTTGTACTATTACTAGTATTTTGCTGTTATTTTACTGGGTACTTTCCTACTGTGCCAGCATACTACAAACACCAGACTTTAAATCATGAAAAAGAAGAGAAAATACGCAAGGAACAGTAAAGATCTGGCCTCAGATGTCAAAGCCCAGAAAATAAATTTATACTGGAAGTTTATCAAAGTGTAAGATTATGCTGAAAATATTCCTTTTGGATTTTGTTTCAAGTGATAAAAGAAAACAGAGTGGTGTATGGACAATATTCTTGTTTTGCTTTTAAAAGCTACTTTTAGATTCTGTCTGAATAGAATTGTAGATCTTATTTATCTTATTTAGATCTTATCTAGAGTCTGTTACTTAATAAGATATTTATATTAATATATATTTTATTATAAGATCTAAATAAGATACTCTAAGTATTTCTGTGCTCTTGACAGTTATAGTGGACTGAAGTGATTTAAAGTTTTGTACTTACAGAATTTAGGTTCTGATCATACAGGAGTCATAAAAATGTTGCATTTCAAAATCAGCAAAAGTCCAGTATGTAGGTGAAAAGGTTTTGTGACAGGTTTCAGCTTTTGAACAGAGATACAGGAAGAGATGGAAACAGCACTAAGTTTGTTATTCATTTGAGGAAAATACTGAGTCTGATAGCAACAGTAATGCCCCTGTATAAAGTTTTTAGGGTATGATAATGTGTACCCACCTTCCTCCACTGGAATGCCGTGGTTAAGGCAGTGGCTGTGCTGACATAGCCCTGTTTGCAGTACACTAAGGACAGAATGGTTCTCCAGCTGTTTCACCATCCATGAATGTCAGGGGCAGGGAAATGGAAAATTAACAAGTTACTCCTGTAGTGTATGCTCATCCACTGTACTGCAGCTGTAGCCCTTCAGCCCATTTTCTGACCCAAATGGGGGTTACAGGGGGATTTGTGGCAGATGGGCATAAAGATTGAGTAAGATCATGACTGATCCATATGTAAATTTGTTGGGAATTTTCTGTCTTCAGGAAAAAAGTTTAACACAGCAAAGAGGGGGTTTTTAGAGTGTTTTCCTGAATGCAGAAAAGTATTTTCTCTTGAAGAAAGGCAAAATAATAGCGTAGCAATTAGCCTTCCAGTTTAGAGTACTTGGATTCAGATGAGGATTTAAACCCATTGCAGGCAATTTCTCTTATGATTGGGCTATAATATATGTCTCTTTCTCCTGCTCCCTGTTTTTTTTTCTTTTGTTTCTTTTTCATGGAAAATGTAAAACACTTAAGGTTCTTCCCATAAGAAATGGGAACATCTCTTTAAATCTCAAATTTCTGTAGTCAAGGCAGACTAATGTTCTGCCAAGTACTAGCCCTAAACTAAAAGGAAACTTGGCATTTAAGATGTCTCAACTCCTTTTACTTCTGTCTTCCTGTCTGTCTTTTGTATATTTATATGGAACAAATGTTCTTTCCAAATAGCATGTCTATAGCTCTTGTGTAAATTATCCATTGAGAGATATCTTGTCCATGAAGTAATTCCTTCATAGTCAGAAGACTTTCTTCCAAGAGATTAGGTGCTCCATCCTACTTCCAGCAAAGTATTTGCAGCAGGAGTACAGTCAAGTTGCAAAACCTTTGCAGGAGAATGGTATTTTGGCCACCAAGTATGTGGTTGTATGTCAAAACTGCTCAATTTATTACAAATGTGTGCTGTGGCGACATCATGGATGTACACACATACACTGACATGTATCATATGTGTCCAGTTTATGCAATCCATTATTTCAGTCACTGGAATATTTTTTTCTAAATAAGAATGGAATTGGCACACTTAAATGGGTGTACTTTAAACTTTATGAACTCAGAAAAAGGTTGAGTTTTATTACAATTCAAATTAATGTATTAGTTCAATACACTTTTTCTTGTTTAATTTTAAATGATAAGCCTATGGCTTTTTTCTACTCAAGACAGTATGACATGTTGTAGTTCAAATCACATTTTTATAGATGAGCTGTAATCCCATGGGATTTATAATGGAAACAGGGACAAGTGCTTAACCACATTGGCACAAACTGTGCAGCAACTCTAATGACACCTTCAGGTTTGGTGGAAGGTGACAGTTATCATCTTTTTATCTTGTCTCCTTGGGCAGACATGCATCAACATAGCTCCTGACATTTTCTTTTCAGGAAGCAGTGGAGCTGGGGAAGTGTGTCATTGTTAATCACCTTCAGATTCCCATATGACATCACAAGAGGGCCTATTCTTAACAATATTACTTACACAAGTGAAATTATTCCTGTTTAATTGCTAGAAACACTGATATGGAATTTTTAAATTGTTCACAACAAAGACAAACAAAAAGGGGCATTTTGTATAATGCCTGATAGATGAAAGACAATGACACTGTTTTTTTTCTAAATAAATGCTAATTTGATTTAAAGAGCATTAAATGGAGGAATTTTTTTCCTTCCTACAGGATTAGGGGTGCCAGGCTGAACAGAGATCTGTTTAAAAATAAAGACATAAAATTCAGAAATGCCAAAAATAATTACTTATATTTCTGAGTATATATTTTAAATTATACGTACCTGTAACATAGTCCATAAAGAATATCATAACGCATTTGAGGGGGAAGATCTGACTTTTAGGTGCTGTAAATCTGGCTTATTTCCAAAGCACTAGGATAGGAGAAAAAATTTGAAATATTAATTTCTGCCAATCCGATTGAGAAGATATATGTCTTATTTCCGGTGTGTCTGTGAGGTTCATAAAATATTTTTTGTCTTTTTTCAAATAATCCCTGTTAGAATTTTACCAAATTACAGGTGTGTAAGAAAGGGAACATATATTTACATAAATCAGTGTGAGTCGTTTCCAGGTTAAGTCCTGAACTCTCTTTAAACATAATTTCTGTGTCTCCAGTGAAACATGTCAGGAATTCTTTGGTGAAGTGCCGCAATAAAAATGTACTTAAATGAAATTGCAAATACTGTAAGAACTTAATTAATTGCCTGTGTGCTTTGGGTTTGGGGGAAGGCAGCCTCTAGCTGATGGCAGCCAGACTTCTTACAGTGGGCCTCGCTGGTGCCAAGCCAAAGGTATTGCTGACCCAGCTGATGGGTCTCCAGAAAAGAACCTGTGTCCTGTCCCTAGCCAGAAAGCACAGAAAGCAGTTACACATGTTCCTGCAAATATTGCTGCACCTTTCACAGATACAGCAGGCAGGACAGCCATAAATTCTTGGAATCATTCTTTAACCTGGACTTGCTGTGAAATCACAGAGCAGTGTTTTAAATCATATGTCAAAATGACGTGACAGAAGCCAGGAGTGGTGGATCATGGTTGGAAGAGAAGAACTAATGGTAACCAACTGTGACAAACAAAACTTTTGGTTAAACAAATGCTAATATCAACGATCATTAGAAAAGGAAACAAAGAAAATTATTTAAAACATGTGAAGTGGAAAGCCATGCATGTTTTAAGGAAGTTAAATATTTTAGTCCATTGACAACATCTATTTAAAGTTACTTTCGTTGTAATAGACAAAACTGCTGTGTGTTAATCTAGTTTTTTAGTTTTACTTTGAGGAAATACTATGCTGATTTTGCAAATGACCTTGAGAGAATAAATACTTCTGGTTTTTATTGTTTTGGTGTTCCAAGATCAAACTTTCTTCCTGTACTGGCCGCCCATCCCAGAATCTGAAAGCTGATTTGTCTTTGTTTCCTTCTTGTTTGCTATTGCTGCTAATAAATGCGTAAGTATCCTGGTGATAAGTGTTTCAGGAATTACTTTTTTCAGAGTAGAACTTTGTCTTCTCAGAGTTCAATTTCATAAGGACTAGGTGGATGTGTTTTTAAGTATCACACTGTGTTTTCTACAGCCATCTGATGATAAATCCCACAAAGTAAATATGCTGCTTGTTGTATTTGAAGTGAAACAACTGTTTCTTTTTAAAATTTGGATGGTTACCATGCTGGAGGGTAACTCTTAGTTTAACAAAACTTGTAATATTGTTACATTTCAAAAAACTTGCAGCTGTGATAGTCTATGTTATGTTGTTTTTCAGCTTATTTAAACATTATAAAACATATGAATACCTCTTCTACGGTCGTAGAGAAGAACCTGTGCTAAGTAGTGAGGTGAGTCATTTATATAGATGGAACTCATTATGCAGTTACTTAACGAGTGCACCATGGCATATGTTTTATATCGCTCAAAGCAACTTCACGTCAACATCCCTGCAGTACAACGTAAAACGGCTGATTAAAGAGCGCAAGTTAAGATGTTTTGATCCTGATATTCAAAATTAATTTGGGATTTCAAAAAAGTGTAAATGCATTGCTTGGTTAAGTCGTTAGTTGTGTTAAATCAGGAACACTTTCGTGTAGGTATTTGTAAGTTGATGCACGTAATTTGAATTTGCAATGTGAGTCTGACTCTGCTTTAAAATCAGCAGTCAAAATCGGAAAATGTTGTGTGCCGTGCCTAGTCTGACCACAGCCCTATCAGAGATTTATGCATGTGCATGTACAGAGTTTTGTTTCTTTTGTAGACACCAAGAGTTAATTATACTGACTATAAAGAAAGAAGCAAACTAGAAACTGAGCATTTTGAAAGATTTCAGTTAACAATGGTGAGTTGGCTGCACAGTGAGCTTTGTCATGTGTTCTAACTTACGTGTGAAAAAATACGTAAGAAAATGTGTTGATGCAGAATGTGACCTTTAATGAAATGGACAGGTTCAATTAATTAAATAAACCTTCTTTTAGCCTGACTGTGCTTTTTGAGGATACATGTTGTAATGCAGTAAGAAATACTTGCATTTTATATTTGTATAAAGAGCCAACTGATTGCTCAGAGAAGCATAGTAGTGTAATATTTTTCGATGGTACTTATATTTTAGCTTAGCAGTACACAAGGAAGTTCAAATTAGTGCACTGGAAAAATTCCTTTACACTTTCAGCTGGTATTTTGACTCTGGTGATGGATGTGGGATGATTGCTTTCCATCTTGCTTTTAAGTAGCCATATTATAAAAAAGGACTTTTCTCGACATGGATGCGAATAATTGGAAATTATTCTTGTCATTTACAAGGTAAGTTAAAATTCCAAGTATTATGAAATTGGTGACAAAACTGTCAATACAAAGGTAGAGCAGAACTTCAGCATTACTATGTTACATTGGGGGTTTTATATTAGGTAATCAGATCATTGGGTGGTTAGCACT
Source organism: Phainopepla nitens (assembly GCA_013400175.1). Classification (NCBI taxonomy): domain Eukaryota; kingdom Metazoa; phylum Chordata; class Aves; order Passeriformes; family Bombycillidae; genus Phainopepla; species Phainopepla nitens. The sequence continues at coordinate 70,470 of VXBQ01006524.1, read as the reverse complement.
TTTTGATTGGTAAAATGGATTTTTAATGAGGCTTTGATGAAGTAATTCTTGTGTAAACTTGAATCATGAATCTTAGAAGGTTTTAGACTAGGATAAAAGAAATGTCTTTGCGTTTCCTGAAGGCTCATTTCTGGGTGGGTGGATCTTCATGCACTATCCCAGCCGCAGGACAGGGGTTACCCTGGGCAGGCTCTGCTGGGGAGCACCACCTCTGCTGAGGGTACCAGCACCTCTGGGCAGTGGGAGGAATGGATTTCAGGGAGTGGCTTCAGTGATGGTCCAGAAGCAACAAGTGCCATCTGCAGCTACAACTGTCACAATACCCTGCATGACAATCTTTAGCTGAAACTCCTTTGCAGCCTTTTCTTACTTATGGTGCCACTTCACTTTAATCCATCTGTTTTGTATTCTGAGCTCCAGAGAGCTTTTAATTTGTCCAAATACACTCCAACACCCAAGAAAATCAATACTTATATTCTGTTAGAGTTCATTTTGATAGCGTGATGCATTGCTCTTCAGTAAGTAAAAGTGTAAGGTATTGAAGCTGCACATACAAATTTCTGGCATTATTTGCACTTGCTTTATGTATTAAAATATGAGGAGAGGTGAACTCAGCAAAGACTTCAAGTTGTTTTGCTGTAACTTTATTGTATTTAGTAATTCTTATGCATAAAAGAGATCATCACTTCTATTTTGCAGTCCCTTAGATGAACAGAGTTTTTTGGGCTGCCATGGTTTGGTGTGTGTGGCTGTGGAAGGAGCACACCTGGGGTCACTTGCTCTGCAGTGCATCTGCTCAGGGAACAGGAGATCGACTGGGAAATCCATGTGCTGGAAGTAGATAGTAAATTTGTGCTGAAATTTTGGCTGCTGTCCTGTTATTTAGACCAATGTCTTACCAAAAAAAAAAAAAAAGGCCACTGCAGAAACACCACAGCCCAAAGCTGGATGTAATCCTGACTCTACGCTGAGTGCAACTAATGTCTAAAAAGTTTTCCTTTAGCTCCAGCAATAAAAGCCTGTTATTTTGGAACAGGACACAGTAAATTGTAGTGTCCAGATTTGCCTAAATAACAAGAACCATGGTATTCCAAGAGCTTAATTACAGCATTATCTTCTTTTGCAAATGAACACTCTGAGACGAGTCAGTGAAATGACTTGCTTCAACAGAATTGATTTGCTTCCACTGAAATGGCTTTAGCTCAGCGAGTGTGTGTGCCAAAAGAATTACCTACGGAATAAAAACCCAACAGCCTCAGGAGAAAATCTGCTTCTTTAAAAGAGATGCAGCTACAACAAATAAAAACTGTACTCAGTGTTGTAATGGATATCCTTTTAGGGAAACCACAGTGTGTGTTTTCCAGAGAAATCTTACAGTGATGGGTTGTAAAGTCATTGGAATTTATTTTTTTCTCTAGCACAGGCAATTATACAATGTTCTCAATCAGGTTTCCTTTTTGATCTTTCACTGCAGTTATTTCCAAATGACCCTGTCATTTCCTGTGTAGAATAAAATCAGACAAGACAAGGGAAATGACTCAAAACTCAGATTATGCATACAATATCTGTGGTCGTGCCACTTAACAAAATCTAAGTTATTTAAATGTAGCACATAATTAGTGGAGCTTCACAGTCTGATTAATATTCTGCATTTGATGCAACTAGCATAATAAAGCCACCTCTGTAAAACACAGACACTGTTCAAGTCTTTAAAAAAAAGGTGACAAATGCTAGGCTAATTTAATTTTTTTTTTTTTTGCTCTGGCTAAAGCCTTTAAACCTCAAACTGCCTGAGGTGATCATACTGCCTAGGAAAAAAAGGTTAAAACAGAAAGACATGAATGCTTGGTTAGATGATAAAACACACATCACACTTCTAACCTACTTTGACAGTATTTAAAATTTAAAACTTGCCTTTCTAGCTATCAAATCCCTTACTTCTCCTTCATTCCACTTCTACAAAGACCTATATATTATGTATGCATGAATACCTGTTAGAAAACATGACGGTACAAGGAATTGCTGAGATGTGTTAAGATTGCCAAGTAAATTCATTGCTTTTTTTTTTCCGGTTACTATTATGAGCACTTCCCCCCATTTAGAATGATTACAGAAGAAACTGTGCTTTAGCTGTTCTGTGGCTATGATCCAAAATAAAATGCAAGTAGTGCTACCATACTAGAGTTCTTCAGGAATATTGCTGTTAAAGATACTGGTTTTTTCCTTCTGCCTGCTTTGGACATTGTGCTCTCTAGCTGTGATTTAGTACACCTATATTAGCTCACAATTTCAAGGAAAGCAAAAGGAGTACAGACTAAATATTGATGTTCAGAGAGTCAGTGGAGCAATTCCTATTAACACGTCAGATCTTATAACAAAGGTTTAAATTGTTAATACATGAATTGTGTGGAAGTTTTTATTCTTTTCTATTTCTACATTTAGTTAATTTATTTTGCGTTGATAGGATGATATATTACAACACATCTTGCAATTTTTTTTCCTCTCATTTACAAATTGTACCTTATACTGTAGTTCATGTTTTTTGCTGCTCTCTGTTGTGTATTTTTGGATGGTATGAGGCTAAGGTCTTTTGGGATTATGTCTGCTTTGAAACATTTCCTAATAAAAATAATGTGGTTGTTAAATCTAGTTTTATTCCTAGTTGCTTTAGCCAGCTTGATGCAGTAATCTGCTATTTTATGGCCCAGATGACTAGCTAAGTTTGACTTCTTGAAATAGCAGTGTACAATGTAATTTTCTTTAGAGATGTCATAGTGGGTCAGGTTGCAATAAAAATATCGAAGATTAAATTTAATGGCAGTGCAGATTCAGTATTGTAGCAGTCACTAGATATCACACTCTGTACTTAGAGTTCCAAACTAGTTTCCATTAATGCTTTCATTCTATATGCTCTTTACTTTCTGAAGCATTAAGCATTTGGGCTGTGTCTGGTCCTTATCCAGTTATGGGTTGGGTTGGATTTTTTTTTAAAGTTTGAATAAAATCCCTTCTTTGTTTGAATTTAAGGAGGTGGATAGGAAGAATGTGCTTTTTGAAAACTAATGAAGCTTTTTTTTCCTTCTGATTGCAAAAACCCTAAAGTCTGGCACTTGACTTTGATACGTAATCCTCATTAGCTGTTGCATATTTAGATTGGTTAATCAATCATTGTTTAAACAAATTTACTCCATGATTTCTTGAGAACTGTGTTTTAGAGATGTATGAAACCAGAACATTTCCATAAGCATATCAGTTCACACTACAGAAACTCATTCCCCAGCTAATGGAGTGCTTTTCAAAGCCTGGAGGTTTCAGATATTTTTAGTGCCTAAAAACCAGTGAGTTGATGTTTTGTAGCTTTGTTTTCTAAATATCACCATGGCAAAGACATCAAGAAGAGCATAGGACTGGAAGGGATGTCTTTAACTGGCAACTCTCATGCTGCTTTCTCATAAGGAAGCATTCATAATCCTCTTCAGAAACTGTCATACTCCAGTTTAAAAAGTTAACTTTATTTTTTGTCTTTGCTCCTTCAGTTAGGAAGTGCCCTGATGCCTGGTTTGTATTATTGTTATAAAACTTCAATTTCTGGTCTCAGTGTATTCATGACTGGCTTATGTGCATTTGTCCTTGTGCCAATTTGTGCCAGTATTGACCTTTAGCTCTCATTCCATCCCCAGTGTTTATTTTTCTAGTGTATAAAGAGACAGCAATCTTACTGTCAGCCTTCATTCAGCTAGACTAGAAAAGCCAGCCTTCTCTAGTCTTTGCTTCAAAGGTAGACTTCGATACACGTGTGCCTCTTGTCATCCTGTTGGCCTTCTTCTATAATGGTTCCACTTTAAATCAGTTTTGTTAGAACATAAGTGACCAAACTGACATAATATTGTTTCTGAGATAAAAGCAAGGCCTTGTAAAATATCAATAGTGCTTTCTTTTCCTCTGCTGGGAACAGCCTACATGATAGGTCCTGGAAGCACATTTTATACCTGTATCGGGTGGCTGTCTCATCATCCATCTGCTATTCTAGTTCTCCTTTGTGACTGTATTTTCTAGCTGAGGTACTCCCAGTGCTCTGTAGGCTTTAAAAAAAAGATGTCCCCCACAGTGTCACCTCCCAATTTGTCATTGAATACAAGAGTGAATAGACTTGAAGGGCATTCAGTCCCATCTGTGTGGTATTCCTGCCCACTCATAAATTGATCATGTCTGTCACATTGCTTTTGTCTGGAAAATTATTTATTTAATAAACTATGAAATTAGTCTGGCATCATGTATCTTTGATAAACTGATGTTGTGTTACATTCCATTTCTCTTTCATTTTCATGCTCCTATTTATATTTTTCCTTCAAAACATGTTCCTCAAGCCTTTACTGCTATGAAGATCAAAACTGCAGCTTCAGGAGTAGGTTCATTATTTTCCGATTATGGCTGTTTAAAACTGGTACTTGATCTTTTGATGTCTGAGGGGAAATTTTTGATGTCCGTTACAGAAGTGTGCTGTACCCAAGTCCAGATTACTGAAGTAAGCAGCTGGAGAGCCAGTGGGTTTTTGACAAAATTCACAGATATCCAGTCCCTTTGATCTTGAGACTTGCTATGGCTGTAACCAGAGATCTTGAAGGACTTGTGATTAGTTTGAGTGAAAAGTGGAGTCTGTTGGAATTGTATGCAGTGCTACTTCAATTATTTAAGCATCTGTTGTCTAGTAGAAACAGCCTTTGTTTTCCAGAGATTGTGTTGCTATACTCATTCGTCAGTAGGGGAGCTACACTGACCTTTAGCAGTTACATTTCCATGTAGGTCACATGCTGATGCTCTTCTAATGCAGTTTTAACATTCCTGAGTTTTGGTAGCTGAACTGCTCTGCCCTAGAAGCTGGTGAGAGCTCCAGAGAGCTGGTGGAATTCATAAGCCAGTGCTGAGTACTTTTACAAAGCTTTAGAGAATGATTAACAAAACGTTTTTTAAATTATTTTCTTAGGAAACATCAGATACAAAACAAGTCTGCTTTTTAACTCAGTAACGTGTGTGAAGTCACGAAAGAAAAGAATTCAGGCAGGACAAGTGCCAAATAGCTGTCATGGGCTGTGCCTTCAGTGTGCTGAGCACCATGGTTCTGACCCAGCCAGAGTTTCAACAAGCGCCTCTTTTTAACAAATTGGGAGCTTTCATTTCAATGGACCTATTCACATACACAGAATTAAACTGAGAAGTGACTGGGGTCACTTGTTCAGCACCCTGAAGGCTGAAAAGCTAAAGATACTAGAGAAAAAAAATTGAGGCTCATGATCACTTTTTACTTCAGTTGTACAGTTGACAAAGCATCACGTTTTTTGACTGTATGATGTTAGAGAGAGAGGGGAAGAGAACTTGAATTCTTGGCAGGAAAACATTTCTGGAACTATGCAGGAATTAATATATACACAGATGTACTCTATGTGTTTTTTAATTACTTACTTAGAAAGTGGCTTGATTCCCACTTTGTGCATGTGTGTGTTCATATGTATGCGTTTGTATGTATGTAAACAAACACAGTTGTGATAAGAGCAGCAGTGGTTTGTTTATTTGCTGGAATGCAGGTCAGCTAGGAATTGTAGGCTTTGAGTGGAAGGATAGTCAGTACATTAATGACAGCCTGTTTCTGCTATTCATCAGAGTGTTCTATGACCCAAATGATGAAGTGATCTATCAGAAGACTACAGCATGTTTAAAAATGGTTATCAATCAAGATGTAAATTTGAATAGAAGACATTGAGATTGGCAGAAATGTATTGACTTGGAGAAATTTTAAAGTGGTTAAGGAAAGTAACTGAAGGCAGACTATTAGCATATGAATTTTGTTTTACTTTTCTAGTATTCCAGAATAGCTCACTCTGTTGATGCCATTTGGGAATTCTACTTGTTTAACTTGACCAGCATGAAGGAACGTACTTGGAGCTGAGCAAAGATCAGTAATTCTTTTCGTAGGAGAATCGGAGAATTTTGCAGTTTGATTTCATTCCAGTTTCAAACAAAAAAAGAAACACTTAACAGAATTGCTATTCTTAGATGTCTGTGTTTAAAGCAGTGCTTTTGAAGATCATTTCAGAGCCCCAGCTCCATCATGGTGCCATAGAGTGTAGTTGGCTCTGCTGGAGCAAGATCCACATGATCTAGGGGCCCTCAGCTTGCCATATGGCATGTTGCTGGAGAGACAGGAATCTAGACAACAGGATTCTTTATCAACCAGTGTGGCAAACCATTGGAAGGGCTTAGCACATAAGCTGGTTGAGAGCCAGGTAGGTTGCTGGTAGCACATTGGCAAAAAGTTATTTGCACAATATCTCAGCTTTAGGAAGTTCAAAGAACATAACTTGAAAGGAATGTGCCAAAAAAAAAAATAGAGACACGTTTTATTTTGAGCCCAATGCATTATGTCTGCTCCAGTACGATGCTATTTTCAGTGTTAAACTCCTCCATGTAATGTAGCAGGGATCAAGCAGTTACTCAAGAATGTGCCACATTTTGTTTATATTTTGCTGGTTCAAATTTATCTGCCCCTTTTTTAAGTTGTTTGCCAGCAGGTATCATTTTGGTGCCTGTACAGTTTGACTTACTGGAGGCTGTTTTTTCCAGAGCAGTTACCCTATTTCCAAGATTTCCTGCATCATTTTTGGTAATTGGCAGACAGAGATCCATGACCTTATACTACAATTAACAACTGTTTTGTACCCATTACCTTTATCTGCAGCTTTTCATCATCTTGAAAATTAAATTGTATGCGTAAAAGTATCTGGAATGGGCAAGTGATGTGATATTTCATGGGAATATATCCCCACAGGCAAATATTTATGTATCAAATTCATACATCTTGTGACCTTATGTTATGAATAACATGTTGACCTTATTCATATAAATAAATAGCATGACATTTCTTTACCATGATGATTTATAATCAATATACATTTTAATAAATTTTCATCCATTTGGTTGATGTTATGAGGACAAATGTAACCTAAGTCTAAATAACAGACAAGTTTTACAATCCTTTAAAGTTCCTTTTTTAAAATGCACCAGAACTTTGTATATCTTCTAATTCCACCTTGAATTTTACAACTTTTCATAAGATACAACATAAGATATTTTTACTGAACATTGAATCTGATGCATTTGAATATTTAATTCATAAAACATTATTTTGATTTCCTATAAATATGCTAAGCTCAGCAAAATATGGTGTTACTCATTAGAAAGCTAAGTTTTATAGGATGGCTGGTTGGTATGTGAGGTAACTTATATTGCTACTTAGGTTTACATTTAATAAGCCTTAGCTAAGAAAATTGTTTAAATTTCAAAGGAAAGATAATAAATAAAATGAGAGCATCGAATATTAATGTGAGCTGTGCCTTTATTTTGTTAAAGCATTCAAAGTTAAATAGTGGTGGTCTGTTAACAATCTAGGGCTATTTGGCAAGTCTCTAAACTTACTCAATAATCAAAACATAAAAGGACAATGGAAACTTTTCACAATAAAAGAAAAAGGAGTTGAGTACAGAAACCAAACAAATTATTCTCTGCTTTTTCTTGGTAAGGAGGTGAACTTTATAGGAAGGGCAGCAAGCTCTGTGTTAGGGTTGCCTTTTCCTGCCTTTGTTATAAATTACATCTGTCTGTGAAGAATCCTCTCCAGTTACTTCGTGGTTCATGGCTACGGGGGAGGTGTGCGTGTCTATCTGGAATGGGGCAGAGAGAGACAGATTGTGGGGGAGCCTTTTTGTTTTACTGGTTTGTTTTTCACTGAGAAAATGGCAGTTCTAAGCATTAATTTGCCTTGCTTACTAAATATACAGATGGATAAATTCCTAAGAATCCAGCTGTGTAAATAGAATATTAACAAAACAACTGTTTTCTTCAGTGTTTGTATTATTTGTTCTTTGTAGCTTGCTAGACTTTTGGAAGACTTCAGCACCCTTTACGTTCAGTGTAATCATTCAAAATGTTTTTATTAGGGCTTAAATGAGGAAAACATTTGGCAAAGGGATGGAGTTTATCCAAAGCATAATGTTTGATTCTTTCACAAGAGTCTGAATACACTGCAACGATACTGTAAAGCACCAGAAATATGGGAGTAAGCTGCCAAATGGTACTGGAAAGAGAGCCTTATATGTATTTGGGTGTAGTGTGCTCTCTATGCCCTCCTTTCCCTGCACCTGGTGAGCATTCAAACAGATCAGGCTGAGGTAGCCAGATGTGGCAGGGCAAGGACTTGGTTCTGGCCCCTTTCTCTCCTGTCTGCACAGTTTCTTTCACCATTTGATCCCAAGGCAGGAGTCACTTGCAGGCTGCTAGCGACAGAGCAGGGTGGAAATTCTGTCCTTCCAATCCCTTCTTCAGTGTGGGCTGATGGCCAGCTCCCACCAGCTCCAGCCCACTGAGCTTTACTGTTGCCTCTTCTGATTTGGGAAATAGGCTCCCATCTGCCACTTCCATCAGTCTTAGCTAGCCTTGTGCTGCCTGAGTCTACCTCCAATCCCCTGTGTTTCTGTGGAAGCTGAGACTTCATTATGTGTTTCAAGCCCTCAGACAACAGTGAATAGGTAGAATATACTGTATCTCCTCAGGGCAGGCTTGAAAACACAGCAGCCGGAGCCTTCTTGTATTCTTCAAAGTTAAGATTATTATCTAAAGTATTTTTAGTTGGCTTTCCACGTGCACTGTTGAAAATTTGGTAGTGGACTCGTCCTGAATCTCCTCTTGGCCAACTTAAAGCAAAGAGGAGAAATACTTAATTGTTTATACTTAACGTTTGCTTTTTCCTACTTGTTAGAGAGGGCAGACTCTTTGGCTGACCTTAAGATTCTTATGTGGTGAGTGTTCACTTATTTTTTTTTTTCTTTTGGCTGATTTCATCCTCGTATTTTGTCCTCTGACTGCAAAACCTATGTCAGAGCCCATGTTGGTTCTGCAGAGATGATGCTGTGTTCCAGGATAAAACCTCAACAAATACAGATGTTTTCGGCTGAAATACCTCAACCTTCTGCTTTCCACTTTTATGATACGTGGTCCTTCTGACTTTTTGGTTGATTCTACAAGAATCACACAGTATTGTAAATACATATTGCAGAAAATATTGCTACTACTCCCACAGAACAGGACATTCTCCATGAATTACATGCTGATATGCGTATGACTGTTTTCTTAGTATTAGAATTCCTGTGCTTGATACATTGTTTATATTCTATTCAAATAGCACTAGGCAAGGAAAAATAGTGCACTTGGACTCTTTTATTTTGACTGTGCATATCAAATTTGGCTTGTGAACACAATCTAAGGAAATGGCCTAGATTGTAAGTGATAAAGATGAATGTTTCATGCTTCATTTATAGGAAGGCCATCCAAATATGGTCTCAGAGTTGTGAGAATATCCTGTGCTTGAGATGTCTTGAATTTTGCATTGATCAAGGCTGTGGACAAGTTTCAGGCATTAACAGGCTGGAATTTGGGTCTATTTCTAGATATACTGGATGTTGTGTGTTGTGGAAAGATTGCAATACATTGCAACCAATGCATATAGTACTCTTGTAGAATAAAATGGAAGAGTGCTAGGGGTGTTCCTTAGAGATTATTCTGCTTTGAATATCTGCTTTACATTCTATCAGCGTTTTTCTTAGCATTCATTTTGTATTCATGGTGCCCATTTATCATTTTTGTCTCTACCTGTTATAGGTTTAGGATCTTAATGATTTTCTTTTGTTCTGAGAAAGATATTGTGCCAGCTTTTTGTATTCCTCAGGAATTAGGATGTAGTTGAAGACTTACATTTGGAGAAAAATTACCTATAATGGTCAGATTTCCAATGAAGTATGGAAAAGTTTTACTCTCACAATAGACTATTTTCAATTTTTAGCATTACTGTTCTCCTAGCAGGTCTAGATTAAAAGAAAGTGAGGGCTAGAGCCTAGGCTGCTGACTTTGGGGGGGCTGGGGGATAGTTGTTTTGGTTTTTTTGCGCTTTTTTTTTCTCATTTATTTTTTAAAATAATCCTGCCATTGGTCCACTGTGGTGCCCTCCGGTGGAATTTCTAAAAATGTCATTATGTTTCTGTCGATTTTGAGAATGACCCCTTGAGTCCATTGATACTGCATGCATGGAACTGTGCACTGAACCATTAATTTCTGTTTAATAATCATGGGGTTTTTTGAGAAATCAAGAAATTGTCAAGGTGGAAGTAAGGAGCCAAATGTTACTTACTTTGCCATGACACAGATTTTATCTTTTGTTCCTCCTCCTTGCTTGCAAACAGAGCTCTCTGAATTACTGAATGTAAAATTAATATCCTTTTCTTTGCAACCCTAACACGGCCAAACACAATAGGAGTAGTTAAAGACAGGATTTCAGTCTTATCTCTGTGTTTCTGAACTACTGCTGGTTTGTCTTCAGTTCCTACTCTTGTTATTTGTACTGGTTTTACTGCAGTACATTTAATTGTCTCTTTGTTCTGATCAACCCTCAGTTAAATGGGTAAATAATAAAAGAAAGAGGGTACATAATCAAATTACCAGCAGTAATTGGTCAGTCCAAGCATTACTGGAACTTTATAGTGGGCGGAAAGAACAGGGCTTTGGTATCAGAGTCAAAAAGGCCAAGCCTTTAAAACTGACAACATAAATACATTGCTACATTGGCACATCTTTGTGAATTTAAATTACAAATTATTGTGCATAATCAGAATCAGAGCAACTGGAAAATCATACAGCATGGATAGACTTTATTAATTTTGGATACAAATGAAAGACGTTAGACAAGCTTAGAAATCTGACAGACTAGGAGAATCTTAACATTTGACAAGTGTAAGATAAAATGAGAATTTGTTTCCTGGATTGCTGGGGTTTTTTCTTTCATAGTAGTGGGACCATTACATAAACTAATAAGCAGCAAACGGTATGCATTAGAATAAAATGTAGAAGTCTGTGGTAAGGAAGCTTATTTAGGTAACAGGAAAGTTTAAAGGTTATACATTAAATGGTCAACAGGGCATGGTGTATTACACAGGGGACCGGGTTGCTCTGGGAATTGGGAATTAAGCCCTAAAGTTTTTCGGAACTTGATTGTTATTTTAATACATTTATGGCTTTGCAGACCATAACGTGAGTTGGTTTTGTTTTATTTTGTAGTGAACCAATACAATTAAAAAGACAAATCTACTTTCTTCCTTAACATTTATCTGCTAATACACTAGCAATTTTAGTAGCAAAATAAATTGCTTAATCAGATAGGTACCAATAACTCTAACCTATACAGACATACAGGATTTGATTTTTTTTAATTTTCATTTTCTTCTTCCACCAAATCAATTGGAGAAGAATGGAGAAAGAGTAAAGAAAAGGTAGCATGACTTAACAAACTAAACCCTGCTCTGTGGAATTCAGTTACGTAAAAGGTCATTTTTATAGATTTGTGCTCCTTACAGGATCCTGCCTGTCAAATCTGATAAGATCAGTATGGTGGGGAAAAATTAAAGCTGCTCACGAAGAGTACACTAAACCTGACCAATGCTACAGTAAATAGTGGTGCTTCAGCAGGGTATTGCAGCTTCATGTTCACCTGACATTCAGGTTGACTCTGTCAACTACTTCCCAATTAAGACCCAATTTACTCAGGCTGCATAAAATCTTCGATGTGACATTAATGTGCTCTGGAACTCTGTCTTCAGGGAACAGTAATTTCCATTCATCAAAACATCTCGAATTTAAAAATTAAGGAATTTGGGATGGCAACTTTCAGATAAATTCATTGTGGGATAACGCATGAGAAGGCTTGTAAAGTCTGTCCTTCTTTTACTGTTGTCAGGTATAAATTTTGAATGAGCAGCCAAGATTTACCATTCAATTCATGTTTTCTCAAACCACCATGACCCAAGTAATTTCGGGGGAACTGCTAGGATTGTATCAAAAATAAGCACTACATCACTATGGTGTGAAATGTCGGCAGAATTTGGGCTCAAACCGAAAACTATTACATTAAAAATACTCTCTCTAAAATGCAAACACCCCGTATTTACAGTTGTAGAAAATACTGCTACAGCTTTGTGATGTGTGGATATATGTGTGTATGTATAAGTAGAGTAGAAACTGCTGTATTGTTTCATCTTGTGGGTCATTCCCAAATAAGACTTCATTTGAAAACTTCATTTTAACTAACTGTGCTTTGTATTTTCTGTAGTGAATGAAGGAGCCTAGTTAGTTTTCAGCATTAAGAGGAGGTTGCTGCAGTATATCTGCAATATAACGGGAATTATATTCGTTAATATACTTTGGGAGCATTTAAATTCTAATCACACTGACGAAAGGAAATTTCAAGTGATGGCAAGTAAATTTAAATTACACAACAGTAAAGATTTTCATACCTTTGAAAATATTTCAGCACTGGCTTTTTTTTTTTGCTTGCTTTGATTATCCATGATCACAGCAGCAGAATTCTATTGCTGTTGCCATAATTTCTGAAGCATAACTGTACTAACATGAAATATGTATATATAGGTACATTTGCCAACTTGTTTTAATTTTGTCTTTGGCTTTCCACCTCATATGTTGGGAGGGGCTGCTGATCAGTGCAGTGGCTAAAGGAGAATGCAGGAGAAAATGAAGATAAGCAGGCAACATTTGCAGAAAAAGTGGGCATTTTTTCTGTGATTTCAGAATCAAGAAAATAAGATTTCCATCCCATAAAACCTGTCTGTGTGACCTCTGGGAGCCCTCTGTGGCCATGCAGGTGTGAGTGGCTCACAAGCACTGTGTAAGGCAGGATTTTTATGCCACATAAAATTGTCAGCTTTGCCCTTGTTGAGCAATCCTCTGGATCAGGTCTCACAAGCTATGTATGTCCAGTAATCTAATGTAGTCTTGCTTGGCTTCTCCTGCAGGCTGGGTCTTGGCTAAGGTAGAAAAATGCAATACAAGATATGTAGTGACTGGAAGGGGGCATGATTCTTTCCGAGGAAGCATTTTCCTACCATTCTCAAGCTCAGTGCCCTCCTACCATGAGACTTTTCCCCTCTTCAGCAGCACCTGCTTATTGTAAAAGAGAGAGGAAAGAACTGAGCACCACTGTGACCAAAAATAGAATTCCCCAATTTTTTTAATTGCTGTGTTTAACCTCTGCTTTTTTAATCATATGCACAGCAGGAAAAGGGAGATGTGCTCTAGCAACATATCAACTATGAAGCAGGGCAAATTTTTGGCCAGAATCATGCTATCAGTTGGAAGTAAACAATAAGTCTGTGTATATTTAATTATTTAATAAATTTTGAGTTATGCTATTCTTTTAATTATGTTAATCAGGCAGGCTCCAACACTGCGAGCCTTAGGGCTTGAAGTGCAATTTCAATGCTTTGTAATAAATTTGCTGAACTTTGGAAAAAGATGAAATGGCTTAATATTAAACATTTGCTTGATTTAAATTTTACTAACCTGTGCACTTTATAACTCATATTCCTTCAGTACAATATACAGCCCCAGCAGAAGGACCATCACAGTTATTGTGAGTAAGCGTTCCCTTTGCACAGAGGATTTGCTTATAAACTCGATGAATAAAGGCCTGGCTATCGAGGGAATGGTAAAGATCTACACAGCCTTGTACTTCAAAGTCATTGGTTCAAGCACACATAACTAAAGGTAGAAGGTTAACATCTGACTGGTGCTTAATAACACACCTTAAATGAGTTAGTGGTGGCAGTGGAGACAAGGAAAGAAAACAACCAGTTCAGTAACAGGCAAAAGGGTAGGACTAATGCACAACTCCAAAAAAGGGGAGGAATTGGGAGTTACCCAGTGTACTCCTGTCTTCCCCTGCATGTAGCAGTAAGGGCTGTAGTCTTTGCTGTCTGGAAAGGTTGTAGCCACCCTACTTGTTCTCATTTGATGGCACAAGCTTAATTGAGTTGAGCTGGATAAATACTTAGGTCAAAAAGGATCCAAGGGAAATGCAGGTAGAAGATGATTTGATGATGAAGTAATAGTGGACCTGGTTTGGTGCTGCACAACAGGCTCTTTGAAGGGAGCTGCCACACTGATATCCTGGCCACTGGTCGTTACCTCAGGCATATAAATCACAGGCAGTTGGCCATGGTGTCCTCATGAGTGCCTTCCAAGTGAGTAATTACAGCCTGCCAATGGTAATTCCCCAGAAAAGTTAACCGTGAGGGGCTCTCTCTTTTGATCAGTTGTGCAGTGTGATTATTGCTTAAGGCTCATTTAAAGAAGTAGTTACTTGTAGAAGTAGTGATGTGATTTCTTCATGTGAGACCTTTATGAACATTAAGTGGATTTAGAGGAGGGAGTTTGTGGAACATGGCAGTGATTTTTTTATTATTCATTTCATATTTAGTTGTCAAAACAAAGTAAATTGCTTCTGTCTGCTCTAAAAAGTGCATTACTTTTCCTGCAGCTTTTTCCCTTCCTTTGGTCTTGTTGTTGTCATTGTTTGCTTTGAAATCTGGGCTGAAACTGGACCCAGGATGTCTTTACTTACTGTATGCATGGGGCTTAGTGAAAGAAATTATTTCAGCCATTATAAAAGAGGCCTGTGACATTTCCTCTGTGGTACCTTTGTTCAGGAACACAGACAAAAGAGGGGGGAAAAATCAAACAAAAAACTTCACCTAAGTAGTTCCTTTATTAATAAGTCCCCTTTAGAGCATTTTGTGAGTAAGAAGTAAAATGAGGTGAGAAAAACCTGAGAAGGAGAAACTCAACCTCTTAGACAAAATAATTTCCAGGAAAAAAAAAAAAAAAAACTAAACCTGAGATATGCAACCCTGGCTTGGTTTGGTTTGTTTCTTTTGCCCTTTAGCCCTTGTTACTTGTGTAACATAAAGTTTTTATATCTTTGGAAGTTGTTTTAGTCACAGGTTTTTTATAGTTTTAATATGAGTATACATTGAAAATGCTTAGTAATATTTTACATTTAATGTGGGATTTTCTTTTTATTCTCAACACTTCACTGAAGCAGAAAGCATTTTTGGAAGAACTCTTACCCATCTGAGCCACTGAATTAGTCTAATGTCACAGTTGTTAATTGATAGGTGGTTTCATTTAATTGTAGTGCAGAAAAGCCAGTGGAAGATTTTGCCATGGAATTTTATGAACGAAATTGTGGTTTACTTTTAAATAGGTATGCAGTGCTCCATGAAATGATCTCTGGAACTTTCGTGAATATTTCATTCAATAACTTTAGCCCATGTTTGTTTTTATGAGGAAAGTGAAGTTCCAACTTGTCTTTTTCTTAATTTAAAATGTCAAAAGCTTCTGTATAAAAAATACATTTCAACCTCTAGGTATTCAAACATTGCAAGAGTATTATTTCTTTTTATAAAGGATTCTATCTGAATCCACATAATTGCCTTTTTTTTTTTTTTAAGTCACCCAGGAGGGGAACATGCATAGGATATGTCAGTTCTTTCCCAAAAGAAAACAAGATAATTAATCCCTCACTTTGCACCTTGTTTATTTTGCCTTCAAATTTGAATAGAAAACTTTTTTGACATAAAAAGCAATTAGATTTTAAACTTGTTGTCATGTCTGTTAGAAAATTACACAACTTGAAGTAATTTAAAAAAAAATCTTCAATCTTAAGTTATGGCAACCTGTGATATTTAGTTGGAGGATTTTTAGGATTTAAAAGAAAAACAACAGAACTTTTATTTTTCAAAATATTAGTCCATCAGCTTTATTGGAAAAAGCTGAAATTGTTCAAATGATCTCAGTAAAACAATTTGGACTACGATTCCCGGAATGCTCATGAAACTGACATATCTACATGTTCTCAAAAAGTCATAATCCATCATTCTGATGCCAGATCGATGGATTATGACTTTCTGATGTCAGATCTGTGAATTAAAGCTTTTTTGAGTAGAGCCTGCTATCCAATTATTGCCCCTATTCATATATTATAAATCATTATCCTTCACCAGGTAGTCAGCAGTTTCTATTTCCTGAAGTTTCAGAGCCTTCTTTTTTTAGCCATTGTGGCACTCCCATTGAGCAATCAGAAATGGAGAGCGCTGACCTGAAAAATAAAGCTTCTATCACAGCAAATTATTGAGGGACCAACATTCATTTCTAATTCTTCTAGTTTCTGTTGAATAAAGGGTATTAACTTCGACTGAAACAAATTTCATCCCCTTCCTGCACAAACAGGCAATATAATAAATTAGTACAAAAGTTGCTGGCACAAACTGACTTCATTTTTAAGTGCTCACGCCTGAGTTTCTTAAAAATGGTGCTTTCTTCTGAGAAGTTGCCATATTGTTATGTGAAGACAGATCAGCTTCTGATTTAAAGCTGAAATTTGCCAGCGTGCTACCTTAAGTGACTGCGTATATTAGGTGCTGTTAAACTGAAGCTCCTTTGAATGAATTATTTATAGAGTAATAAACTTACCTCTAATCTAAAGGAATATACGATAAAAATAAAAAATGCTTTGCTGTAACCAGTTTAGGTGTCAAATCAAACCACTTTTAGAACAACTTTATTAAAAGATATTCAGAAAAACAGGAGAAGTTGTTTTAGGACCTATCGTGCATTCAGAAAAGTCATTAAATGAAATGTAATCATGCTATGTTGGAGAGTTATCTCAACAGATTTCTCAAGCTAAGGGAATTTAGGTCTGCTCTGTGTGGATGGAGAAAATCAATAGTATGATCTTGTTGGTTTTTATTTCATTTTGCTGTACTGATATTCTTCATTGGGATGCAGTTTTCACAGTAGATGGCTGTGCATAAAATATGCCCAGTCAGTACATTGCTAGTGGAGTAGTTGTCAAAAAGGATGGTAATCGATGAAAAGGAGCGTGGTGTAATGAGTGGAGTAGAATTCATCTTTATTAACTATTTGTTCTAGTCCTGTGACTATTGTGGGAGAGCTGTCATAGTGCTGGCTCGTGCCTCAGTTTCTCCTTTGGGTGGCCACATGGATTCTAAAATCTGTGTCCCAAGGACTTTCTGTGGCACTCTCCTGATAAACAGGTTTGTGTATCTTGTGTTACCCCTGTTGCTCTTCAGTCAAGAATGTTATCAGAAGCCATATGAGAGAGTTAGCAGACATTTTGCATGTCCTGTCATTAAGTAGTTGGGGGTGTGGGGGGGAGCAGTTTGTAATGTTTTAATATAAGGGAAAACATTGTCTTGGCATATGCATCTCATTGTTCGGTTCAGGAGTTTCGGTCATTAATGGCATCCTTGCTCTCACCTTCCTTTTCCTGTTACCTCTTTTACATTTTCAGATTCTGGCCACCAGGACTTCCAGGGAGCTGCAGAGCACTGGAAAAGGTGGTTTGTTGTGAGAACAGAAATTGTTGTTCTGTGAATGCCTTTGCAGAAAACATTATTTCAAGGACAAATGCCAGCACGGGGATGGAACAGGGGCGGGGCTCCAAAGCCTTCCTTGTTTCAGAATGCCCTGTTTTGCTGGTGGGGAGTCGAGTGAAGCTCCTGCCACCCGCGGAAGTCCGCTCCAATCCTTCAAATTTCCTGTGAACTGCAGATGCCCGCTAGATGGAGACACAATATTTTATACATTAGTGGCTATACAGATGGTAATCAAACCCACCAGCTGCTGCCTGCGCATTCCGGGCACCTCGCCAATTTACTGGCAGTATGTTGACTGGGAAGCAGACAGTGACACACTTTGATCGAAAAGCTTGTATGATGATTTTTTTTTTGTTGTAATATTATTGTTTTTTAAAAAAATGATAAAAGAGATCAAGATGTGTATCTTGATCAAAGGGTACTGCTGTCTGCTTTCCCATCAGCAACTTCTAATTTATAGAAATCAGATTGCATGGAAAGCAATCAGCAAAGGTTTGAGGTCTTTCTTGTTCTCACTGCCAAGACATGCTGACAAGTGAGAAAATTAAAATCAGAGAAGGTAGAGAGAGAACTAGTAAAACACTGGTTGAAATATAATTATTTAAAGTTCACAATTTTAATAATTTTAGGGCTGTTAAAAAAATCCAGTCAAAGTGCTCAATTTGGCTATCATTGTATTATAAGAGCTCCTTAAGGTCTTTCTCTGATGGAGGGTGTTGCTTTGAGACTAATTCACCACGGAGAGAGAAATATATCTATTACTTGTTGTCATGGAAAAATAACCTGTCTCTGGTTCTGGGGCCAAGTTTTTCAAAGGTGCCTCCTATCAGCTCTATGTCTCCCATATGGAACTGTGTATCCAGTATGATTTATAAGGGTGTATACATGATACAATGGACACCTGCAAAGAACTCTTAAACCAGTCAGTCCTATAAATATGAAGATACTTTGTACAGAGGTACTTTACTGAAAATTTGTCTATTATACTTGTTAAGGTCTTTTCTCTTTAAGGTCTCTAGTTGAGTCCTTTTTATTTTCAGCTCTTGGTATCGACTCCTTCTTTAAAAGCCTTTTTTAAATTTATTTTTTGGTCCTTTCAGGCTTAAAAAACAATTAGAAGTTGCATATATATATATGTGTGTGTGTGTGGGGACTGTGTTTCTCTGCATAGGTCATATTTGTGGCCAGCATAAAAGCACAAACCCAGTGGAAGTGATGAGAATTGCTTCACATACTGCCAATTTTTAAAAACAAGATGGAGAGTCATATGATAGAAGGACTTGGGATATGTGACATTTTGTCTAGATGGAGCAAGGGACTATGGGAGGGAAAAAGCTTGATGTAGGTAAGGAAGTGAATAGGGCCCACCTCCAGGAGTCTTCCGAGTGAGATCTTTGATCTGATCTCGGGGTATGCTCAGCCTCTCTGCCTCTCCTCCGCCCGTGAGATGTGGTTGCTGCTTCCCATCACTCTTGCTCTTTTCTTCCACAGCACCAAATGAAGTCCTGCCTCCTCATCCTGCCTTTCTCTCTGTTGCCAGCCAAGCTTCCCAGCGATTAGTGATTTTCCTATCTTCTCCTCCACTTCTCTGCTTGGCAGTCCAGACACATTGGATGTTCCTGCTGAGTGCTTTCTTCTAAGGGTTAGATCAAAAGACAGCAACTTCAGAGTAGGCAATGCCATGTTTCTGGGTATGGCTCTGCATTCTCAAGAGAAGATGCTGCCATTGGGTGCTTGCTCCCTCCAGGTATTTATGACATTGCTGTTTAGGAAAGCTGCCAAGGAAAAGGTGCCGCTGAAAGGAATAAATAAAACCCTTTGGCATCTTTGCTTCATTTTTTTCCCATCAAAAGCTGACACATTGTCTTTATCTCGTCAGGCAAATGGCATGCAAACTTTGTGATCACATGTTCTTTGCCTATTTTTGTAGAACAAGAGTTTCTCAGAAAGACAAAGCCCAAGGGGAGGAGAGGAAAGGCTACAGTGTACAACTCAATGCAGCTTCACTCATTCTATGGCTGACTCGAGATTTTCACTCTGGAGTTGGAAGTGTTTGCATTCTATTCTGAGTTGTGATAAAATTCTCTATGATTGTGGAAATCTTTGAGGAAATATTAGATTTTTGTTGGTTCTGTTCCTTGTGTGTATGGTAATTTTCAGGAATATGTATTTAATAGACATCATAAGGGATAAGGAGTTAAGAGACTGTTGTTTGTTTGGTTTTTAATTGGAGAGAAATTATTCAGTAGAAATGTTTGTTTCTTCTCATGCATTGTTTAAGCAAATTGTAAAAATCCACATTGGATTATATGATTTGTCATGAGCTTCCTAACAAGTCAAAGCAGAATGAGATTTATGCTCTTTTTCAGCAGAAACCATTTCATGCCCCAACAGAAATGGAAATGACTGATCTCAGAAACCTTCCAAGTCGAAGTGGGAGGAGATAATCTGTAAGGAGATGTTACCTTCTCAAAAACAACCTCACATCATCCAAGGTGTGGTTGGCTTTGGCAGTTTACCAAGGGGAAGCTTTACTAGATTTCAAATCACCCACCTAGCCAAGCTGTGCTGAGGCAAGGCTTTGTTTAACTCCTGCATTCACCAGACCAACCCTGCCCCAACCCACAGCTGCGTTTTTATCTGACATGGACGGCAGGATTATAAGGGAGAGTTAAAACAAACACGGGCACTCATGCTGAGATGCAGCATAAACAGATTTATGAACATGTATGAGAAGAGCCTCTCTACAATGGGGCACGAAATCCAAGTGTCACATAAGGAAGGGGTGGTTTCTTTTGACTAACAGGCTATGGTTAGAACTCTGCAGATTCAGCTTACATAGAAATGGAGTTGTAAAGATGTACTGATACCTTAGACTTATGTGGGGGGTTTGTGTGTGCTGATCAAATATTCTGGTGTTAAAATAGACCAGTTTCACATAGAGAGGTGACTGAAAACTGTAACTCTGAAATTGCAGTGAACTGCCTTGCTTCTGCATTCCCAAATTGGGAAATGTATGCTAATGGCTTAATTTTTATGATAAAAACATGAAAAATAAGTCCCTAAAATAGTCTTGAATCAATTTTCTGATAAAACAAATTTGTATTCCCATTTGTGATTAAAATGACCTACAGTAAGATTTTTTTTTTAACTAGGTGTTAATTAAAAATATGGAAATGGATTTTAAAAACCTTGCAGTTCACAGTGGAAGAATTACCATAACTGATCTGTTCTCAGAGCCATGCCTGCTCTGAGATGTTTTTAAGATGTCTATGTTACTGGTTGTTTTTCTGCATGATTGTTTCCAAAGCAAAATGTGATTCCAATAAAAACAGTAATTGAATTTACAGTCCACAGGACAAATTGTTGTTTTAACAGAAACTTACACACTCAGGCAAAGACCTTATGTTTTAGGTCTAATAAGAAAGAACACAAACTCCCCATTTTTATGTGGCCATATATTGTGCAGAGTCTTCTAATGTGGCATTTTTTCTTAAAAAAATCTATATTGTATTTTTTAAATTATGTGAGCAGTTTTTTTCCCCCTCTTAGCTCTGGATCAATATTCCTTAGGTTGTGTTGGTTTGGGGTTTTTTTAAAGCAACCTTTTAAATGTTAGTGCAGCAATTTTCTGTAGCATCAGCTGGGGGTGAATCAATACAGACAAACCTATCCACATCTAATGCACCTAATGACTGAGAGGAGTTTGGAGAGAGCTGGTTCATCTGGCATTTGGTGCTGAGAGAATGTGCAGAGCACAGGGCACTTGTGTGAGAGGGTTGTCCATGATCAGTCTTGTGTAGAGAAAACGCTGATTTCAGAGGAAGTGGGTAGGAAGGGAAGGCTGTCCAAGAGCAGTGGCAGACAAAGGCAGGAGGTGCGACCTCTTCCCAGCGTCAGGCAGTGACTGCACTTGACTGTATCAACAGCAAAATGGTATTTTCCTGCTGTCAGACTTTCTCTGCAGGAGCCCCCAGGCTCTTCTTGAGTCCTTTTTGTTCTAAAAGGTGTAGGGATTGAGTTTTCCTAGGCTTTTGGAATCTTGGTGCCTTTTTTTCCTGTACGTGGCACTCCTGTTTAGGTAAAGCCTGAAGTCTGTGCCTGCTGAACTACGAGAAATCTGGTGGGGCTCAGCTCCAGGGGCACACAAGTTGCTCTGAACTGGTGTGTGCAGAGCATGAGACACACTGGAGATTCACATGTGCTGGAAACAGGCATGTCTACATTTGCAGGCTTTTTTTGGAAGTCTTAGGGCTGACCTAAAGCCCTGTGGAACAGTGAGAGTGGGGGAGATGCTGCTGGATCTCAGATGTAACACCTGGAAAAAAACAGTCCAGGATAGTGCCAGCAGCTGTCTGACTCTTCCCCTGCACACTCAGGGGTGCAGGAGGAACACGTGGTGCTGGTAATCATCTCTGAGTTCCTACAGTGACCATTTGAACAAAAAATGGAGTATTCATACTTCTCAGGACCAGGCAAACCAGGGACCATGAGTGAGGAAGCCAACTTTTCTAGGTTCACCTTGGGAAAAGGTGAGACAGCAGGCTGTGCTTCTGCTGTCCAGGGCAGGTACATTAAGGAATTTTTAGGTTCTTAATTCATCTTTGTTGACTTGCTTGACTGTCTCTCAGGAGAGGCAATTGTCTTTGCACTTCCTGCAAGGAGGGGTTTAGGGGGTTGACAGAGCCCCTAAAGCAGGTGTGATGAATACCAGCCCCCTAAGCAATTTAATTCTTATAGGCCATTTTGTTGCCAAAGGCACATGCTCTCATGCAAATTGGTTTTCTGAGAGTACGGAATTGCAGCAAGTGTTTATAAAATGTTTGAAGCCTGGTACCAGGAAGAGGTACCAAGATGCACCTGGCTGTGTTTTGTTTCACATTTTTATCATAAAGTTTTCAGCATTCATATTGATTCTTTACTGATTAAATGATGTGGGAGAAGAAATGCATGACAAGGGAGTAAAGCTCCAACCTGGTGAAGGTAGATGCCACTGCCTGTTCACTGGGTTCAACAGAACTTACTTTTATGGTTTTCAGATGTGATCACATGAATAATAAAAAGGGCCTTCATTTTTGAAAAACATTTGTAGCTCTAGATAGGTGATTCCTGTGGGAAAGATGCCTCTGGGGTTGTTTTGGTTTTTTTTTTTTGGTTTTTAAATGATACTAGATTCCTGTTGATTGTGGCTGTACAGCCAGAATTGGACCTGGCTGTTCTTTGCTTGTTCGATGGGTGTCCTTGAAGTGGAAAGGGGGTGTTGGTACTTTGAAGAGTCCAGACCTGCAAGAGTTGCGCTTTCAAGAACTAATAAAAAAAAATCCTTCACTCCTCCTGAAAATCTGTACATATTTTTTAAAGAGTTACATTAGCCTTGAGCATTTAAAATGATGAGACATATCCCAAAAAATCATGAGTTGCCTAAAAATAATTGTTTGGTTCCTTTTCCTTGCAGTCTAGTTTTTGAGCTTTCAAGACTTATGTTTTCAATCTTTCCTCTACAACCATAAGAGCTAACTTTATTTTTAAATGAAAGATGAGATTCTCTTGTAATCCCATAACTCTAGGAGATTTGGCAATGCTAAATACAATGTGAATTTAGAGTGGCCATTACAAGGTGAATCATTTAGTGATGTGTCCTCAGCATTAAAGCTAACTGGGGATTTTTTTTTATGTCTTTCATTTTGTCTTTCTAAATAATCTGCAAATTGGCAGCAATAATTGGAAGCTTGGTAAAAGCAGTAGAAGAGAATTGCAGCCTAGTCAAATCAGGGGGTTTTGTTGTTTTGTTTTGTTTTGTTTTTTTCTTCCTGGTATGTTCAGATAGATAGATTCTTACAGAATCTAGGTATTAAGGGCACTCTGCATTAAGATATCTCTAGAGAGGAAGGCTTTGGTTGTTTTTGTAGAAGAACCCTTTTCTACTCAGTCAAGCATTAAAATTGGCAGTAGTTCCTGGAGTAGCAAGAAAATCCTGGTTGTTGTCCTCATATAGTTACTGGAAACAGTAAGAGGATATGTGAAAGCTTTAACTCCAAGGAAAAATATTTATAACTGTGACATTGTGTTTCCTCTCAGTAATTTATGGGCAAAATGTAGGAAAGGAGGAACACGAGCTATAAATAATATTTCTTATGTAAACATAATGGCAGTAGCAAATTCTTTTTATTTAAAAATTAATATTGATGTTCATTAATATAAATTACCACATTTCAGATGACTCTGATGTCCTTGAGGCCAGATGTCACTAACTGATTTACAGCTTCCTGGGGGGAGGAGGAGATCCTGTTTTGTCAAAGTAGGCACCAAATTGCTTCAAATAGCTATTTTAGACTAGATTCTCTACTAATGTATTGTCAACAAAGTTGATTCACATCACAGATTAGAAACATGGAAAACTCTTTTAGAACATACTGAGTTGGATTTTGAAATGTGGGAAAAAGAGCATAAAGCCTACCTTTGACTCACTGAACTTCTGTCTCTTTTAGGAACAGTTGTTTGAAAACTCCTGCCCTGGAACACGCACACAGAATTTCCATGTGCTTCATTAGCAACCAGAGAACATCCTTCAGAGAACAGAGTTTTAGGCCCTCATTGATCTTAATTCTACTTTTAATATTAATACAAATGTGTGTAGCGAGGGTGTACAGGAGGAAGTTCTGCCACCTCAGTCACACAACAGAGATCAGATATCTGGATTAAGTTTTTGAGTGCTTTGGTCCTTTGGCCCTCATGTATTAAATGGCTGCAGAAGAGGATGGCAGATGTATTTGTAGAGCTATCAGCAGCCTCCCAGGAACCTCCTGTGGGAACGCTCGTGGGCGATGCCTCCGCGGGCAGGTGGGGTGGATTTGTTGTGTTTGCATACGCTGGCAGGTTAAAGGGGAGGGATGGAAAAAAGCAGGCTGGTTTGAGTCAGTGAATCTCTGTCCATTAGGTATTCATTCAAATTCAACCACATGAAATACAGGCATCCAACAAACCACCTCTTGTGAATGCCTTTTGTTCCAGCAGCTGAAATTCAGCACATTTGTAGGTGT
Source organism: Phainopepla nitens (assembly GCA_013400175.1). Classification (NCBI taxonomy): domain Eukaryota; kingdom Metazoa; phylum Chordata; class Aves; order Passeriformes; family Bombycillidae; genus Phainopepla; species Phainopepla nitens. The sequence continues at coordinate 46,082 of VXBQ01006524.1, read as the reverse complement.
GTGGCTGGTCATGTTTAGCATGAATAGCAAACTAATGTAAATCCTGTATTACAGAGTTTGTTTGATAGCAAATCTCACATATATATGAGAGAAATCTGTGCAGGCCTCTGGTAGCATAAGGTCCCATGGCATAAAAGTACAAACTACATAGGTGATATGAATATAGAGAATAATGCACAAAGAACTCTCTTTTTGAAACTCATCTGCCATTCATATAAATCAAACCCATGTCCATTGAAAGGCTTGGAGAGATGTTACAAGGCTTTAGAAATGGTCCATGTTGAACGTGGGAGCTTTTTTCCAATCCTTATAAATAATTATTTTCCTGTGTTTGGTAGGATTAGCTGCAGAGAATTTATGTTAAGACTGTGTGGAAAGAAATACAGAATTTCAGGGAATATTAAGCTGAGAAGGTGGTTTTAAAATATTTCTGTGATACAAAAACCTTCTATCAAAGAGGCAAATGCATCACCCCCTCAGTCTTTTTCCTCCTTTATGAAATAAATAAACATAAACTCTGAATTCTCATTTTCAACAAGAGCGTTAGTAAAGCCAAAGTGACCTTGACCTTAGCTTTGCTAATTTCCAAACTCTGATATTTATTCCTGGAGTAGATTGTTCCCCTTCATACCACATACATAAATACTGCAAACCTTTCCAATGCCTTGAATTAGTGGGTAAGTAAATAGCTAGTTTTAATCTACATAATATTTTGGGAGCAGACATTCTGTGCTATGACTATTAAGATATACCCAGCAACCATTTCTATAATACTAAAACCTCTTATATATGTTATTAAAAGTAACGCTATCAGCCAGGGCTTGCTATATGCCACAGAAACTTTAAATAATAAAATACAGCATGGATAAAATCTGCAGTAATAGTAACTTAAGAAAAATTAATTTAAGTAACAGATAATATCTGGGAGAAAATGTAATGGTATATTGGTAAGTTATGCAAAGCTAATTTTATAATAACTACCACATCTGTGGAACTCATCTATTAGAGCACTTTACCAATCTTCTTTCCTGGCATTATTCTGTTTTAGAAATTTCCCTGTGTACTGTTTTACTGTCTTTTCTCTGCCTATGTTTGTAAAAAGGCCATTTGCTACCTCTCAACAAGAAAAGTGTGTGAGTTTATGTACAGAACAACGCAGCGCTTTTTATACAAACCCATCCTTACGCACACTTGTACCAGAAGGAGCTCCAGAGCAGGGCTGTGGCACGGGGCTGTGCTCTGAGAGCAGTGTCTGCACCAAGGGCAGCTCTCAGCTGGGCTGGTGCCACTGGCCTGGGGAAGTGGTGCTGACCCCGCGGTCCCACGTCAAGCTGTGCCGACTTCTCCCGGCCAAGTGGCCTCCTGGCACCACCTCACCTCGGAGCTGGTGAGAAGAGTGCACCTAATTGTCCCTTCAGTCTCTTGCAGAGCAGCTGACACTGATATGCCAGCTACATTTGTGCAACTGCCTCACAATGTCTTTATGTTTGAATTCCTGTGGACCCGCTGGACCGCAGTGTGCAGGAAAATATTGCCAATTAATTTTTAAGGCATTATTATCTTGCCAAACTGTTTCTCACATTTTGATAGTTATATTGATTCAAGAGGACACTTTGAGTAATACGTCTTTGTCACAGTGAATAATGCTCACATAATGACAAATCTTCAGGAATTAAAAAAAGGAGAGTGAAGTTTTTAATGTAGGTCAGTGGAAGTAATTCACCATAAATTTACTCTGACTTCAGAAACTAGCAACATATTTTTAAAGCCTCTGTAACAGTATAAAACTTACTGTGTCTCCTCTGTTTTTAAATAGATTTTACTACAGAGCCATTTGTGCTATTAAACATGAGGTTTTGTTCAAAGGAAACACAAAGACTTAATTGTATTTTTTAAAGGAAAGTATTGCATCAGAAGGATTCATTTAAATACGTTTGTTGGCTTCGGGCTCTCACCACAATTCATTCATTCTAATTTTCCTCTGGACTTGTTAAGGACACAATGTATAGAAAAGAGCAATGCAGAATGGCATTTTTAGGTCACTATATTTTGGCTGTAAACTGTAGTCCTTCTCATAAACTTGTTATTGCTAAACAAAATGCTTCATATTCTACATTGAAGTTTCACAGTGTTTAAAAAAAACTTTTGGCTGAATGTTGGGACTCATTAAAGAGACTAGTTCTGCTGTAATTTAGTTATTTCTTAATGATCCAAGGGTTATTATTAGACATGGAACAGATGAGTAAAGAATGGCTCTCTGTAAAAAGATGCAGTGAAGTAAAAATATTATTCAGAAAAACAGAAACTCTGAAAATCTTATCCATGCAACAAAAATGTATTTGATTGGCTTGGAATTAATTCTAAAAACTGGTCTATGTTTTAAATAATTTTACTTTTTTTGTTTTTTAATTTGGACTAGAGAGAATAAATGGAATAATAATTTAATCTAAATAAAAAATATATTTTGAGTGAATAGGTAACTAACTAGGCAAAAAATATTATTTTAAGGAAGCAGAAAGTAATTTTGAATTCTCATCCACTTCAGCTAATATTTTTAATTAGAAAGTATAAGGTAAGAAATCAAAGAAAATTGAAATAGTTGCTAAATTAAAAAAGGTCCAGTTTTTAAAAAAATAGAATTTGAAAACAGAGTGTCTTTATTTTTGAAAGAAATGCAATTTGGATCAGTTTTTTTTTCGTTTTGATACAAACCCCAACGTTTCTGACTCTTTCTTTTGTGAGCATGTAGGCACTGACAAAGTGCTGAAAATTTGAATTACAAGCAATAGAGGAAAATGCTTCTGTAACTCTGTCTTTCTCAGTTACAATCTGCAAATCTTTCTGTCAGACTTTGAGGTTCTTATAAACATGGGCTAATACTGTCTACGTACTGTACTAAGCTCACATGTAACAGGGAACCTTGGAGGTAGTGACAGAGTCCAAACAGAAGTTCTGAAAAGCTTTTAGGACTACAAAAAAGATTTTTATTGTAATGAAGTGACTAGGTCTAACTTTTTATTTTCAGTTGTTGCTATCACTCCTGCAGATGTATAGAAGCTTTAATATTTTCAGCATGTTAACTGTAACAAGTAACTAAATGACCCAAATATCAACCTAGCTACAATTTCAAAAGTATGAGGAAATTAATTTATGGGAGCTGCAATTACCCTGATGTGAATTAATGTCGTTTACTTGCACCATCCAAGCAAAATCCTGTTTGTAATCGCTGACTCTGAACTGGAACATCTGCCTCATATTCTCAGTGGGCACTTCCCCTGCAGAGGCCCCAGACACACAATTTCAGTGCTGTACCCTGCTCCTTGCTTGGGCACAAATGCCTTTTCTCGCCCTATTTGGCACATATGTTCTCTGTCATCCCTTTTTTCAAAGCAGGACACAAAACCTTGTCCCTTTAGAGGACACGGGGCTGCCTTCTGCATCACTCCTGAGAACCTGAGCGTGGACTTGGTGCTTCATGCAGCTGCTGCGAGGGGAAAAGGCATGCCCTTGTCAGAGCATTCCTGGAGCTGCAGGTCACTCACCAGCAGAACACCAGGGAGGTTCCCGTGGTCGCAGCAAAGGAGCAAGATGAAGCAGCAAAACTTGGACCATTAGCAACTCTTAAATTATAGTTGCATATTAAAATATTTTCCTTAGGGCCTTATTTGATTTAGTGTCATTGCATCTTCACTCCAACTGACTCCTTTGATACTCCTCTGCAATTCCAAACTGCAACAATGTCCCTCTTCAGAGGTGACAAATTTGCACTGAGAAGACAGAATGTTACCTAAGCACTGTGTTTTCTAAACGTAATTATCCACATGAGTGAGAAGCTGTAGTGTTACGAAATTATGAAAATCATCTGTTCTTTCCAAGCATTATAAAGATGGCCCCTTGAGATGCAACTAGAAATTAAAGCTGATCTATAATAATTTTCAGAATGCTTTCCAGTTCTGAGCACCTGGATAGTAACAGAAAAGGTATTGTCTTTTGGTGTTTGCCAGACATTTCATTTCCATTTAAAAAAAAACTGGAAGAGACCTCTGAGCAATAATTAAACGTAAATTACTTTCTTATTTTTTCTTTTTTTTCTGTTTAATACCACCAGAATGAGATTGAACTTGACCAACCTGCAGGTTCCCCCTCAGCTTCAGCGACAAAAGCTCAGGTATAGTTTCATTCCTTTTTGTTTATTTTTTTGGGGTGGGGGGGTGTTAAGCTATTTTTCTATGAATTTCCATTGGATCCCAGTTGCTGATGACATTTATTCTCTAGAAGATAGCATGCATTCTCCTCTGAGAGTGAATGAAATGACTTTTAATGCATTAATCAGTCAGCAGAGGACATTTATGTGAGTGAGCCCCTCTGGGCTCCTGCCCTGCGGGAGGATGTGTCTGCCTGGCCTGGCAGGCACTGGGCAGTGTGAGACAGCCACGATGGTCTTTGCCAAGGCAGCACTTCCCAAAAGCAGCTCTGTGTGTTGTTGTCTTTGTGCTGGCAGGAGGGCAGGAGGATGTTCTGACTCACGTTTCCTGTGGCTGGTGGCTGCTGGGGGTCTGACCAGGGGGATTACCTGCAAGAGCCCTGTCCAGAGGCAGTGTCTTCTGAGGTGGATACTGTAGCTGGAGTTACTGCTGGAGATGAGAAGTCTGCACTGTGAAATCCCAAATGAAATTATTGGCAACTTTGGGGTACTATTACTAGAAAGCTATTCACTAATTCTGTCTATGGTTAATTAGCTAGCTCAGTCTTAATGAATATAAACTGTGTTTGTGCTAAAGCTGGCAAAAAGCACATCCATATGCTGTAAAAATGTGAATTAGCCTCTATAAATAACTCCTAGTTTAGTCAGCTTACATATGATAAGATAAAAAATACTCAGTAATATGACAACATACATCTTCAGCCTTACTATGTGTCAAAAACACAGGCCAAATCCTGCTCTCAGTGATGTCAGTGATAAAATTCCTTCTTAGGGGTTCAGGACCAGCTGCTGTGCTGAGTATATGCAATGTGTGCTTAATATAAATTGTTAGATGCATCTATGTCACACGTCCTTCAATTTGTGTAAGAAATGACTCACTTATGCCAATTTTAGGCTTTGTCTGGTAGGTGTGTGACTACACAAGAGCTGCCTTAATGAAATAGATCAGCTGTCAGTGTGTGGTCTACAGACTCTGAGGCATCCATGATTTCTTTCTGAGAGGTTCATGGGAGGGAAGGAAGCTACTGTCACTGGAATTAACCGGAAATTATTGAGAGCAAACATGCTGGAGCAGATTTGCACCAAGGAACTGCTGGAATTTGGTCTTATTGGCAACAACCAGGCGTTAGGCACTTTGAACTTCAGATACAGCAGATTAGATGCTATTAACTAAGCAGCAGTTTACTAAATACCTAATATTTGAAAATACCGTGGTATTGGTAAATTGCTTTACTCGGACTATGCATCAGTGAGGAATATGAATTAGAATTATTGAATGAATTATTATACGAATTAGATAATTAGATCTACCTATTTGAGTTCATATTCCATTTCAATATGTTTTTAGAAATGGGAGGGAATCTTTTTTCTGTCCCTACCAATAGAAAAGAGTAAATACTTGGTTTTCACTTAACCTTTGTGCCATTAACATCAGTGCTAAGAGGTTTTTTTTCTTTACAAGACTGCACAAATAAGAAAAATGTTTTTTTTCTTATTTTTTTCTTCTTTTTGCAACTCTGGTTGTATACAAACCAGATAATTTCCCCTCAGGTTTTACTTCTTTCACCAGTATACCATTTTCACCTGTTTTCTCAGTTTCTTGACCTCCGAAATAATCTTATAAATAGATTTTTACCTGATTCATGATCAAACTCATACAATTTTTTTGTTACATGTGAAATGCGGTTTCACAACCTGCATTATGTCTTAACATGTGCATTAATAAGGCAGCTGTTTCTCTGCTTGAGTCTAGAAAATAACTTTTATTCAGATATCACAGTGCTGACACTCAGTGGTCTCAGCAGCAGCCATAGCAAAGTGTGGTGGCAGACAATTTTCAGTGGGGGTAGGACCAGAGACAGAGGTGTGTGAAAACTGGAGAAGACAAGGCGTCTGGAGTGGGTGGGAGTTGATTAGCCTAGAGGATCACTGTTCCAGCAGCCAGCTACACACATCATGTAAAGGGATGAAGACATGTTGATACTTGGATTGAATATGGTGAAGGCTGTCTCCAAAGATACAAAGTTGAGAGTGAAATTCCAGCCTTTTGGTTCTAATCTGAGTTACTGAGAACTTTGAAAATGTTTAAGCCGTGGTTACCCGTTGATGTAATGCAGAATAGCACTAATAGGGATTTCTAGGACTGGCAAGCCACAAAGTTCATAAAATGTCAAATTACTGCAAGCACTTCTGGTACAAATACATTTGCTTTATCAAAATTACCTGAATTCCAGTAAGAGTGTAACTCTGAGTTTTGGAACAGTTAATGTAGAGTCTGTAAAAGACCTATGAGCCTGTCCCAGCTGTTTGAACAAAACTTTATGACTCTTAGAAATACTATCATTGCACTCCTTTCGTTTCTCTTGTATTTTTGCAGTAATCAATGCTAATACTAAAAAATATATGTAAATTACCCATAAAACACCAGTGTTTGTAGCCCTGTTTCCAGTGATCCCACATGTCCAAATGCCGTAGTATCAGAAATTGCTATGCATTAGCACTGCCAAAGATTTCATTAGAATACATCACAAGCCCTGTACCTTCCCCACAAATGTTACAGTGCAAATTAAACACTCAATGTCTACAGCAGTTTGGATTTCTAGAATGAGATACATATTCATAATTGTGTTTGTAATTAAGACAGACAAGCAGCATCACAGAAATATGGTTTTTTATAGTTTGTTTTCAGTAATGCTTTTTAATTCCAGCACTGTTTCAATAAAACACATTACACTAGAGAACAAACATCTGCAGCAAAGGAAAACAGTGGCAACAACCAGGTCCCAAAACAATTTTTCTGATTTGGTGTCTATTGGTAAAGACTGTCTGAGAATACAGGAAAATGAGCCTATCTCCCAAGACAAGGTTACGTGAGGAATGGCTGTCCCAGATCACTTCCTGCTCATGGCAGCCATGCCAGCCATTGGAATTGTGCACAGCAATATGATAACGTGTTATCACATAAGGACAGACTGGAACACCATTCTGTCTGCAAAACAGGAAGGTGTGGAGGATAATGTCTGCTTGCTGCACTACACTGTGTCAGAACCACAAAGACAATGTGCAGCCTAAGATAGCTCCATCATAACTACTTCTTTCTTCTTATTTTCTTTACAGGTCGACTTAAAGGAAAAGCTGCAAATGCAGAAGAAGCTTAGCTTTGGAAAAAATAAGAATTGAAAAGTTCTAAATAGCCAGATAAGAAAGGTGATTCTGGGTTTTGCAGGAATTGGGCAGTAGGGGATAGCACACAGAGGCTGGCTTGCTACCTGAAGCACATTATTTCTGTAGAGAGGAAAATGGTTCTGTTAACATGTACCTGGAAGTATTTCATCCCAGTCCCTGAAATTCACGGTGTTCTGCCAGCATTGTTGTTTAGTTTAGACTGAAGTTGAAGACTGTAAACAGAAGGACACATAATTAAAACATGTTGAAGTTCAGTTTATTTCTGAATACAAATTCTAACTTTAGAAAAAAGTGCTGCAGTTTCATTCTCCCAGCTGTGAAATACTTAACAGTTTCTGCTTTACACCTATGGTATTTTCAGGAAATGTTGCTACAAGGAAAATACATAGAGAGAAAACATCATTTTGAGGCACTGCAGATATAATAAGGAGAGAATTTAATTAACATGTAATTATGCACCTTGCACTGCAGCTATTCATTAATAATATGTATGTTATTTTGTTTTAATTTGCTCCCTAAGCTTTAAAACAAATTTAATAGCTTACGCTTCTTTCTTTCCACCATATTAAAATTGCATAACTGAAGAGTTTGCACTTCAATATTCCCAAGAAGAGTTCCTTTAAATTTCAGTGGGATTTTTTCTGGAATGCATGTATCCTTTCATCTGAGAATGTTTCCATATTTTGTCAGACGTTATAGAAATGTTTCATGCTCAGAAGGAATCCAACCAAATAAATGAACTCAGAAGAACCGGTCGAACATCTATGTTTCAAACTTGCAGCCTGTATTTATTGTGTCACAGAACTCTGTGCCCTAGAAAGCATGTAAAATATAAGTCATCCTTTGAAGCATAATGGCTGGATTGGATTGCATGTTTAGTGGAATACATGAGAAATAGAGTATTTTATTCATTGCATTTTCCTATTTATTTACCACTAAGTAAAAAGTTAGATTTTGTTTAATGTCATCGTCATTTGTTGATGGTGGTAAGTGAAAAAAATTTGCAAGCCTAACTCAGCCACTCAAAAGATGAAAATAGCTTGTAGTAGTTCTCCTAAAAGGTCTGATTTGATGCTGCCTGACTTTGAGGGGCTGCTCCTGGTGGGCACAGCGCTGATCCTGCAGCCAGAAGGGTCATTCCCATGTGCTCTGCAGGAAGGGGTCCCACAGCTAGAGACAACAGCCAAGAGCTGTGCCTGGGCACCAGGAGCCTGGCTGTGCTCTGCAGGAAGGGGTCCCACAGCTAGAGACAGCAGCCAGGAGCTGTGCCTGGGCACCAGGAGCCTGGCTGTGCTCTGCAGGAAGGGGTCCCACAGCTAGAGACAACAGCCAGCTGTGCCTGGGCACCAGGAGCCTGGCTGTGCTCTGCAGAGTGCGTGTCCAGGGTGGGCATGGAGCTCCTGCAAACCAGTGGCTCACTGGTGGAAGGGGACAGAGCATTTTACTTGGTCTCATGCCCTGAGAAAAATTCTTCCCCTGGTACATGATAAGGAGAAGTAAGGCCTGTAATGATTCACTTCCAAGTTCTCTTGTTTGCTGTTTCCACTACTGGCCAGAAATTTAGTGAGAGCTTCCTTTCAGCTATTAAAAGCTGACTGTTGTGCTTGAACACTGAAGGAATTAGTGAAGCACTAATAGTTCTACCTTTAAAAAAATATTTTGATTCCTGGTTATGTTCTTTGTTGTTTTATTCCTATGAAATATGACTTTTTTTTGTTAACAGAACTTTCTGAAATCAAAATGTCCTTTATTATGATACATAAATCCATCTCCCAAGACATTATGCTAATGTCACCATTTCTCTAGTTTTGAACTCAAAGGTGAGAACAGAACTTTTGAAGAGAGCTGTCCATATGACAAAGAGTATTTTAAATACTTTTTAGTGAAAATGTGTTATTGGCAATTTAGCATTGTTTAGCACTTCAGACCTAAATCTGAGGGCTGCAACATTCCTGCTGTAGTGCTAAACAGAAAGGGAATAGCTGTGGTTTATATTAAGACCAATGCTAAACAAAGACTTTTGCTCATAGCTCTTTCTCCCTCTCCCAGATTTTGTAGAACCTCTGGGAAATTTTAAAGTGCTTTGAACATGAGAAATAGTATATGAACCTCAAGTTTTACTGTGATGATTTGTTAGCAGTCAGTCTTAGTACATATGCATAACAGCTGAGGTAGTGCAGAAATCCAGAGTGAAGTCCAAATCCCACAAACCGTATTCGTAACCAACTTTCTGCTGAAATAAATAATGCTACCAATAAAGAATAGATCCTGGGATTTTTTGGGAGTGGGAAGGAAGATGGTTAGGAGCCTGAGGGAAGGAAGATGAGTAAAAGGTAGACATAGCATCTCTCTAAGCAGTCAGAGTGTGAGTTCTGACACAGCATATGAACATTGAATTGAAGAATTCTTTAATGTTTTCAGAATGTTAATATGAAATGCAAAACATCATGCTTTGGATAGATGGGTAGGAACAAAATGTTCAGATGCAATATGGTGCATTAGGAACAGTCTCCATTCTGTATTCCTGGCTTTCCCATTGGTTTAAATCAGGCTTGCTGTTTCTCCAGTCTCTCATGTCATGTTGAGTTACTGCTGTAGTCATCTCTAAAAATAATTATGCTGTCATTCCTGGGACACTTGAGGCTTTGGTATTACTATCTTTGAGTTTTTTGGGGTTTTTTTGCCACACTGTTGATCTAACGAAAGTTCTTTACAGTGCACATACATAGCATAGTTCCTAACAGGTTCCCACCCTACAGAGCTCTCAATTTAAAGCAGATAGATCTTGTAGAAATTAAGGGAAAGAGGTGTTGTGTTGTACCTTTTCTGCCAGAGAAGTGGTGGTTTTCCAGGGGCAGAGGACAGATGAAACAGTATAGTTTCTCCTGTATAAGGTATAATATTGATGCTGCTTAGCATCTTAATGGCAAAATCCTGGTCTTTACACGCATTTTATAATGAGACAGTGCACAACTAGTAATTATCCTCTGGTAAAAAAAAAAAAAAAAAGCTCTATTTTCAGGCAGTGCTTTTCTGCATTACACTGACAGTATGATGGAAGTTTAGATGGAAAGCAGCTTTTCTAGTAAGAAGCTGGCTTGAAAGTGATGGGAAAGGAGACAAAAAGAGAAGACAATTTTTTACCTGTTTTATAGTGTTTTGTCATGACCTTTTCTTCTCAAGACTTTCTTTTCTTCTTTTGCACTGAATTTTGATTTGAATTTGAAAATTGCCACACTGTTTCCTTCCTAAAATTGTAACTGGCATTCCTAGAAAAATTGTTTTCCTAGAAAAGCCACGTGCGTAGGCTTCAAATTCAGCTTTTCACAAGTGAGAATAAGACATTTTCTTCAATAACCTACACTGCCAACCTGACCACAAAACATGGGCAAAGTCAGCACTGGCCTGTTTCAATCAGGCTCTTCAGCACATGATCCAGCTGACCCCTCAAACATGTTCATCTAAATAAGCATGTTGTACTTACCTGAAAAGCCTCTGGAACATGAGTTTGGCCCTGGGCTGACCCAGAAGGGCGTAGAAGAGAACCACAAAGTTCTGTCAGCTGGCAGTCTAGGGAGGGTTGTGTTCAAGGTGAAATCTCCTCTGCTTCTCCACCACCCTTCACAAGGAAGTGACAGCAGTGACAAAACACTGTGCTGCTTGCCACGAGCAGCTCCAAACTGGATGTTTGGAATGAGCATTTCAGCCCATTTTGTTGTGGCACTTTGTGTGTGCAGAGCGAGCTTCGGGCTCCAGCAGTTGTGGATTCAGATCACGTGTACAAAA